>OY720429.1:46583362-46974822 GCA_963082735.1 Pocota personata | reverse complement strand
AAACACTCCTTCTTGGCCTTGGCAAGGATAGATCGCCCTAGAGCACCCTCTCTAATCCGGTTTCTCTTAGGAATCTGAGAATAAGAAGTGGGTTCGTGGTTGGCATGTCCGCATGTAGGTGAGTGGCCCACCAGACTCCAGAAGATGTTCTGGAGTCCGGACTGGACTCATTGCAAAATTTGCAGAGGCCTCCATTTGTTATATCTAGTTTCCTTAGATACTCCCCGAGTTTACAGTGCCCGTTTGAAAGCATGTTATTGTAACATCGTCTAAAAGTATGCAACAATAATGTAGAATAATAACTACGCTCCTACAGCCCATTCCAAACTGTACTTTCATTCGAGGTTCGCAATAGCTGACAATGCCACGGATAAAGAGAGAATTATAACTGGAAGAAATGATTGTCATCTTGGAATTATTTCCAGTGGTCGAAGAATTTGCTAGAAGTTTCTGGCTATCTGAAACTTCTGCTATATAAGGACAGATGGCGATCAATAGGAAAGACAGTGATTTTTAAACTGTGGCGAAGAGATTAGAAAAGTGATAATAGGCGAAGTTGTAATTTTGTGATAAATTGAAAGTTGAGAGTTAACAAGAAGGAGTAATTAGTTTGGATTTGTGAATTAAGTAATAGAATAATAGAAAGGAGATAAAGTGATTTGAGAGGAAAGAGACATTGTAAGAAAAGAATTGCGAAGGATAGTACAGTGTGAACCTGAATTGTTCTATAGACTAGAAAATAAAGAAATAAATTTCACAGAATATTGTTTTATCTACTCGAGCCGTAGCTCGCATATTACATTGGTGTCAGAAGCGGGATAAAACTTATTCTGTGAATAACTATTTCCGTGGTGTGAAATTGCACAAGCAAAAAAAAAAAAAAAAAAACGATTTCTGTGTTGAGTTAATTAGTTGCGCAAAATGGGTCGCAAATTGGGAAAACTAACTATAACTCAACTAAAGGCAGAACTCAGTAAGCGGAACCTCGACACAACTGGGGGAAATGATGCCCTACTGATTCGTCTGGAAGAAGCAGTAACGCAGGAAGGTGAAAATCCGCACGACGTAGAGTTTGACGTGGAAGAGGAACCAGCAAGTACAGCAGCCGACCCGGGTATAACAAGTCTGCTCCTGCAACTTAAGTTAGTCATGGACGAACAAAAGAAAGCAATAGAAGATCAAAGAAATTCTCTAGAACTTAAGCTGGACGAACAAAAGAAAGCAATGGGCGACCAAAGGAATTCTCTAGAACTTAAGCTGGACGAACAAAAGAAAGCAATGGACGAACAAAAGAAAGCAATGGACGAACAAAAGAAAGCAATGGACGAACAAAAGAATTCTCTAGATGCTCTGGAAAGTAAACTTGATGAGCAAAACAAGAACTTGGAATCCAAATTCGAAGTGATCGAAGAGAAAATCGAGAAGGTAGAGACGCAACTCGAAAAAGTCGAAACTAGATTCGATGAAAACTTTGAGAAGCATGAAACTCAGTTCGGGAAAATAGAGACTCAGTTCGAAAAAGTAGAAAAACAAGTCGAAAATCTTACTAAGGAACTCAGCAACGTGAAGAGACAGAAAGCACGGGAATATTCCACCGACGGTCTGAGAAGAAAGGAGATGCAGCCTCCTATCTTCGATGGTCAAACATCATGGCCAATTTATAAAAGGCAATTCGAAGCGGCCGCAATGACCAATAGCTGGGACGATGAAGAGAAGTCCATTGCACTCACACTTGCACTGAGGGGTCCAGCTGCGGAGCTCTTGCAGACCATCCCGGAAGATAAACAGCAGAACTACGACTCTCTGGTTCAGGCTATCGAGATGCGGTTTGGGGATGAACACATGCAGCAGGTGTACAGGGTTCAGCTGCGTAGTCGAGTCCAGAAAAGGGGGGAAACGCTCCAACAGTTGCAAGCGGATATAGAGCGACTAGCCCATCTTTCATACCCTAAAGCCGGTGAGGAGCTTATCAACGAAATGGCGGTGGAAGCTTTTATTCAGGCCATAGAGGACAGACAACTGCAAATGGCTGTAAGGATGGCTGAAAAGCGAACACTCCCCGAGGCATTGGCATTCGCTTTGTCAATGAAGGCTGCGGACCAAGCATACCAGGGAATACACCGTGTCAGGGAAATGTCCGTCGTGGAATGCTCATGCCAGAGAACAGCCGTCATGGATGAAGACAGAGCTCGCGGAAGTCAAATCCGTTGCTGGAATTGCAACCAAACCGGACACCTACAACGGCAGTGCAGAAGTGCACCTAGACGAGGAAATTGTCCACATTGCGGAAGTAGGAGAAGCAGAGAGGAAGCATCCTGTCGGTCAGACTTCCCAAAACCAGCAGTCGGGGGATGCGTAAGGACCAACTTCGCGGGGCAGAAGTTGGTTACTGGAATCGAGGCCCCCAGGACCACCATTCAAGTTTCGCAAACCAAACGGGATAACAAGAGCCTGACAGTGGAGGCACTAATCAACAAGAAGAAGTGCGTAGCCACCATCGACACAGGTGCCACTGCCTCCATTGTAAGAAGAGATATCGTCAAAAGCTCCTGGCTGCACAACACCAACAGCTACTGCCTGAAGACTGCAATAGGGGAAATGGCGAAGGTATTTGGAGAAGTTCGTCTTACGCTTACTCTGGCAGGACTGACGTTCTCCCATGCGTTTCTGGCAGACATATGCGACGAGTGCATCATCGGAATAGACTTCATGAAAGCAAATGAAGTAATCTTGGACATCGGGATGCAAGTACTGAGGTATCGAAATGTGGAGATTCCGATGGTGTACGGAAACGAGAATGCCGTAACTCTCAGGACAGTCATCAGCAAAGACGAAGTTTTGCCGCCGTCTTCAGAGACAATCATTTGGACGAAACTGGAAGGTGATCTTGGGAGCCACCGATTCTACATAGTAGAACCAGACCCAGAGAAGAATTCTCAAGACTACATCGTGGGAAAGACGTTAGTCGAACCAAAGAACACCATGGTTCCAGTAAGAGTTTTGAACGCAAGACCACACACTGTCAAACTAAGGCGAGGGGAGGTGACTGGAAAATGCACGCCGATTACCGCCGTCGCAACAATATCTGAACGTGATGCTCCAAAACCTCTCACATCACCTTGGACAGCGGAAACGAGAGAAACGATTCTCCAGTCCAGTGAGCTGAATCAGGAGCAGCGAACTATGGCAGAGAATCTTATCAATGAGTACGCTGATGTATTTGCCTCACAGGACGGAGAATACGGCCGAACACACCTGGTACAACATCGAATAGACACTGGTGATACTAGACCAATTCGTCAGCCTGCTAGGCGCCTTCCATTGGCAAAGCAGACAGAAGTTGCAGAGATGGTGTCGGCAATGGAGAAAGAAGGTCTGATTGAAAGTTCCAAAAGTCCGTGGGCATCACCGGTTGTACTGGTTAAGAAGAAAGATGGCAGCACGCGGTTCTGCGTGGACTATCGGCAGCTCAATTACGTCACCAAGAAAGACAGCTACCCTCTGCCACGGATTGACGACACGCTAGACACACTATCAGGAGCCCGATGGTTTTCCACTCTCGACTTGAAGAGTGGCTACTGGCAGGTACAGATCCATCCAGAAGACCGGGAGAAAACCGCCTTCACCGCAGGAAATGGGCTATGGCAATTCACGGTAATGCCATTCGGGCTGTGCAATGCTCCGGCGACTTTCGAGCGATTGATGGAATGTGTCCTGCAAGGGTTAACATGGAAAACCTGTTTGGTATACTTGGATGATGTCATCGTCGTAGGAAAAACGTTTGCGCAACACCGAGACAATCTAAGGGATGTGTTTCAAAGGCTTCGAAGTGCCCACCTGAAGCTCAACCCCAAGAAGTGCGCCCTGTTTAGAGCGGAAGTCAAGTACTTGGGGCACATAATTTCAGCGAAAGGAGTGAGAACCGATCCAGAGAAGGTCGAAGCGGTGAAAAACTGGCCAGTCCCCAAGGATAAACACCAACTAAGGAGCTTCCTGGGCCTAGCCACCTACTACAGACGGTTCGTGAAGGATTTTGCCGGGATCGCAAAGAACCTGCACCAGTTGACGGAAAAGGGAAAACAATTCAAATGGACAATTGAGTGCGAGAAGAGCTTCAAGGCACTTAAACAACGGCTATGCGATGCCCCGGTACTGGCTTACCCCACTCCCGGGGAAACGTTCATTGTGGATGCAGATGCTAGTAATGTTGGGGTAGGAGCCGTACTCTCCCAGGTGCATGACGGCCAAGAGAAGGTGGTTGCGTACTTCAGCAAGGTGCTCTCTAAGCCAGAAAGGAACTACTGCGTGACAAGGAGAGAACTTCTAGCTTTGATCTTGGCTACGAAGCATTTTCACAAATACCTCTACGGGAGGAAGTTCGTTCTTCGCACAGACCATGCAGCCTTAAAATGGCTATTACAGTTCAAGAGTCCTGAGGGTCAGGTCGCAAGATGGATCGAAAGGCTGCAAATCTACGACTACGAAATACAGCATCGTAAAGGAAAACTCCACTCTAATGCGGATGCACTGTCCCGGAGACCATGCAGAACGGATTGTAAACATTGTGCGCGTCAGGAAGAACGGGAGCTGGTTTCCATCCAAAGAATGAGAGCCGAACCTATCGCCGGCTGGAGCGTAGATGAGATCCGGAACGCTCAGAAGGAAGACCCGGATATCGAGCCGATTCTGGCCTGGAAGGAGAACATGGAGAAACCGGATCATCAGGACATCTCTCACAGAAGCCCGACCTTAAAGGCATATTTTGCGCAGTGGGACTCCCTCCATGTCCAAGAAGGTGTTCTGAGAAGAAAATGGGAATCCTCCGACGGAAAGTCGTTTGTAATGCAGCTTGTAGTACCGCGGACGAGGGTCAAGGAGGTGTTACAGGAAATGCATGGCGGGGCGTCCGGAGGCCACTTGGGAGTGAATAAGACGCTAGAAAAGGTACGAGAACGTTTTTATTGGTTAAAAGCGAAGGAAGATATCGAAGACTGGTGCAGAGAATGCGACGTGTGTGCAGCTAGTAAGGGTCCGAGAACCAAAACTCGAGGTAAGATGCACCAATACAACGTGGGAGCACCTTTCGAACGAATCGCCATTGACATCGCAGGGCCCTTTCCGGAAACCGACAATGGTAATCGGTATATACTCGTAGTGATGGACTACTTCAGTAAGTGGCCGGAAGCGTTTCCGATCCCTAACCAGGAAGCCAGAACCGTGGCGGAGCAGATCGTCTACAATTGGGTTAGCAGATTCGGTGTGCCCTTGGAATTGCATTCTGACCAAGGGAGGAACTTCGAGTCAAGAATCTTCCAAGAGATGTGTCAACTACTCGGAATCAAAAAGACAAGGACAACCCCGCTTCATCCACAGTCGGACGGTATGGTGGAGCGTTTCAATAGGACTTTGGACGAACATCTCTCGAAGGTCGTAGGTGACTACCAACGGGATTGGGACCGGCAGATTCCCTTGTTTTTGATGGCCTATAGAAGTGCCGTGCATAGCACTACTCGACATACGCCGTTCGAAATCTTATTTGGTGGAATAGCTCGTTTACCCAGTGAGGTGAAATTTGGATCTCCTACCAATGAGCCCAGAAATGAAGAAGAGTACGTGGCGGACCTTAGGGAAAGGCTTAGGGACATACACCAAAGGACCAGAAGCCAGATTAAGATAACGAGCGACCGCATGAAGACCAGGTATGATGCCAAGGCAACAACGTCAGGATTCCAGGAAGGAGATCTAGTGTGGCTGTATAATCCCCATCGCCAAAAGGGGAAATCACCTAAATTGCAGCGGAACTGGGAGGGTCCATACAGAATAGTAACCCGCATCAACGATGTTGTCTACCGCATCCAGCGAGGACCAAGGGCCAAAATGAAAGTGGTTCATGTGGACCGACTGAGTCGATACAATGGCCGAAGTGAGGACGCACTTGTTCGGGACGAACAAGTCTAAGAGGGGGGCAGTGTAACATCGTCTAAAAGTATGCAACAATAATGTAGAATAATAACTACGCTCCTACAGCCCATTCCAAACTGTACTTTCATTCGAGGTTCGCAATAGCTGACAATGCCACGGATAAAGAGAGAATTATAACTGGAAGAAATGATTGTCATCTTGGAATTATTTCCAGTGGTCGAAGAATTTGCTAGAAGTTTCTGGCTATCTGAAACTTCTGCTATATAAGGACAGATGG
This sequence comes from Pocota personata, assembly GCA_963082735.1. NCBI lineage: Eukaryota > Metazoa > Arthropoda > Insecta > Diptera > Syrphidae > Pocota > Pocota personata. The sequence goes on along the minus strand of OY720429.1, from coordinate 46,968,623 downwards.
CGATCAATAGGAAAGACAGTGATTTTTAAACTGTGGCGAAGAGATTAGAAAAGTGATAATAGGCGAAGTTGTAATTTTGTGATAAATTGAAAGTTGAGAGTTAACAAGAAGGAGTAATTAGTTTGGATTTGTGAATTAAGTAATAGAAAGGAGATAAAGTGATTTGAGAGGAAAGAGACATTGTAAGAAAAGAATTGCGAAGGATAGTATAGTGTGAACCTGAATTGTTCTATAGACTAGAAAATAAAGAAATAAATTTCACAGAATATTGTTTTATCTACTCGAGCCGTAGCTCGCATATTACATTATGATACTGTAACATCGTCTAAAAGTATGCAACAATAATGTAGAATAATAACTACGCTCCTACAGCCCATTCCAAACTGTACTTTCATTCGAGGTTCGCAATAGCTGACAACGCCACGGATAAAGAGAGAATTATAACTGGAAGAAATGATTGTCATCTTGGAATTATTTCCAGTGGTCGAAGAATTTGCTAGAAGTTTCTGGCTATCTGAAACTTCTGCTATATAAGGACAGATGGCGATCAATAGGAAAGACAGTGATTTTTAAACTGTGGCGAAGAGATTAGAAAAGTGATAATAGGCGAAGTTGTAATTTTGTGATAAATTGAAAGTTGAGAGTTAACAAGAAGGAGTAATTAGTTTGGATTTGTGAATTAAGTAATAGAAAGGAGATAAAGTGATTTGAGAGGAAAGAGACATTGTAAGAAAAGAATTGCGAAGGATAGTACAGTGTGAACCTGAATTGTTCTATAGACTAGAAAATAAAGAAATAAATTTCACAGAATATTGTTTTATCTACTCGAGCCGTAGCTCGCATATTACATTGGTGTCAGAAGCGGGATAAAACTTATTCTGTGAATAACTATTTCCGTGGTGTGAAATTGCACAAGCAAAAAAAAAAAAAAAAAACGATTTCTGTGTTGAGTTAATTAGTTGCGCAAAATGGGTCGCAAATTGGGAAAACTAACTATAACTCAACTAAAGGCAGAACTCAGTAAGCGGAACCTCGACACAACTGGGGGAAAAGATGCCCTACTGATTCGTCTGGAAGAAGCAGTAACGCAGGAAGGTGAAAATCCGCACGACGTAGAGTTTGACGTGGAAGAGGAACCAGCAAGTACAGCAGCCGACCCGGGTATAACAAGTCTGCTCCTGCAACTTAAGTTAGTCATGGACGAACAAAAGAAAGCAATAGAAGATCAAAGAAATTCTCTAGAACTTAAGCTGGACGAACAAAAGAAAGCAATGGGCGACCAAAGGAATTCTCTAGAACTTAAGCTGGACGAACAAAAGAAAGCAATGGACGAACAAAAGAATTCTCTAGATGCTCTGGAAAGTAAACTTGATGAGCAAAACAAGAACTTGGAATCCAAATTCGAAGTGATCGAAGAGAAAATCGAGAAGGTAGAGACGCAACTCGAAAAAGTCGAAACTAGATTCGATGAAAACTTTGAGAAGCATGAAACTCAGTTCGGGAAAATAGAGACTCAGTTCGAAAAAGTAGAAAAACAAGTCGAAAATCTTACTAAGGAACTCAGCAACGTGAAGAGACAGAAAGCACGGGAATATTCCACCGACGGTCTGAGAAGAAAGGAGATGCAGCCTCCTATCTTCGATGGTCAAACATCATGGCCAATTTATAAAAGGCAATTCGAAGCGGCCGCAATGACCAATAGCTGGGACGATGAAGAGAAGTCCATTGCACTCACACTTGCACTGAGGGGTCCAGCTGCGGAGCTCTTGCAGACCATCCCGGAAGATAAACAGCAGAACTACGACTCTCTGGTTCAGGCTATCGAGATGCGGTTTGGGGATGAACACATGCAGCAGGTGTACAGGGTTCAGCTGCGTAGTCGAGTCCAGAAAAGGGGGGAAACGCTCCAACAGTTGCAAGCGGATATAGAGCGACTAGCCCATCTTTCATACCCTAAAGCCGGTGAGGAGCTTATCAACGAAATGGCGGTGGAAGCTTTTATTCAGGCCATAGAGGACAGACAACTGCAAATGGCTGTAAGGATGGCTGAAAAGCGAACACTCCCCGAGGCATTGGCATTCGCTTTGTCAATGAAGGCTGCGGACCAAGCATACCAGGGAATACACCGTGTCAGGGAAATGTCCGTCGTGGAATGCTCATGCCAGAGAACAGCCGTCATGGATGAAGACAGAGCTCGCGGAAGTCAAATCCGTTGCTGGAATTGCAACCAAACCGGACACCTACAACGGCAGTGCAGAAGTGCACCTAGACGAGGAAATTGTCCACATTGCGGAAGTAGGAGAAGCAGAGAGGAAGCATCCTGTCGGTCAGACTTCCCAAAACCAGCAGTCGGGGGATGCGTAAGGACCAACTTCGCGGGGCAGAAGTTGGTTACTGGAATCGAGGCCCCCAGGACCACCATTCAAGTTTCGCAAACCAAACGGGATAACAAGAGCCTGACAGTGGAGGCACTAATCAACAAGAAGAAGTGCGTAGCCACCATCGACACAGGTGCCACTGCCTCCATTGTAAGAAGAGATATCGTCAAAAGCTCCTGGCTGCACAACACCAACAGCTACTGCCTGAAGACTGCAATAGGGGAAATGGCGAAGGTATTTGGAGAAGTTCGTCTTACGCTTACTCTGGCAGGACTGACGTTCTCCCATGCGTTTCTGGCAGACATATGCGACGAGTGCATCATCGGAATAGACTTCATGAAAGCAAATGAAGTAATCTTGGACATCGGGATGCAAGTACTGAGGTATCGAAATGTGGAGATTCCGATGGTGTACGGAAACGAGAATGCCGTAACTCTCAGGACAGTCATCAGCAAAGACGAAGTTTTGCCGCCGTCTTCAGAGACAATCATTTGGACGAAGCTGGAAGGTGATCTTGGGAGCCACCGATTCTACATAGTAGAACCAGACCCGGAGAAGAATTCTCAAGACTACATCGTGGGAAAGACGTTAGTCGAACCAAAGAACACCATGGTTCCAGTGAGAGTTTTGAACGCAAGACCACACACTGTCAAACTAAGGCGAGGGGAGGTGACTGGAAAATGCACGCCGATTACCGCCGTCGCAACAATATCTGAACGTGGTCCTCCAAAACCTCTCCCATCACCTTGGACAGCGGAAACGAGAGAGACGATTCTCCAGTCCAGTGAGCTGAATCAGGAGCAGCGAACTATGGCAGAGAATCTTATCAATGAGTACGCTGATGTATTTGCCTCACAGGACGGAGAATACGGCCGAACACACCTGGTACAACATCGAATAGACACTGGTGATACTAGACCAATTCGTCAGCCTGCTAGGCGCCTTCCATTGGCAAAGCAGACAGAAGTTGCAGAGATGGTGTCGGCAATGGAGAAAGAAGGTCTGATTGAAAGTTCCAAAAGTCCGTGGGCATCACCGGTTGTACTGGTTAAGAAGAAAGATGGCAGCACGCGGTTCTGCGTGGACTATCGGCAGCTCAATTACGTCACCAAGAAAGACAGCTACCCTCTGCCACGGATTGACGACACGCTAGACACACTATCAGGAGCCCGATGGTTTTCCACTCTCGACTTGAAGAGTGGCTACTGGCAGGTACAGATCCATCCAGAAGACCGGGAGAAAACCGCCTTCACCGCAGGAAATGGGCTATGGCAATTCACGGTAATGCCATTCGGGCTGTGCAATGCTCCGGCGACTTTCGAGCGATTGATGGAATGTGTCCTGCAAGGGTTAACATGGAAAACCTGTTTGGTATACTTGGATGATGTCATCGTCGTAGGAAAAACGTTTGCGCAACACCGAGACAATCTAAGGGATGTGTTTCAAAGGCTTCGAAGTGCCCACCTGAAGCTCAACCCCAAGAAGTGCGCCCTGTTTAGAGCGGAAGTCAAGTACCTGGGACACATAATTTCAGCGAAAGGAGTGAGAACCGATCCGGAGAAGGTCGAAGCGGTGAAAAACTGGCCAGTCCCCAAAGACAAACACCAACTAAGGAGCTTCCTGGGCCTAGCCACCTACTACAGACGGTTCGTGAAGGATTTTGCCGGGATCGCAAAGAACCTGCACCAGTTGACGGAAAAGGGAAAACAATTCAAATGGTCAATTGAGTGCGAGAAGAGCTTCAAGGCACTTAAACAACGGCTATGCGATGCCCCGATACTGGCTTACCCCACTCCCGGGGAAACGTTCGTTGTGGATGCAGATGCTAGTAATGTCGGGGTAGGAGCCGTACTCTCCCAGGTGCATGACGGCCAAGAGAAGGTGGTTGCGTACTTCAGCAAGGTGCTCTCTAAGCCAGAAAGGAACTACTGCGTGACAAGGCGGGAACTTCTAGCTTTGATCTTGGCTACGAAGCATTTTCACAAATACCTCTACGGGAGGAAGTTCGTTCTTCGCACAGACCATGCAGCCTTAAAATGGCTATTACAGTTCAAGAGTCCTGAGGGTCAGGTCGCAAGATGGATCAAAAGGCTGCAAATCTACGACTACGAAATACAGCATCGTAAAGGAAAACTCCACTCTAATGCGGATGCACTGTCCCGGAGAACATGCAGAACGGATTGTAAACATTGTGCGCATCAGGAAGAACGGGAGCTGGTTTCCATCCAAAGAATGAGAGCCGAACCTATCGCCGGCTGGAGCGTGGATGGGATCCGGAATGCTCAGAAGGAAGACCCGGATATCGAGCCGATTCTGGCCTGGAAGGAGAACATGGAGAAACCGGATCATCAGGACATCTCTCACAGAAGCCCGACCTTAAAGGCATATTTTGCGCAGTGGGACTCCCTCCATGTCCAAGAAGGTGTTCTGAGAAGAAAATGGGAATCCTCCGACGGAAAGTCGTTTGTAATGCAGCTTGTCGTACCGCGGACGAGGGTCAAGGAGGTGTTACAGGAAATGCATGGCGGGGCGACCGGAGGCCACTTGGGAGTGAATAAGACGCTAGAAAAGGTACGAGAACGTTTTTATTGGTTAAAAGCGAAGGAAGATATCGAAGACTGGTGCAGAAAATGCGACGTGTGTGCAGCTAGTAAGGGTCCGAGAACCAAAACTCGAGGTAAGATGCACCAATACAACGTGGGAGCACCTTTCGAACGAATCGCCATTGACATCGCAGGGCCCTTTCCGGAAACCGACAATGGTAATCGGTATATACTCGTAGTGATGGACTACTTCAGTAAGTGGCCGGAAGCGTTTCCGATCCCTAACCAGGAAGCCAGAACCGTGGCGGAGCAGATCGTCTACAATTGGGTTAGCAGATTCGGTGTGCCCTTGGAATTGCATTCTGACCAAGGGAGGAACTTCGAGTCAAGAATCTTCCAAGAGATGTGTCAACTACTCGGAATCAAAAAGACAAGGACAACCCCGCTTCATCCACAGTCGGACGGTATGGTGGAGCGTTTCAATAGGACTTTGGACGAACATCTCTCGAAGGTCGTAGGTGACTACCAACGGGATTGGGACCGGCAGATTCCCTTGTTTTTGATGGCCTATAGAAGTGCCGTGCATAGCACTACTCGACATACGCCGTTCGAAATCTTATTTGGTGGAATAGCTCGTTTACCCAGTGAGGTGAAATTTGGATCTCCTACCAATGAGCCCAGAAATGAAGAAGAGTACGTGGCGGACCTTAGGGAAAGGCTTAGGGACATACACCAAAGGACCAGAAGCCAGATTAAGATAACGAGCGACCGCATGAAGACCAGGTATGATGCCAAGGCAACAACGTCAGGATTCCAGGAAGGAGATCTAGTGTGGCTGTATAATCCCCATCGCCAAAAGGGGAAATCACCTAAATTGCAGCGGAACTGGGAGGGTCCATACAGAATAGTAACCCGCATCAACGATGTTGTCTACCGCATCCAGCGAGGACCAAGGGCCAAAATGAAAGTGGTTCATGTGGACCGACTGAGTCGATACAATGGTCGAAGTGAGGACGCACTTGTTCGGGACGAACAAGTCTAAGAGGGGGGCAGTGTAACATCGTCTAAAAGTATGCAACAATAATGTAGAATAATAACTACGCTCCTACAGCCCATTCCAAACTGTACTTTCATTCGAGGTTCGCAATAGCTGACAACGCCACGGATAAAGAGAGAATTATAACTGGAAGAAATGATTGTCATCTTGGAATTATTTCCAGTGGTCGAAGAATTTGCTAGAAGTTTCTGGCTATCTGAAACTTCTGCTATATAAGGACAGATGGCGATCAATAGGAAAGACAGTGATTTTTAAACTGTGGCGAAGAGATTAGAAAAGTGATAATAGGCGAAGTTGTAATTTTGTGATAAATTGAAAGTTGAGAGTTAACAAGAAGGAGTAATTAGTTTGGATTTGTGAATTAAGTAATAGAAAGGAGATAAAGTGATTTGAGAGGAAAGAGACATTGTAAGAAAAGAATTGCGAAGGATAGTACAGTGTGAACCTGAATTGTTCTATAGACTAGAAAATAAAGAAATAAATTTCACAGAATATTGTTTTATCTACTCGAGCCGTAGCTCGCATATTACAATACGTACGTTATTCTTGTTAAGGCAGATGCATGCTTTAAATGTCTTCCGGTTGCAGTGTCCCACAAGTTTTTTAGCTTGTCTCAGACCTGAAGTATTAATCCAGGTTCTCGTTCTCTTTTCTTTCTCCTTCTTCTTGAATTCTTCGCGTATGGTGTGATTTCCTATTGTTCAGGTCCAATAAAAGATGCTGCTGCTCCTTGTCTTGCTAAGAAGTCTGCTTCTTTTTTGCCCTCTATTCCAGCGTGGCAAGGAATGCAATAGAGGATTACCCTGTTACTGCTACCCAATTCTTTAAGTATGTATAGGCATTCTCACACAAGTTTTGATTTAATGACATAAAAACATTTTATTTTTCAACATACTCGTAGTCTCCTTTTAGCTCTATACACTTCATCCAACGTTTCTCAAATTTGTTGATGCCTTCCAAATAATACGATTTCTCGAGCCCCTCAAAATAAGCGTTTGTTTCAGCGATGACCTTTTCAATCGACCCAAATCTCTTACCCCCGAGCCATTTATTCATGTTTGGAAACAAGAAATAGTCGCAGGGTGCTAAATCTGGGAAATATGCTGGATGTGGGAGGAGTTCGTAGCCTAACTCATGCAATTTGCCATTGCGACTGCGGACTTGCCGGTGCGTTGTCCTGGTGAAAAAGAACTTTTTTCTTCGCCAAATGCGGCCGTTTTTACTTTAAATCGGCTTGGAATCGATCCATCATCGCTCCATAACATGCGCCGGTTATCGTTTTACCCTTTTCAAGGTAATCGATATGAATAACACCGCGCGCATCCCAAAAAACTGTGGCCATGACAAACCCGCCTTGGCATTCTTCGGTTTCGATTCATCGGGAGAAGTCGATTGTTTTGACTGTTCTTTTTTTTCTGTTTTTTTTCTGTTGTTTCCAGGTTTCATCCACGGTTACGAAACGGCGCAAAAACTCAGCCCAATTTTTCTGGAACATCGTCAAACACACCTTTGGAGTTGTCAAACGAATGCGTTTGTTGTCGATTGTGAGCAAACGCGGCACCCATCTTGCGGAAAGCTTTTTCATGTCCAAATATTTCTGTAAAATCGAAATCACAGAGCCATGTGATAAGCCTGTGGCCTCTTCAAGCTCGCGCACTTTCACTCGCTGATCGTCCATTATCAAACCATGGATTTTGTCGACCATTTCTGGCGTGATGACCTCAATTGGGCGACCAGAACGTTCGGCGTCACTTTTGCTTGAACGACCGCACCGAAATTGAATAAACCAGTGGTGAATGGTTCCAATCGATGGTGAAGTGTCCCCATAATATTTGTCAAGCTTTTGTTTGGTTTGCCTGATAGTTTTTTCTCGCAAAAAATAGTGTTTAATGAGCACTCGAAATGCACTTTTCTTCCATTTTAACGAAAATTCTAGTAGGTGTCTATATAAAATGGCTGTCACAACAAAACTATTTGACAGATCTGTCTGAACATTTGGGTGCGTTCTTTTGAAAGATGATTCTTGACAAAAAAAAATTAAATTTAAGATAACGACACAATTCGTGTTAATTTTCAGGGACTTATTGACCCACCCTCGTACATAAGCCATCAGCAGCTTCGAGGAAGAGAAAATTCGAGTTAATTTTCCTACATACGTATGAGTATATATTTTGATTGAACTAGCTAAGGTATTGTTTTAATATACGCTTGATAATCAGCTATTACAAGCCCAACGTTATTAATTCCTGCTCGTCTCAGTACGGAACAATATGTATCTCGGTAAACTTTTAACAGCCCCTGAAGCAGTTCAACCAACCCTGCAGCGGTTCAGCTTTATGATCAATTAGGAACGTAGGTTATCAAAATTGTATCCCAAGGTCAGTTCCATTTAAAGAATATTTCGCAATCTTTTTTTTTAACGGTTCAAAGCCTCTCCGACAGAGATACTCAAATCAACTTATGAAAGTATGCCTTTTCATCATACTCGAGATTGTGCAGTTAACTTAATAAAACTTCTCACTGTCATATTTCATATTCTGTTTGTAGATTGGCCACTTTGCTATCAATTTGCTCCGACAAATGTTAATCCGAATATCTGCTTTTTTTTGTTTTTTTTTTTTTTTTGTTCTGCATTTCTGTTGCGCACTTAGCCCAACATTTTGAAGAGGTGCGGGAGTAAATGGTTTAAATTCAACTTCCTGTACAAATTGAATAACAGAATTACAGAAAAATTTCCCATTTCCGGTGCGCGATGTATTTTTGTTCCTGGTAGTGTGTTCTTTCATTTTATTTCGATTCCTACGGCCGTAGGTATGTTGTATGTATGTATGTATATCGTTGGGAAGCATTTTAAGTTGTCGATTTAAGTTCTTTTTTTCTGCCGAACAGTACCAGAAGGAGGCAGCGGGCTTACTGCGATATAAATTCGCATAGCAAAGGACTATGTGTAGAATGGATGCATTTGTTAGGCAGTATCTATGTGCATTTGTATGTACCTACATACATTATTCCATTCGTTTTGCGATTGTGCGGAGTAAAGTGGTTCGTTGGTGCATAAATTTAGTTAGCAGATTCCAAATGTCTGTTTGTAGAATGAAATAGAGTGGACTCTTCATATCTATCTATTGTGATATGGTAGAGTGAAGAGAGGGGAATTGAAGTGGTTGTGATTTTGAAAACGTTGAATTGGAAAACATGCTGCTGGATTTAGAATTTGTATTTTGCTATTGGAAATTACGTTGCTTCAATTATTGAAATTTTATTTAAAGTTTACTCCTCAATTGTTCGAATAGCAGACAGAACAGGCAATTGTGTTAAAAAAAAATTTCATTAAAACCGGGTTCAAAATAGACAATTTTAAAAATGATATCAAAATCGTTAAATAGGGACTAAGGTCGCTGACCGGTGGTTACCCTGCCACCAATGTCCATTTCATAGACCAGTCGCAGCAAAAGGCTAGTATTTAAATAACGCGGCGAATGTTGGCTTTCAAGTCGTACATCGCCTGTGGTTTATCGGCGTAGACTAGCGACTTCACATCCTCACAGAAAAAAATGTTTCTTCTTCTTCTTCTTCTTCTTCTTCTTTTCCTTACGGCGAGGTTATGATCCGGAGTAGAAGGATTACAACCCTCCCCACTTTACTGCATCCCTACTGGTCCGCCTGTTGGGTTTGCCGGTTTGACTTCGTGAAGAACCGGCAGACATGACAAGACCAACTAAGCCGGTCGTGCTCTATCTTGCTTGTGATGGGTTCTTTTACATGAAGGCTTCTTCGAATCTTCCAACTTCTTATTCTACCCTGCTGTCATGCAAATAATCTTTATCTCAGCAGCGGTTAAATTGCTCTCATACTTTTTGTACATTGTCCAGCATTGTGAACCGTATATGAGCGGCGGACGTGCAACTGCGGCGTAGAGCCTTCCTTTCAGCTTACGGAACATTTTTCGGTCACAGAAGATTGCGGAGTTTTCCCGCCACTTCATCCACCCTATGCTTACGTGATGATTGATGTCATTATCACAAGTTGCTTCGCTATTGATCGTAGATCCCAGATATTTGAACTTTTCGCACTTGGGAAGCACTTTTCCATTCAAATATGTAATGTCTGGAATAGGTCTGTGTGGACAAGAGAACGCGCAGCACAGATACTCTGTCTTTTTGAACTAAAACATCCACCCATACATCAAGTGCTCGTTGCAGGGCCATTTGATCTTCACCTATGATAGCTCCATCGTCAGCAAAGAATAACTGATGCACTTTGGGGTCCGTCACTTTTCCTTCAAGCAGATAATCAAGGACTGCAATAAATAGCAAAGGACTAAGAACGCTTCCCTGGTGTACACCGACTTTGATTGGAAACTCTTTGGTGACTCCTGCGGGACATCTTACTCTTAACCTTGCTCCCTCATACATGTCCATGATCATGCGCACGTAGTTTTCTGGAACTCCCCGTAGTCTTAGCGCCACCCATAAGATATCTCTTGGTTGTCTATCAAAGGCTTTTTCAAAATCAACCAACACCATATGCAAGTCCTTTAAGGAATCACGATGTTTTTCCATTATGATCCTTATACTTTGGATTGCATCTGTTGCTGATTTACCCGAGACAAACCCACACTTGCCATCAGATAGCCGCATTATTTTTCGCAGTCGGCCATCTAATACCCGCTCAATGATCTTCAGGTGTGTGACATCAGCTGGACACAAAGGTAGTTATCGCAGTTTCGCAAATCGCCCTTTCCTTTGTGCAGAGGAAGAAGATAACTTTCCCCCCACTGATTAGGCATTGGGTTACCGCGTTTGGAGATTAGAATCATGAGCCATCTGGACCCGATGTCTCCCATCTTTTTCCAGAACTCAGAGGGTATTTCGTCTGGTCCAACTGCTTTACTTTTTTTGAAGTATTTGACGGCATTCCTAATTTCTTCGACAGTAATGTCGGATACTTCGTCATGGTTAGAAAAGTATACCCGGGGGAAACTGCCGTTAAGGGACACTCTCTCGTGGTACCTGTAAATGGAGTAATAAGCCCCGGAGATCAGGTTATTCATCGAGCTCATTGCTCTTGCAATGTGCTTTCGAATCAGCTTGATCACGAAAATATTCACTCTTATTAGGTTAGACCTAATTGGGATCAAATTTTATGTACTGGAACTCTGGTGTTCTGAATAAATAAAGACGAGCCCAAAGGCAAGCCCTCTCAAACACCCGAATCTTTTCCAACAAGCTTGCTCCCACGTTGAATCATATGGGACATCCAAATACGAACATGAGTTCTTCACCCTCACATCGATTTGCTTGCTATAAAAAAGTCTCTTTGTAAGGGCAAATGCACCTTTGGCTCCGACTAGAGCATCATCTACCTGTTTGTTAAAATATAGATATATATCCAGCCAGAGCCCCATTTATCTGACTACAAATCCACATGCAATTGGTTGTCCGTGCTGTCCCATAATTGAGAACATTGGCCAATTATTTCTGGTATCCCTAGAGGCCCCAAACAACGGCGTCCTGAAAATAATGGTTTCCTATTTCTGCAAAGTTGATCTTCAGCTTTCAGTCATCGCAATATCGCTGAATCTTATCGAAGTCACGTTGCAAGAGCAGTGCAATGACCTCTATTTTTGGTCCTGATCTGTATGCGATCAAGTCGTCTACGTGCGCTATGGCATGGAGAAATGATCCTATGAGATCGGTCGTGTAAGTGTTGAAGAGGATCGGTGAATTCACCGCACCTTGTTGCAGACAGTTTTTAATTTCAAATGTTCAAACAGAAGTCACATTGCCATTTTTCATAATGAACTGTCTACTGTCCAGCTTGTAGAAGAGTCCCTCTAACCATACGGTGTCGAAGGCCTTCTCCAAGTCAATCAGGCAGGCGCCCGTGCACTGTTTCTTGCTTTTGTTCCATTGGATATCCGATACCAGTTTAGTCGCGGAATGTTTTGTATCATGCCCCGCCTTCGAACCGAATTGGATATCCGGAATTATTTTATTGTCTTCAGTCCACTTAATCAGGACTCTATTGATCACTTTTTCGAATACCTTGTTCGGAAGGAGACTTATCGTCCGGAGATTTGCCGGATTGAAAGTGTCTTTACCCCTTTTGGGGATGGGTTGTATCACTGCTGTTTTCCAATACGCTGGATAATGTGCATTGTTCAGCGCATTGTTAAACAGAGTGGTGTAAATGTCCACCGCTTCTTGAGGGAGATGTCGAAGCAAAATGTTTAATACACCGTCGATTCCCACAGATTTAATGAGTCGAAGATCGCTTGGAGCTCCACCTTCGATGTGTACGGGGGGAGTACCCTTTCATGGCGATGAAATTATTTCCCATGGTATCGTCATTGGACTCTGTAAAACCTATGTTCTCGGATTGCCAGTGCTCTATAACGCTATTTTCCAGGTCGTGATTCGGGCAAATGCTATCATTCACCTTGTACATTTCCTAGAAAGTCGCTCCTATAGCCTCTACCTTCTCCTGCTCATCTTCACACAGAAGTTGTCATCCTCTACTGCGTTACCTCGATCTATACCTGCTGTTATTAGTATTCCTCCATTGTTCGTCGTTCGGGGGATCTTAAGACATGGAAGGTCATTTTGATTGTTCCTCCGAAATATTTTATTTATTTGCGGGAATATACTCGGGTTGTTGGTTTTTACAGCCCAAATTTTGTTGTTCCAATGCAAATTTACAGAAAGTCTATAGTTTTCCTTGATTAATTTATGGAGGTTTTTAATCAACGACTTCAGCGCCCTAACCTCCGAGTTTTGTCTGTCAGTAAACTGTCTGTACAAGGTTTTTAGTCTCGACAGCAGTCTACTTTTGTGTTGGTGTAGTGCGTTAATTGTTGCGTTGCGGAATATATCCGCGTTGTCAGTATGGTAATACCGACGTATCGTACTATCCATAGTTCGTTTAATGGGCTCGCTCTGTCCTCATTCCCACCTCTAGTAAAAGAGGATGGATCACTAGCCCCAACACTCGAAGAAAAAGTCGATCTCTTTGCGAACATGTTTTGACGCAATTCGACTATAGATTCTGATCAGGCGGACACATCAACTCTCTCGGATCTGCAGTCATCGTTGCTGGATGTGAAATTTCGACTTCGTTTATTCCAACACATCCTCAACAATTTGAATTGCAAAAATGCATCTAACTCTGACGGAATATGATCTATTGTACTTAAAAACTGTGCACCTGAACTAACATCTATTTATTCTAGACTTATTCTATTCGTATGCGCATGGAATGCTGGAAAACTGCTCAACGGATTCTCAAAAAGGGAAAGAAATGCTTGCCCCAAAACTATCGTCCCATAGCGTTGTTGCCTATGCTATCCAAAATAATGGAAAAAGCCATCAATGACGAAATAATCAAATTTCGTTAGGGACACCGAAAGCAATCTGCAGTATGGTTTGCGCAATCTACCAGCCATTGAGCACATCGAATCAAAAGCGTTCGATCGATAAATAAAAATAATTTTTATACAGACCTTCGTTATTTTCTCTGAATTCACTTTAAAACGGCTGTGGAATCATGTCGTTTTCCTACGAGTGGTGTACGAGTAGGTTCGGTATTAGTATTGTTTCTCCAACCTACACTCTTTCAACTTGAATTTCGAGTTCCATAAACTTTTTCTTACTGTACTGTTTTACAAATGATTATTTCTAGTGAATATTATGTCGCCTTCCGTCCTCTAACATTGCATTAAAAATTCAAGGTTGAAAATCTTCACAAAAACAAATCCTTTTGCTTTGGTAAGAAATTTTAAAATACCATTCAATACCGTAACAATACCATTTTGTTGCTAGCGTTCCAACCCCAATATACAATCTGTATGCCGCTCCCTACCATAACCTGTTCCCTGAAACAAAACAATTTGCCATAACCACACTGAAACCACTCAAAGCTTCTTTCCTTACTCTCTGCTGCTCCAATTTATGCGATCAGCAACCCCAACTTGCAGCGCCCAAAAATCGTTTAACACAATTTGCACAATTTTCGGAGAAAAAAAAAGCAAAGGATGCTGCTACAACAGTCCGACCGTCAGACCACCACCTTTCGCTCCCTTTGATGGATATTACATTTTTACCAGACCAGACCAACCCCATTACTTCTAAAATGGGTGTTATAAGGAAACAGAGTACAGCAGCAGCGGAAACACAAAAAAAGGAAACCAACGAGTCCACAGATCTCAATTAAACTTAAATTACAAGGCTCTCCTTGGCGGCAGCTTCAATTATTGAAACAATGTGTTGAGTTTCCTTTGATGTGTCCGTGTCCTTGTTCGTTCTGTCGGAAACCATCCACATGCTACAGCATTTACTTTTTCTCATTTAACAAAAAAATAAAAATAAAAACGTACCCGTACCCAAGTAATAAGAACAAGAGAAATAAGCCCGTCTGAACTGAGTGTGTAAGGAAGTCGAGCGATTGCTTTTAAAATACGTAGGTACATAAGCCCTTGAACAGAGCGGGAATTTAAAATAATTTAAACAAATGCAGAAAAGGTACGTAGGTACAGCTCATTCCATATTCTTGTTCACAGATCCCATTGAGATATTACACGGCATCAGTCATACAAATATGAAAGGCCCTTTACAAAAATCACATGATTTTTCGCTCCAAGGATACTCGTACTACTTGTATACATACAGTGCCGTTCGAAAAATGTTGGTCAAACATTTTATTACCCTTTTCGGTTGCAGTTCTTGGAATTTATGAGAGCTACGGGTTTTTTTGCACTGGGTAGCAAAATGTTGTTCAAATAGTGCACCACCTTGGTATAACAAAGAGTTACGCTCACTTCGCAACAAAAGAAACAAACTGTGGCAATCTTATCTTAAATCCAAATCTGACTCCGACTTTTTTGAGTACTTTCGCGCATTCACCCATTTCTCTGAACTTTGTGAAGGCTTTATCTCGAATACCTCGACCGTATGCAATCCAAACTGATTTCTGACCCCAAGCGCTTTTTTCAATTTGTTAATGTCAAACGTAAATCTGACGTAAACGTAAATCCTCCAACTTTCACCTTTTCGGATTCTTCCTCAGTAGACCCTAAAATAATTGCCAACTTATTCGCTCGCTGACCACATCATCGAACCAGACCTTGATTATTTCCGCTTCTTGAACAACTCTGCTCAAACCTCCCTCGTTTCCGTGGATATAACACCGTCAATGGTTGTTAATAAGATTAATCAACTTAAAGACGACTACTCTCCTGGTCCTGACGGTATCCCCGCCATAGTATTAAAAGAATGTGTGAATCTTTTGACACAACCCCTTACTGCCCTTCTTTCACTGTTAGCCAATCTTCTCCACAAAGCAGCACGGATTTCTTAAAGGTAGGTCAACAACTACCAAATTAACCGAATTCGTGTCCGGTACACTGAAAGCTTTGGAAGATGGCAATGAAGTTGATGTTATAGCCACTGATTTTAGTAAGGCTTTCGGCAAAATTTCTCACAAATTCATTCTCTTCAAATTAGAAGTCCTTGGTTTCCAAACGCGGTTCATATCCTGGATCAAATCATATCATATGGATCGCCAATGCAAAGTCAGTTTTAGACCGTCAATATCGGACCCTATTATAGCAACTTCGGGGGTTCCTCAAGGTAGCCATCTTGGACCTCTATCTTTATTCTTACGATAAATGATGCCGAACATATCATTCAGAACTCCAACCTTCTGGTCTACTCTGATGATATGAAAATCTTTAGACGTATTTCATCTCCCGCTGATTCTCGTCTTCTACAGGATGACCTGAATAGTTTCTCCATCTGGTGTAACAAAAATTTCTTAGAGCTTAATGTCGATAAATGTCATTCCATTACCTACTCCCGCAAACGTCTTCCACCACCTCCTAGGGTCTACTTTATTCGCCGCGAGCCTGTACATCAGCACGCGATTTAGGTGTCGTCTGTGATAGTGAACTCAACTTTCTTTCACACATCGACAGTATCATTAATAGAGCTAACTCAGCACTTGGCTTTGTGAAACGCTGATCATTGGAGTTTTCTGACCCATATGTAACTAAATCCCTCTATATTACCTTCGTCAGACCCCTCCTCAAGTATGCCAGCTAAGTATGGTCGCCCCATTATGTTGCCCATACCATGGGAATTGAGGCAGTGCAGCGCAGGTTCATGCGCTTCGCCTTACGCGGTCTCGGTTGGGCTGATAACGTTAACCTTCCACCCTATGCCGATCGTCTTAGATTGCCAACATACTTTCCATCCATCAGTTGTTATCTGGTAACATTGATTGTCCTGCCCTGCTTCAAGCGATCTCTCTCAATATCAATCTCCGTAACCTTAGGTCTGTTCCCCTATTCCGTATATCTCATCATCGAACTAATTATGGTTATTACGAACTAATGTCAAGAATGCTGCGGAAATCAAATGATGCGACACACATTTTTGACTCTAATAGCAGCAAAAGCACACCCCGTAATGCCCTTCTCCACTTCGATCATGTCTGTAAGTAATCCTCCCCGTGAGACCGGGACTACCAGCGAAAGAAAGGCTCAGAGAGGCCAAAAACGACGATCCCAGTGGAAGATCTTTTTTTGGTGCTGTACAGCCATCGGCATCGGTTCAAGACTTCGGTGGATCTTAAAAACGATCTGTGTCGAGCTACAGGAAAAATAATTTCGTCAAGCTCAGTGAGGAAAAGGCTCGTGAAAGCTGGACTTAGAGCACTCAAGCCAGTACTGAAGCCGGATTTTCCAAAAAGAGTCATAGAAAAACGATTGCTCTGGGCTCAAGACAATCTTTTTGGACTCAAGACATGTGGAACAATGTTGTCTTTTCCGACGAATGAAAGTTTAAGCTGCATGTTGGAGATGGGAGGATTCTTGCGCGAAGAGAACCAAAGGAAAGACTGAACTCTGAATGCTTCTTACGGATGCCCCCCCAAAACTGAAAGTGTGATGGTCTGGGGATGCTTCTCTGGAGATGAAAAAGGTAGAATAGTCTTCCTAGAATTGAAAGTCGCTGCAGAAATGTATTAGAGCCCTCTGCACTGGAGCTTTTTGGTGACACTTGCAAATTCATTTTTCAACAGGACAATGCTCCTTGTCATACAGTCAAAATTGTAAGTATGAACTTGTTTTTTTTTAATATAAAAGACTAATATCAAGCTTTTAAATAAGCTAGAACTTTTATGACTAAAAATAATACTTGCATATTTTTTTCATTTCTTAGGTTAAAAAGTACTTCGAAGAAAATAATGTCAATGTATTAAGTTGGCCTCCCTACAGTCCAGATCTCAATCCAATTGAGAATATCTGGTCAATAATGAAACTTAAGGTTGCGAAGAAGAAGCGTCCAGAGTCAATTGAAAACCTAAAAAAATTACTTATCCGGACCTGGAACACCATACCTACTTCCACATGGAAAAACCTATCTGAGTCAAATACTTTAGTACATACTAGTAGTACGAGGTCTAAGTAAATAATAGTAATACTAGTAGAAGGTAATATTTTAAGTATCTACTAGATTTGGTATGCATAGAAATAAGTTTTGACTTGCTAGCGAATATTCTAGTAAATACTGGAATCATTCAAGTAAATACTACCAGTTCATCCAAAATTGGTAGTATATACTTATTTTGTATAATATTATTTCTCAATCGTTATTGCAAAAAATTTTTTTAGAAGGCTACATACATATTGTAATATGCGAGCTACGGCTCGAGTAGATAAAACGATATTCTGTGAAATTATTTCTTTATTTTCTAGTCTATAGAACAATTCAAGTTCACAATATACTATTCTTCGCAAACTCCTTCCTTACAAGGTCTCTTTCTTCTCAAATCACTTTATCTCCTTTCAATTACTTAATTCACAAATCCAAACTAATTACTTCTTCTTGTTAACTCTCAACTTTCAATTTATCACAAAATTACAACTTCGGCTGTTATCACTTTTCCAATCTCCTCGGGCGGTTCAAAACCAACTGCCTTGCCTTGATCGCCATCTGTCCTTATATAGCAGCATATGTGATAGCCAGAAACTTCTAGCAAATTCTTCGACCACTGGAACAAGAAAATTCTGATGTAATAATTCCAAGATGACAATAATTTCTTGCGGTTATAATTCTCTCTTATCCGTGACGTCGTCTTAGACATCATCCATCTCTTATCGTGGACACGAACTGTGGACACTAACTGCAGACATGAACCTCGAATGAAAAGACACTTCGGAACAAAATTATGCCAGAATGAAAAGACACTTCGGAATTTGTTGCCTGTTCGAGGGCGTAGTTATTATGCTACATTATGTTACAATATGTACACTGGTACGAGTAGCTCTTATCGTCATTTACTGTTTTTTTAATTTTTTTTTTTGTAATCAATTTCGTTGGGATATTTATTTCGTAAAGAGTACTCAAAAGAAACAGCCACAACCGAAGGTTCTCTCACTAGTCAAATGCAACCAGCTTTTATGCGAATTTAAAAAGAGCATACCGTACTTATGAATAAGTCACAACAACTGCCCATTAAAAAGAAGTCTGAAGCTATGCAATTATTTATTAATGAATACAAGACTGTGACCGGTGTTCAAAGTTAACACGGGCGGTTATCCACACGCGCAGTCAGATTGACATGCTCAACCTCCGGATGTGACCCAAGACAGTATCGGATTCAGGCATAGACGCATCGCTTGCACTTTTTGCCTTGCATACGCGGACGTGTTCGAATCATCGTGGGAATGTCATGATCATGGTCAGCCAGGGCGAGCTTAGATTTCAATTATAAAATAAATGTGAATTTAGTCTTACCGGTAGCGTCGAGGAATAAAGATCTCTTTTGTATATACGGAAATACTTGTTGTTTTATTGCAAACCGATGGTGCACGCTTAAGGTTGTGCCGGTTGTAATTTTTTTAAAACATTCAAGGAGGAAATTTGTAACTTCAACTATCGGAAGAGCAAGATGTTAAGAAAAAGGCAGACCTAAAAAACACAGGAAGTAAGCCGATAAAGCTCAAAGAATGAGAAGTGATTTAGAGCTATTGAATGCTGATAGAATCCCATCTATCTCTTGCATTCCTGGTTCGTATTGTTTTATAAAGCTAATTATTGTACTTTTACTAACATTGTTTACGTAAAGGTAGTTTATCTGTGGGAGTAAATAATTTGATTCGGATGCAAAGTGAAATTACAGCTTATATACCCAGTGCTGCAGATGAAATTGAAGAGTTAGCGCAAGATTCCCAATTAACAAAGCGGAAAAAATTGAAGTTCAATGAGACTGAGGAGACAAAAAATATGACTAATGGAGAACTTCAACGTTTGGTATTGCTCGAGCAATTGAAGTCCATACGGATGTAGCAGGGGGAAACTAAAAAGGGAAGGAAAATAACAACGAGGAATGTAATTCATATTCCACTAATAGTTCCAACACCAACATTGTGAATTAACCTACTTGATCTTATAAAGCCAGGAAAAAAATATTGGGTGTACAAATTAATTCGGTCAGTTTTTTTGTGTTAAAAAATTTTTTTTTTATTGAAAAAACCTAAAAAATACATCACTCAAAGTACTGTCCGTCGGAAGCGACTACTTTTTCCCATCTCTCTGGTAATTTTCGAATACCATTTCTAAAAAATGAGTCCTCTCTGGCATCGATCCAATCATTAAGTCATTCTTCGATTTCTTCAAAAGACCCGAACCGGTGACCTCCCAAATCGTTTTGCATCCGTCGAAAAAGCCAGTCGTCGGAAGGAGCAAGGTCTGGAGAATACGGCGGGTGGGGTAAGACCTCCCATTTCAGCGTTTCCAGATAGTTTTTGACCGCTACAGCCACGTGGGGCCGAGCGTTATCAAAAAAATCACCTTGTCATGCCTTTCGGTCGTTTCTGGCCGTTTTTCACGCAATGCACGGCTCAAACGCATTAGTTGTAGTCGATAACGTTTCCCATCAATGGTTTCGCCTGGTTTTAGCAGCTCATAGTACACCACACCCGTCTGGTCCCACCATATGCAGAGCATGACCTTTGAACCGTGGATGTTTTTCTTTGGCGTCGATGTAGACGATGATGGAACGGGTTCACCAGGCTTTGCATAGTATTTTTTCTTCTTGGGGTTATCGTAGATATCCACTTTTCATCTCCAGTCACGACACCGTGTAAAAATCCCTTCCTTTGATGTCTTTCAAGAAGCAGTTCCGAGGTGAAAAATTGCCTTTCGACATCTCTCGGTTTCAACTCATACGGCACCCAATTTCCTCGCTTTTGAATAAATCTGATTTAAGGAGTCGCTTTGTTCCAAAAAAACAAACAAAGTTAAATGCCAACCCACCCTGGTTTAATAGGAGACTTTCGAACCTTAAAAACAAAAAAAAAATAAGGCATACAAACGATTCAGAGATGATAAAGCAAATATGGAGTTCAAATCTTGGTATCTACTTTGCCAACGGGAATTTGACACTCTCGATAAATATTTGTATCTTTCTTACATCATTTCTACGGAACGTAAGTTAAAGTCTAATAGTAATTATTTCAGGAGTTTCATAAACTCTAAAAGAAATACAAATGGATTACCTAGTCTTATGTATTTTTTAGATTCATCATCTGATGATACTAAAACTATATGCAATTTCTTTGCTGACTATTTTAAATCGGTATATTCTCTTGATGCTGTAAACTCTGTTAGTTCATACCCGCATAGCTATCAGCCCATAATTGATCTTGGCGATTTACCTTTTGATAAGTTAGATGTTGAAAATGCTCTAAATGGGCTGAAAAGCATTCATAGTGAAGGCCCGGATGGTATTGCTCCAATATTATTAAAAAACTGTGCAAAGTCGCTATCAACTCCACTTCACCTTATTTTTAGCAAGTCGATCGAATGTGGGTTCTTTTTAGATATTTGGAAAACATCTCACATTATTCCGATTCATAAGTCTGGATCTAAACAAAATGTTTGCAATTATCGACCTATTTGTAAAATCTCATCAATTCCTAAACTATTTGAAAAGATAATCTGCAACAAGATTTCTTTTCTTGTTAAAAATATTTTATCATATAATCAACACGGTTTTATGAAGGGAAGATCTACTTCCACTAATTTGGCATTTTTTTGTAATTCAGTTATAAAAAATTTTGAAAAGGGTTGGCAAACGGATGTGATCTTTATTGATTTTGCGAAGGCCTTTGACATAGTCAATCACAAAACACTAATCCAAAAACTATCTGATTTTGGATTTCATTCCAACTTACTAAATTGGATCGAATCCTACTTATGTGATCGGGTCCAATATGTTAAAATTAATGATTGTTTGTCAAAGTCGATAAAAGTAACGTCAGGTGTCCCGCAGGGTAGTCACCTCGGCCCCTTGCTGTTTTTGCTTTTCATCAATGATCTTCCGCTAGCCATCAAGCAATCTGAATGTCTTCTGTTTGCAGATGACCTCAAGTTATTTCGTTCAATTAAATCGGAACATGATTGCAACCTTCTTGTGATCGAAATAACTTGATCTTAAATATCTCAAAATGCCAATGCTTTACCTTAACTAGGTCTCTTACCCCTATTTTGTATAGATATTCCATTAAATTAAAGTTCCTTGATAGAGTAACCTCGAAAAAAGACTTAGGAGTAATACTTGATCCTTGTCTCACTTTCAAAGACCATTTTGATTACATTGTTTGTAAAGCCAACTCGATGCTAGGTTTCAATAAAAGAAATTCGAAAGACTTTACTGATCCCTATACGTTAAAAACGCTTTTTATATCCCTGGTTAGCTGTATCATTTGGAATCCGTCTTTTGTCTTACATTCAGATAGAATTGAAAGAATACAAAAAAGTTTCACTAGATTTATGGTTTTCCAATTGAATTGGGAAATTGAGATGCCTTCCTATAAAACCAGGTGCTCTTTAATAAATATAAATACTCTTGAATGTCGTCGTAAGTACTTTTCTATTATGTTTGTAAGAGATTTAATTCACAGTCAAATTCAATGTCCTATGTTGCTTTCCATACTCGATTTTTACTCACCTTCGCGACATCTTCGTAGTCAATTTCACTTCCGTGAACATATTCATAGAACTATTTATGCCGGAAATGAGCCAATTACTCGTTGCATCAAAGAGGTGAACTCTATTATAACACAAATTGATTTATTTATTACTTGTTCTAGGCATTGCTTCAAAAATCAACTTATTGTAATTTTAAATCAGCCTCGTGGTGTTTAATGTTAATTGTTTACATATGTATATATATATGTATATACTAATATTTAAATTAGTGTTAATGAATTGTTTAAATTATTGAATATTGAACCATATTATTATTATTACTTTATTAATTCTAATTAGTCTGTAAGTGATTGTATGCTCTGCTTGATGAAATTAAATAAATAAATAAATAAAAAAAAATTTTTTTTAGCCGAACGGAAATTGTTTGCTGAGTCACTCCCAACGATTCTGCGAGTTCACTTTGCGTTTGGCACGGATCTTGATCCAGTAAAGCCTCCAATTCCTCATCTTCAAACTTTTTGGGCTGGCCAAGACAGAAACAGTTTTTACAGAAATGACATTTTTTTGGAACAGTGTTTGTTATTTTATTTGTATTTACTAATATTATTTTTTCTTGTATTATGAAGATATATACGTACAATAAAGTTCTATGAATTTACGTTACATATTATTCCTGTTAATTCCGTTCTCTTTATCTGGACTAATCTTCAGATTTATTTGAGGTACACTGGCCATTAATTCTTCATCACCATGAACAGAAATCTTGTCTTCTACCAACTGGAAATTATTGTTATCTTTTAAATACTGTGCAATATATGCTATAATACAATTATATTTGGAATATTTTCTACGTACATATACAGTTTTGTAGAATTGGAAATCTCCTCTTCAGTTACCCAAAACGTCTTTCAATTATTACCCTCTCTTTTGAATGTAATTTATTAAACGACTTTTCTTGATTACTTGTTCAGGGTCCGGCCCTGCTTAACCTAGGTGCTAGCCTCAACCCAGTCGAGCCACCAATATCTCTCTCTATTCAACCTGTTTACGTTTTCTGAATCCCGCTCAGGCATGCTTACGCAGTATCTCAAGTCAGCGTTTCCTTCTCCTGAGTCCAACGGCTCGTAGAAAATACGTTTATGTGCCCTTCTAGCATGATGGTAAATAATCGGAACGTTCAGCGAATCTGACAAGTAACCATGTGCATCCAGATATAAGAATGCTTCTGGGGGGATGTGTCCACTCACCATAGTACTTCGAAAATACCCAGGGTTAGGATAAAATAAGCCCGACACAAGTTCGTTCTCCATAACGCTCGCTGACCGCGTGAAATGGTTCCTCACAAGATCCAGAATGACATTGTCGATTCTGGACACGCCGGAGGCATCCAATAGTCTCTTATTAGAAACGTAATGCCGAAAGTCAGAATGTGCGCTTCTATACATACGCATGCAGGCTCGAAGACATTTTCTTTCAATTAGTTTAAGTTTCTCCATATAAGACGCGCTTAAGTTCCACCATACTGGACTCGCATAAGTCAGAATTGGACGAACGAAAGCTTGGTAACATATGACCTTCACATCGGATCTCAGATAGTTGGAGTAGAATAGGCGTTTGAGAAACATAAATGCCGCTCTTGCCTTTTGCAGCTGTGTATTTATGTGCTCATTGTAGTACAAAAACTTATCCAAATGAACACCTAAATATTTCACAACAGTCTTTGACTTGATATGAAGGCCATTAGAACATGTTATTTGTAGGTTTTTCCAGTTCCGTCTCAAGTCTGAATTACCGCGTCTAACTGGGGTGCGAAACAGTATAGTTTCGCATTTTGCCTCGTTTATTTTAAGCTTCCACTCTGAGCAGAAAGCTTGCAGTTTATCAAAGCTGTTCTGAAGCTCTGTCTGTATGTCTTGGATTTTCGAGCCGCTTGCATACAATATAACATCGTCAGCGAACGCTATTGAATTATCCATGTCCCTCAGCATTTCCGAAATGTAGATGTTGAAGAGGAGCGGTGCTGTAACCGTGCCCTGTGGCAGACCATTAGTGACATTTAAAACTTTAGTCGTCGTGTATTGTCTATCTGTTACAACAAATTTCTTCTCGTGCACCATAGATGCAATTATCTTTATAAGATGATGTGGGAATTGATATCGTATAAGTTTGTCTATAGAAGCCCGTCGATCCAAACCTTGTCGAAGGCTTTTTCGATATCCACTAGGCAAGCAGCTGTACATCTTTAAGACTCCAATTAACGTTAAGATTCCAATTAACGTCAGAAACCAATTTTGTAACAGCGTGCACTGCCGAATGGTTTCTCTTGAACCCAAATTGGTTCCGCGGTATAATCCCCTTTCTTTCGCATGCGAACAAAATAGACTTACTAATATTGGCCTATAGTTGGAAGGATCAGAAGGATCCTTCTTCTTTTTGATTATTGGAAAAACCTTCGATTTTTTCCAATAACTCGGGAAGTAGCAGTTGTTTAACAAAATATTAAATATTACGCAATATTGCCGTATAATTTCGTTCGGTATATGCTTTAGTATAATGTTAGGAATGTTATCTAAACCACTCGACTTTTTGTTATTTAGTTTCTTAAATATCAGTTCATCTAGAGTTGTAAAGTAATTGTCAGTCTGTTCATCTGTTAGTTGGTCAGCTTTTAGTCGCTCAGAAAATCTCAGAAGAGTTCGTGTTTCGCTATTGCGAAACCTCGACAATTCGTCAATTACTTCGCCAGTTCTGCAGCTAGGGAGATCCCTAGCATGAATTGCCTCAAAGTGAAAGCCGATCAGGTTTAGCTTGTCCGCTCCACTATCTATAACGAAATGGTTATCGATAATGGGGCAGTGTTGGCTGTTAATCTCCGACTGAGAGAGAAGAGACTGGGAAGACAGTGGGATTTTCAGTTTCGGAATCTTGATAACGTTACGAGGCTTGAAAATCTGATTAATTTTAGGAATCAGACTTCAATATGTTTTCGGCGTTCTGCCTCCAATAATCGTTAACACTATTCCGAAACTGCTGACTTAGCAGTGTCCTCACATTTCTCAGGAGATATTTTAACCTTTGCAGCTCTAAATTGGACGATTCCTCTTGGAACTGGCGCCGTATTCGATTTATCTGAGTTACCAAAAAGCTTTTGTAAGTTTGTAGAGTCTTAATGTCACGGTTTAGGTAACATTCAACGCCATCTTTGGATTTAATTTTCGGAACTGACGACTCCATTGCTTGTAATACCACCATATTTATGTTCCCGATATAGGAATCGCACTCCTCATTAGTAAGATTCCTACTACTAGGGATATTAGAAGAGGAAATTTTAACACTCTAAATGTATCATGAAACGATTGAAACCGCATAACAAAAAAAAATCCTCATTAAAAAATATGTATTTATTGCAACAAATTTGAGAAAATTCGAAAAAAAAAGTTTGACCAACATTTTTCGAACGGCACTGTATTTACGGCTTAACTATCCAGACAGGAAAGAACGCATTTTATGCAGAGCTGTGTACGAGTACGTATATGATGGGTTATGCAATTGGATGTTACAATTTAAATTTGATATAAAACGCATTGATTTTTATATATAATACTCCGACACTGACATTAAACATGAAAAATGATTTCGGCCAAATGGGCACCAAGGCTTGTCATGCTGGCTTCCCAATACTTTTTGGCATAAATCTTGCGGGGGTTCATAAATAACACGTCATGTCTCATCCTTTAGCTTCGGAATCATTTGGGATACAACTTCTACTTCACCTAACCCCAAAGAAAAACATTCAACGTTGTGATATCGTTATTGAAGGCCAATTTTGGTAGCCGAAAAAAAAAAATTACGTAGCCGAGAAACTTTGTGTGCAATAACTGCATTGTTTCTCGCGCTGTGTGTCAGATTGCACGGTCTTGTTTAAACCTCATGTCTTTCACATCGATATTGTTCAATTGGTGCCAAAAATAATTTGTTAACATGTCCCGATAACGTTCACCATTGAGCAGCACCACGAAAGTGTTCGATGAAGTACGATGCAATCACGCCGCCTGCCCAAAATTCGCCCCAAATATTGACTTTTTGTAGACGCAATTGGATGTTGGATTATTCGTTAATGGTCCTTAGATTTTCATGACCCCAAAAGCGTCAATTTTTTTTATTTACTTAGTCATAACCGATTCCAATTACATTGGTAGTCGTGTTACATGGCGCACCAAACCTGAAGACCTGACGCATATTCTGCACCAGCTTTTGACGTTCTCATACTTTTTCCAGCGTCTTGTTTGCACTCAAATGGCCTCCGAAATGGCAATTGATACTCCGTCATGAATTTCCTGTAGTACCTACCGCACTTTCAACTCAAGCACGGTGAGCTACATTATGAAATATTTTTCTTCCCGCCTCTTCCATTTCTTTTTCAAGAGGCCATTTTGAGTCCCACTGTACCCAATACGCCTTTAGAGTGGGACCTGTCTGGTTTCTCTATGTGCTCCTTCCACGCAAGTATTGGCTTGATGCCCGGAATTTCTTTCCACGCATTTCAGATTTTCTCTGCATTCCAGCCGGCGACGTTCCAAAATCAAACAGTGACTTTTTGGGGATGCATTGATTATTCATGAATGGTTCCGTGATGCATTGATTATTCATGAATGGTGCCATCTTCGATGGAACGATCACATATTCGATGTCAAATATAGGGTTTTGTTTATAAACCAAACATTTAAAGCCAACGTGCACAGGCATCTGCTCCGTTCCTCTTCCCCTTTTCCCAAACGCCCGTGCCCTGAAAAAATATAAGGGCGATAGGCTCCCCCATTGATCCATTGTTTGTACTCGTAACATAGAGAAAAGGTATTTTGAATAGGCCGCCAAACACTCTTATTGGTACTTCAAGGACTTCAAGGTTCTTTAAATAAGTAGGTCAATTGTTACGTTATCATCGTCTTTTAATATTAATCTGTAGTCAACATCAATTTTTACCTTAGACTCCCACTGAAAATCTTCCGAAACGACATCCAATTACAATCAACATGAAGACCAAAATTCCACCCGACGAACAATCATGTTTAAAACACAGCAATTCATTTAGAATACCTCGAAAGTGTACTTACTGTCATCCTGTGTTAGCTTCAAAGCACCCCACACATAACAAAACACAAATAACGCCAAAAAAGGACCAAAGCGAAAGAAAACCAATGTCACATACAATAAAACGTTTTCAATTAATCAAAACTTCCCACCACTTCGATGTCAAATAATTTTCAAAATCCAACTTGACAATGAACCCCATGTACATCGCCAGTCTCCAATACAAAACCAGTAGGAGCTCAACTCGCGCAATCCACTTCCTTTTCCTCTTTCTCTTTCTCTAACAACGGATGACCAAAAAAGCAACGAGCAACGTAACGGAAACACCGAAAAATTCTTTCAATGTCCCGCAATGACAAATGACCTCTTATTGAATTATGTTTTTCAATTGGACACAAGTTGACAGGTCCTTAACAGTAAGCGAAGGAAACGAGCAAAACCGGAAACAACGAGGATATTTTTATTACAGCTATTTGTGTGACTATAATGAGAGGGAATGAATTGAAAACCGCTAGAATTCGTATTTTCGTATTTTCCCCCGTTCTCTTGAATTTTTTTTTTCCCTTCACTTCTATGTCATCGTCTTCTTTACCCAGGATCATGATCGCATGAATGTCTGTCACAGTTTTATGAATCATTACCCTCAGGACGTTGTCAAATTCAGATCAGATGGATTGGACGGGATAATGAGGTGGTGGAGAGCCAAGACTTTCCGGAGAAAAAAAAAATATAAAAGAAATGGGGAAAATGACAAATTTTTGAAAGCCGATAAAACTAACAGGACCAAATGAACCGTATTAATCGGAACATAATCGAACATTTGCTTGATGTCCTTGTTCCATTTCTTTGTGGGTTCGTGCCGTGTCAAAAATTAATGGAAATAAAAACGTAAAACCGTCATGACCGGGGTCGGTACTTTGATTGACATTTCCAATCTACTGTTCGCAACTGAGAAAGGAACAAGTACCGTACTCGTATTGACTTTGTTTAGGTGCCACTACAGTACATTAACACTTTCCTCGGAATGCGTGGTGGAAACGGGTCTTATCGAATGCGGAAGCAAATCTCTTTCCACATCCGTTCCGTCATCGGGCAGAGTAGCAAGTTAAGGACTTCGGTGTGTGTATCCTTCTAACTAAGTGTCAACTTTACATTGAAGTTTGAGGTAAACTTTCTGCCAAATAGCTCGGGGGTAAGTGCTCTGAATGCTAAAAACTTCAGCATACAAGATGGACGTGTTCTGGTGGTCGTGTGCCTGACGACGACGGACAGTTTTGCTTTTGCAGTTGACGTAGATTTATCACTGGTAGATTGTGTGGTCGGTGCCTGTGCAAGGAGTCTGTGTTGTCAGTAGCAGATTTAGAGGTGAAGGGTTCTTGTTTAGTATAGAATGGTTGTTGGGTATGAAAACTGGGGGAACAGTATGTTTGATGAGCTTGTAGTGTCTGTGTCTCTGCTCTGGATTTTGTGTTGAGATAGAAATCGTGTTCTTGTCTATCAAGGAAGGTAAACACTTGCTGAGGTAATGAGGTGTAAATATGTATAAATGAAATCAGAAACTGTTTTATTGTTGCGTTTTTACTTCTCACAGGTTATTTCTACAAATCTAGCATTTCACTTGGTTAGGTTTGGTTAGTAGGTTGACGAAAATAAGATGTACGACATATTCCGATTGACTCACCACTTCACTTACGTAGGTCATTTTTAGAATCTTTAATTTTCTTATTACCTATATATAGGGTGACCAGATAAGAAAGATAGGAAAACAAATTTAAATAAAACAACAACGGTGTGAGATGTCAAACTGATTCTGGCTCTAATTTGAAGATACATTCATGCCATTATGTATGGAATAGCACATCATTTAAATGGCCGCCTCGGCTACGCTGGCAGTGCTTCAAGGGGTCGGTACAATTTTTGATGGCTCGGTCCAATATGTGAGGCGTTATTCCGGCAATAGCGCGTCGAATGTTGGCCTCGAGCACGTCCAAAATGGTTGCCTTATTAGCGTAGACTAAGGACTTGACGTAGCCCCAGAGAAAATAATCGAGGGGTGTCAAGTCGCATGATCACGGCGGCCAATTGATGAACGCTCGCCGTGAGATGACCCAGTCGCCAAATTTCTCCTTCACCACTTCGAGCGTTGCGTCGCTTGTATGGCATGTAGCGCCGTCTTGTTGGAACCACAGCTCGGATATATCGATTTTTTTCAGCTCTGGCCATCGGTTAACATCGCTATATAACGAGGACCATCGACGGTAACGGTGTCTCCTTCCTCATTTCGAAAGAAATAAGTTCCGACGATGCCGCCGTGTCATAAACCGTAGTTATTCTTTGTGGATGCATTAATGCTTATGGATTATGGTCGCTCCAATAACGGCAATTTTGATTGTTGACATAGTCGCTGAGACAAAGATGGGCCTCGTCCGAGAAGATGATTTTTTGGCCAAAATCCGGATCTCTGGCTAACATTTCCAGCGCCCAATTAGCGAACTCACGGCGTTGTTTTATACGGGTGTAGGCCCAAATCCAACCGCAAAATAAGACTGGTTGACTCTCTGGCGATGCCCACTTCAGCTGATCAGCGCCGAGTCGACATTTATGGGTCTTCTTCGATACTGGCCGCTACGGCGGCTATGTTTTCTTCACTTCGCACCGATCTCTGTCTAGTTGGTGGCTTAAGGTCCAAAAAAGTGTACTTACGCTCAAACTTTTCCACGGTGCGACGAATTGCCTGCGCACTGAAGCCATGATTTCGACCGACTTCACGACGAAATTCACGTTGCGTATTTACTGAGCCGGAATTTCGATAATATTTTTTAATAATTTCCACAAGTTTGGGAAGCGTCAGGCGATGCATGATGAAATGGCAAACCTTGTCATTGGTAACTTTGACAGCTGCTGAAACGTAGCAATTGGAAAAACTATCATAGAGCTGGCCCTCTTACCTCTCACAATTATATACATACATATGTAAGTGCTTAAAGAGTTCCATCCATAATTTTCTGCTACCCGCTTCTTCCTGGAGTTTGTAAGACGGGACTATTATTGATTGGTTTGTATGAACAGGGTCCCGCGCTGACAAGCAAAGAAGCATTATGGGTACCAATGGACTCGCAGTTCTTTGTAAAGAATACTATTTAACTTGGGGATGGTGTAGTCAATGTCTTCAGGGAAGGTGTTAAATTTATTTAAGATGGAAGCGTGGCCATACATTTTTTTAGACAACTGTGAAGTAGCTTTAAGGCGAATAGCTGAGTTAGCTGCCATTTGCCTGCCATAGATATCGAGGGGTGTTAAATGAAAAAGAATGTCCATAGCTGCGGAAGGTGTCGTCTGCAGTGCTCCACTAATGCACAGATAAGCTGAACGTTAGACTTTGCTTAACAACTTCTGGTTTATTGCCCTGAGTCCACCAGACAACTACCCCGTACATGAGGATCGCCACTGAGTTAGTCTGGGTTGTAAGCCCCATTTGCACCCAACGCCTTTTTTTGCAAGAGAATAGTGCGACAGTGGCTTTCTTAACTCTTTCCTGTATATTAGGTTTCCAGCTTAGTTTCCTATTCAAAATAATACCCAGGTATTTTGCTTCGTTGGAGAAAATGAAGCTTGTTCCATTAAGGGATGGAGGGTCAATAGGTGGGATTTTGTATTTCGTTGAGAAGAGGACTAGTTCGGTTTTGTGGAAGTTCACTCCTAGACCACACCGAGCTGTCTATCTATATACCTTATTCAAAGCGTTTTGTAGGAGCTCTTTTAAGGTAGTGAGGTGTTTTCCGGAGACTGCTATAGCAACATCGTCCGCATAAGCGATAACTTCGCAACCCTCAGCTTCCAGGATTATCAGTAGTTCATTGACCACCAGATTCCGAAGAAGTGGGGATAGGACGCCCCCTTGAGGGGTATCCCTGCTTACATATCTTCTGACAGATGACTCACCCAGCTTTGAGTTGATAATCCGACCATTAAACAGTAAATTTATCAGCTCGCCAAGTGAACTATCTATCTTCAGATTTGACAGTGCTTTGATTATCACAGATGAGTAGACGTTAAAAGCGCCTTCAATATCTAGAAAAGCTGACATAGTGTACTTCTAATGATACATGGAGTATTCGATTTTATTGACTAACGTATGCAATACTGTTTCGACAGATTTGCCCTTACAGTATGCATGTCGAGCCGTGGACAGTAGCCGTGTGTCAATACTATCACGTAAGTGGATATCAGTCAGTCGTTCTAGTGTTTTTAGAAGGAAAGATGATAGTCTGAGGTCTTTTGGACTGGCATGTGAATATTTACCAGCTTTGGGTATGAATACCACATTGACTTCTCTCCATATATGCGGAATATGGACCAGATTAAGACAGCTCTGAAAAATATTTTATAGAACTGGCAGGATAATGTCAGATGACATTTGTAGTTCAGCAGGTGTTATGCCGTCTGGTCCATTGCATATACTCGTAAATTTCTATCTGCCATGTTATCTGACCGCCTTTTGTTTATAATTTACCATTCAGGTTCATTGTGTATCAGTGTTGCTTTAGGCCAGGAAAGCTCAACATAGATCAGATATTTACATTGAGGTAGATTATGGAAAGTACGAAGGTGCTATAAGAAGATTGTTTTGTTTTGTCGGGGCCAGACTCAGAAACAGGTCCATTGTACAACCAGGCAGAGAACCCCATTTTAATGTGTTTTTTTCATCTTTTGTAAAAAGACGAGTAGACGCTTCAGTGATGAAGAGCTTAGGTCATCAGCACTCACCATATCAGTACCGAAAATTTGCCACCTGCCACAATCACATAGGAAGTGTTCCGCAGTGTCATCGCCCTCTCCACAGGAGTCGCAGACAGGGGTAGCGCTCAAACCTAGCACATGGAGGTGCTTGGTAAAGGCAAAGTGGCCCGTTAGAGCGCCAGTAAGTTGTCTGCAGTCTTTTCTGCTAAGAGATAGCAAGAAAGCCGCGGATTTCTTACAGACGACGGGGACCATTCGTTTAGTCTGCCTGCATCCTGGAGAGTCATGCCATCTTCGATTGTATTCACTGAAAACCCAGACGTCAATGGAAGCCCTAACCGAGGACGCTGGCAAACCCAACGTGGGTTCAGGTCCAGAGAAATTCTCTTCTGAGCCTTGTCTAGCAAGCTCGTCAGACATCTTATTTCCTGTTATCCCTTTGTGTCCTGGGACCCAAACAAGATTCAGTGAGTTCAGTTTTCCGACTGAATTCAAGGATTTTTTGCATTCTCGAACTATTTTGGAAGTGGTTAAAGGATTGAGTAAGGCTTTCAGCGCAACCACTACAAACGCAGATACTCCACCCCTACCACCTGTTCTTACCAATATAGACAGCAACCATTAGGATAGAATATATTTCTGCCTGGAAGACAGAAGTGTGTTGAGAGGTGAAGCCTCATGTTGTCGCATTCCACGAAAACACTAGCACCAGGCCCCTGTCCAGTTTTAGAGCCGTCCGTGAAAATGCGACTACATTCCTTTCCTGGCTCAGACTCCTGCCAAAGCCAATCCTGAACATGGGGAAAGTTGATTTCAAATATGCACCGCAGCCGTAATTCAGGTGTCATTGCATCAGACGGCATATCTATGAGACAGGGGTCGTGGGATAATCGTCGCGCAATGTCATCAAAACTCCAGTGCTAATCGTGCCAGAAACCACTCTTTTTAAACGGAAGATAGCTCTGAGTGTACACCCCATGATATAAATATTAAGGGGAGGAGGTTCATCAAGGCGTCTAGAGCAGAGCCAGGCGTACTGGGAATAGCTCCCAAGCAGCCGAGGCAGACCGTTCTTTGGAGTTTGTCAAAGCAGCAGTAACGTATTTACGTGAGAGCTTATTCCATCAAACAACTGACGCATATGAGAGGAAGGGTCATTGCCATGTAGATCCATAGGACTTTCCTTATCGACAAGTCCCATGACTTGCCGAAAACACCTTTGCATTGCCGAAAGACTGACAGAGCTTTGGAAGTTTTCAGCTCAGACTCCTAAATATTTGGCTTCCTTGGAGAGTTCGAATTCCTCCTTCTCGTAAAGAGAACCACCTCGGTTTTGAGAAGATTAACTGAAAGCCCATTCCTAGTGCACCAATCGTCGATTGCGTCTAGGGCCATCTGCACGTTAGAACTATTGAGTGTGTTCAACAGGGAGTCAACCAGCATGCACCAAAGCAGTGGAGAGAGAACACCTCCTTGGGCAGCCCCTATTTACACCTGCCATGACACGCCGGCCACAATTTGCGTCATACAGTCAATGTTCTGTTCACCAGCATTGCTTTTATCCACAACACTAGTGATTCTTCTACGCCGTGACTTCTGGCGAAGCTACACATGCTGTCAAAAGTCGCATTGTCAAAGGCACCCTTAGTGTCTATGAATACGCCTATAGCATATTCTTTCCTGTCAAGCGCACTGGCTTGATTGGTTTCCCATTCTTGAGAACTTTGACCAACCTACTGGTTTCACCGAGAGTTTCGATCTTACCACAAAAATCTCTATACGAGGTACTTTTCGAAGTTCAAATTAACCTCTTATATTCTCTTTGCTTTGATCGGTAAAGATTCCAGTCCACCTCCGAATTTGTCTTGAGTGACCTATTTCGAAGTTTTTTGATTTCCTTACGAATTCCTTGCAGATCTGTGTTCCACCATAGAACTGACCTTCTGCAGGGGTTTTTTGTCAGCGGACACGTTAGTTCAAAACATCTGGCAAGGGTCCTGTTCATTTCTTAAACGGCTTCCTCTACCTTTTGCCTCGTTCTAAGTTTAGGTAGATCTTTGATAGATTTGCCTAACTCTTCCTTAAATTGTATACAGTTGTTTTTTTTCGGATTCCTCCTCTCCTGCAAAGGTGTAGGTTCGCATTCGATTTGGAATTCAATGTATCTATGATCTGAGAGGGAAATTTCTGGCGAAACTCTCCAGTTGGTAATAGGCTTGAAATACCTGTTGGACAGGGTCAAGTCAATCACTTCCTGTCTTTGCGCCGTAACAAATGTTGGTTGTGAGCCAACATTGTTGACGGTAAGATCAGACGATAGTATGAAGTCCAGAAGATGATCTCCCCGTGCATTACATTTGCTGCTGCCCCAAACAGGGTTTTGAACATTAGCATCGCAACATATGACAAGACTTATCTTTCTGGTATCACAATATTCTATGAGCTCGACCACTGCCAAGCAGACGCAACGACATAGGTTTCCCATTTACCGTACGTCTTGTAGCTTATAGCTGCAGCGACTAAGTCCTGGCCACAAAACTGTCCAAACTTAGTTGCTGAGAGGGAATTTGGTACAATAAGACAAGCCTTAGGCCTTTCGGACCGCTCATCATAAAGTACCGTGATATCACGCATACCTCTAAGGCCACAAATGTGCTTGTTCAGCACTCAAGGCTCCTGGATAGATATTATGTGAGGTTTCGGCACCAACATGCTAATCCATTCAGAGGTTTGCTGTGAAGAGCACTTTACCATAAAGGTTCCGGTCTTTAACTCACAGCCTTCCACCTGAATGAAAGCATTCGTTGCTTGGGACAGCTCTAACAGACGAACTTCGCAGTGTTTGCTTTCTTGTAAGAAACCTGCCAATAAGAGGGGTTTTAGAGGCATTCAAGTGAGTGGATTTTCCTGCGACATCCAGTTTCTGTCCATTGGTACTACTGCCATTACTGGCTGTAGCACCCGTCTTCAGACCTTGTGCGCATGCAACGCCACCGGCTTGAGGTCTCTCGGGAGACACACGCGCATGAGGTGCGCGCATATGCCTACTGGCAGAAGACCTTGAAACCTTCTTCCTTCGTTTGCTCCGTTTTAAGCTATTAGAAGAGGAGGCCGCGTCGGGTCCAAGTGACTTACCGGTTTCGGTTGGGGTAACTTCCACCGACCTGCTTCTGTTTGCCGTCTCTGCCAAAGGACTGTTGTCAGCACTTGCGCCTTCATCTTCTGCAGTCTCTTTGCGCCGCGCCGCCGCCAGTTTTCTTCGTCGTTTCTTTTCGACGGGAGCCCATCGGAGCGTGCCGCTTCTGGAGCTCGTTCAACTTTTTCAGTTTCCCAAGGCAAGCCTTCAGCAGCAGCGCTACAATCAGCCTTCTGCCCATTAAGATGAAGATTAAGCCTATCAGGTTGGACCTCTCCGCTGCTTTCTCCACCCCGCCAGCTCAGCTTGCCGAACGTATAGGGAAGAGAGCTGCAGGAGTCTTCAGAATCCAGCATTCTTGCTACTCCTACATATGCGCCAGTGTTGGCGGGGGAGGGTATGATGGGTAGGGCCTCCAGAATCCTTACCCTAGCCGCAGTCGAGAAGACCACGGGTGGATTTTCGCTTTCGCGAGTGCCACCTGGAGTAGTCATATCATTTGTTTTCTCCATTCATACTTTTTCTTCTTTTAACGTCAAAGTCGGACGCCTTCAGCGCTTAGTTCGACCTGGGATCTTTTCAGACCCTTAAGATCTGTGACTCTTAAGCCTTCCCGCCACGACAAGGCAGCTGAAAGATGGGAAGGGCTATAAGAAGATACTCATCAGTCAAACTTGTCTGTCTGTGAAGAAAGACGATTGAGAATGCAAGCTGCTCCATCGAAGCCAATGACGTTAGAAAAGGGCTACAACAAGGCGATGTGCTGTTAAGACGTTACAATAGATAACAATTTTGAGATAATTAAGGATT
Source organism: Pocota personata (assembly GCA_963082735.1). Taxonomy (NCBI): domain Eukaryota; kingdom Metazoa; phylum Arthropoda; class Insecta; order Diptera; family Syrphidae; genus Pocota; species Pocota personata. The sequence continues at coordinate 46,932,876 of OY720429.1, read as the reverse complement.
TAGTCTACTTATAGGTATACTCCGCTGTAAATTGAAATACCAGCGCAGAGATCGAGCGAATGGATTACTCTTTCTTCTTTGGGCTAAGAAGGCAATTGAGCAGCAAAGTACTCTCACGCCTAGGTCCACCCTAGACCTTACCATAGAGCTATCTAAAGTGAAGTATGCGAATGCTAAATACGTGCAAAAATTTTCCTGTAGTCGCACGTTTATAGAATTGGCTAGGTATTACATTTCATTTGATTTATTGATAGTTGACTGAACTCCAACCGTAAAGTACTCATTTCAGTTTCCTTCAACATTAGCTCGCATAAGTAGATCCCTTTTGATGATAATTTAATAACGTCATAAGCAGTGAGATTTATTACCACCAATCATTTTGCGTTCCATTTCATAAAATATGTTATGTGAACATTAGATTTTTCAGCATCCATGTCAATAACAATCTCGCTACATCCTTCCTTTCATCACTGCGATCTGCAGCGACTTTTTTGATTCAAATTAAATTACAATTCCATGAAAAGGAAGCGCAAATAAAATATTTCACTGTACTTCTGTAAGTTGACGAGACAGTCTACCATACCGAGCAGAGCATCCAATATGCCATTCCTCTGCGCCCCGGGGGCTAAGTGGAAATCATCACAGCCATTTGCGCCATTTGCGCCATTTGCGTGCGAAGTAGCATCATAAAACTTTGTCCTTTTACGCACAATATGTCGCCGCAACTCATACAATTCCTGCAGGACACCATTTTAATATTCCACAGGGAAGAGGAAAAAATCCACCCTGTCCTACAAAAATGCAGAGTTATCCCGTGTATGACTGTGTATGTAATTCATACTCCGAATCATTATTCATCCCTAACAAATGCCTTTAATGGGGCATTTATCTTCCAATATGTCACCAGGGCATTTTGATTACGGAAAAAAGCGACGAGTTTCGATATCACACGCATACCACTGCCATATCCCTTAACCCCCGATAAACTCCAAAACTTATTCCTGCATAATAACAAATCGAACAAGCACCCACCCACCCAACCACATATCAAATGGGCGATTCGTCCTGACAGACAACAGCTGTTGCTGGAGTTTCTTTTATGGAAATCGTAGCGAGCTCCACGAAATCCAATCGAACATCCTTTCAATTTGGTTTGTGCTTCCGATTGTCGACGAATATTTACCAATAGGGATGCTGAGGTCCTCACGTCTCACAAAACCCCTGAAGAAGCTGATTTTTCGGGATAAACTTCATGTTAATAATATTAGACAACACCACTCTGGCAGATTGTGGCCAAATGAGCCCTTTCGTCCTTTGCACTGTTGTGTGTCCTTCCCGTTCCCTTTCTCTAATATTGTGGTGGCAGAACAAAGTTTAACGTTCAAACTGAGATCCCGTCGGACATGTGTGCCCTCGCTCGTATGGGATGTGTTTCTTGAACTATGGTTATCATCATCGTGTTCGTGTTTGTGTATGTGTATTCTGTTCGCTTTCGTTCAGGGGGCCCCTTCTCTGGCGTGCATGAACCTACGCATGATTTTTATGCTTGATTAAATTTTGAACTTGCTGCATATGATTTCAATGATGATGTTCCCTTCTGGTGTCCACCGACGACGTTGGGTTATCCTTCTTCGTCAGCATCCACATCATCATCATCTTCTCCTTCTGCTTGAGTTCATGTGTTTTGAAAATCCTTGAAATAAGCTAATTTGATAGAAACAATTTGGCGCAGATGTTGTTTCGAGTAGATGATATGGTATAGTGTGTAGACATATTAAATGGAGATGAGTGTAAGGCACCCTTCTTCAATAAACACTTTAAATTTTTGTTTATAAGCATTGTGATAACGAACAGGGACACGTGACTTAACAAGGGGTAATTGAAATAACAAAAGTTAGACAGGTGACCATAGAGTGAGATAAGGGTAATAATTGGCAAGTTTCGTGGGTGATGGAACTTTATGGTGTAGCTGCATAGCTGACAGCTCGAACCAAAGCAATCATAGCTAAGTGTGGCCATATGGGATCTGTGTGCGTAACTAAGTCTCCGAACATATTCGTGAATAAGGACTTTGCAGTAAAATGTAAGATGCGCTAACAAGCAAATCTCAGAAGTAGAACATGACGATAGCGAAAAATGAAGACATTATCCATATTGGTGTCTGCGAGTGGCATAAATAGCGTTCAATATATGATCGGTGTCTACTCTTGCATCACGATGACTAGCAAAGCTAGGTTAGGTACAATCATCTTCGGGCGCTCTCACATCCTATCCTGAGAAAAGATTATAAGGATAAAGATCAGAGCTCGAGATACTTTTTCGATGCCTAAGGCTGGAGTCGGAGGAGAACTATTTCCTAATGGCCGGAGATATAAACGCCAAACATAGAAATTGGAGAAATAACACACCTAATCCTAGAGGGAATCTACTATTCAATTGATGGGGTCGGCACAGTGTCGAGTATAAACTCGATTTGAAAGCTACAGATAGTCCGTCGTTTCCTAGAAGCGGCTCCTATTTGGATCTTATGCTGTTTGACGTACAGTTACAACTGACCGACACGGACCGACAAACTATAAACTGCCTTCACACATTTGACATGACAGTGACCATTGAGGTCTCAGTGCCGTAATAACGATTCCCAATGAAATTCCGGAGTTGGAGGAATTTGTCCAAACATATTCCTACAATTAGAGTAGGACGCGTTGGACTCGCTTCTCCAGAACTTTGACAAGAGCACTCTCCTCGAACCCGCTCTACCCACCGTCCAATGGGAATCTTTCAAACGAGGAGATTGACTGGTACCTAAAACAAATGGACGAGACAATTAAACGAACTATGGACAGTATGATACCTCGGTATCAACATACTGACAACGCAGACATATTCCGCAATGCAACAATTGACGCACATCACCAACACAAAAGTAGACTGCTGTCGAGACTAAAAACCTTGTACAGACAGTTTACTGACAGACAAAACTCGGAGGTTAGGGCGCTGAAGTCGTTGATTAAAAACCTCCATAAATTAATCAGGGAAAACTATAGACTTTCTGTAAATTTGCATTGGAACAACAATATTCGGGCTGTAAAATCCAACAACCCGAGTATGTTCCCGCAAATAAATAAAATATTTCCGAGGAATAATCAAAACGACCTTCCGTGCCTTAAGATCCCCCGAACGACGAACAATGGACAAATACTAATAACAGCAGGTATAGATCCATATAACGCAGTAGAGGATGACAACTTCTTTGTGATTGAAGATCCGCAGGAGAAGGTAGAGGCTATAGGAGCGATTTTCCAAGGTGATTTTTACAAGGTGAATGATACAATTTGCCCGAACCGCGAATTGGAAAATCGCGTCTTTGTGCATAACTTCTGCCTTCGAAATGATATAGAGCACTGGCGATCCGAGAACATAGGTTTTACCGAGTTCAATGACGATATTATGGCAAACAATGTCATCGCCGATGAAAGGGTACATCCCCCGTACATATCGAAGGTGGAGCTCCAAGCGATCTTTGAATCATTGAGAAGAAAGAAATCTATGGGAATCGACGGAGTGTCGAATATTGTCCTTCGACATCTCCGTCTAGAAGCGGTGGACATTTACACCACTCTGTTTAACAATGCGCTGAATAATGCACATTATCCAGCGCATTGGAAAACAGCAGTGATATAACCCATCCCCAAACGGGGTGAGGACACTTCCAATCCGGCAAATCTCCGGTCGATAAGTCTCCTTCCGAACATCAGCAAGGTATTCGAAAAAGTGATCAATAGAGCCCTGCTTAAGTGGACTGCGAACAGTAATATAATTCCGGATAACCAATTCGGTTTTAAGGCGGGGCATGATACAATTCATGCCGCGTCTAAACTGGTATCGGATAACCAATGGAACAAAAGCAAGAACCAATGCACGGGTGCCTGCCTGATTGACTTGGAGAAGGCCTTCGATACCGTATGGTTAGAGGGACTCTTCTAAAAGCTGAGCAGGCTGGGCATAAGCAAACCACTGCTGTACATACTTCATAACATGCTCACCAGTAGACAGTTCATTGTGAAAATGGCAATGTGACTTCTGCTGGAACTTTTCAAATTAAAAACGGTCTGCAACAAGGTGCGGTTAATTCACTGATTCTTTTCAACATTTACACGAGCGATCTTATAGGATCACTTCACTATACCATAGCGTACGCAGACGACTTGATCGCGTACGGATCAGGACCAAAAATCGAGGTCATTGCACTGCTCTTGCAACGTGACTTCGACAAGATTCAGCGATATTGCGATGACTGGAAGTTGAAGATCAACTTCCAGAAATCGGAAACCATTCTTTTTAGGACGCCGTTGTCTGGTGCCTCTAGGGATACCAGAAAGAATTGGCGAAACTTCTCAATCGTTGAACCGCACGGACAGCCACTTGCGTGTCGAAGTGTAGTCAGATACCTGGGGCTCTGGTTAGACCAATATCTATATTTTAACAAACATATAGATGCTGCTCTGGCCAGAGCCAAAGGTGCTTTTGCCCTTACAAAGAGACTTTTTTATAGCAAGCAACTCGATGCAAGGGTAAAGGTAATCTGCTACACGGCCCTTATCTGGCCCATGCTCGTATATGGATGGATTAGCGGTGCCGCTAATCTTCCATGTTGCTCGGACAGATGCGGATAGGCGACTCAACTACCACAGAGACGTCGAACACAGCAGTGTGGAGCGTCTCCGGTTTAGTAGGGCGGTATCAAGTCGCGATTTGAAGGACGTAGAACGTCAGTTCGGACAATTCTGGTGGCTATCCGAAACAGAAGGAACTCCTTAGTCGCTCCCCCACAATCCTGGATAGACCGTTATAAAGTTGGCAGTTTACCTATGGCCGACTTACATAGCTTAGGTTTAGGTAGTTTTTAGAAAAAAAAAAAAAAAAACGAAAATTAGGCAGCACCTGGATTCAGAAAAAAAGTACGTATTTAATTACGTAATTAGGGTAAGGTAGTTTAATTTTATTTTAAAGTAGTTTTTAAGTTTTATTTATATATTATATGTAGACATAAGACAAAGAAAAAAACAAAACACTGTTCATGTACTAAGTTTTCTCATTTTTTCTTAGTAATTAGTATAGTTAAAAAAAACAAAAAAGGAAAATGAAATTAATAAAGAATTTCAGTTAGATTACGTCAAAAGACATAGTTTTATGCATTAGGTTTAGCTTAGAGCGCCCGTATAGGGCCAGTAAGTTAAAACAACATAGTTAAGTTGGTTAAGCTAATTTTAAGCGTTTTTTTGTCTAGCAAGTAAGTTAAAATGAATTGAATTTGAATAAAAATGCATAAAAAAAACTTTCTAGTTGATTTATTGAGCTCAGTTATGGATCTCTCCAATGTTCCCACATCGCGTAAGGATGCTGCGTACATTTAACAGCCTCCTGCACTATGCAAGCTGGACAAATATTTGCAAGTAACACCTTCAAACAGAGCTAGACCCAAATCTAAAAACAATAGAGCTACGCTAACATCTAAATTTCCGAATGAAACTTCCAGGAATTCTTCTGAGAAATTTATTTTTATTTTATTTTCTTCAATTATTCTAAAAATGTTCAAGACACTTCAATAAATTTGGGCAAACAGAAGAGGCTTAAATTTGTAATTTTTTCTACTGTATCTCTATCTACCCACCTACCCCATTCCAGGTGATTTACATTCGTAAAATATAGCTAATAACTCTTTACTTTAGCATTTGTGTATGCTCTTACCTATCCTCTCAGGTTAACATTAATAAGTTTAAATTTCTTTTTTCCCCTTTAAATTTTAATCCGGAGATGTTCTGTGTTCCGCTTCTTTAAGCGCTCGCCCAGTGAACAAGTTAATTAATAAACTTGGACTATTAAGGAATTCATTACGTTGAATACATCTTCATTACACAACAAACACGGCTAAAGCATACTATCATCCCGTGGTACCTCTTAATGCATCGATTTATATGCAAGGATAATTCCATCTTAAATCTTTATTAGCCCGCTTCAGTATAGTAATTCCAATTCTCTCATCTACTTCATCTCATTCCACATCCCCAGTATCATCCGAAGACTTTTGTGAGCAATTTTTCAACTCTGCACCCTCGGGTGAGCATTTTATTGTGGTCCATGGTTCCCGTTGGACTTCAAAGGACTTTTATTTCAAGAAAAAAAATATATATATGCGAGTATATGTTTATAAAAGCACGAAATTGGAGAGAAAATATCAATCATCGGCAATTTTGTTGTAATTCTTCAATCTTGGTCCTTCCACATCGTCTCGTCGTCATCGTTGTCGTTTGTCGTTATCGTTGTCCTTCCGTTTAATTTTCCTGAGTGTGACATACACACCGATTTTGCGGTCAGTTCAGAACAAAAGGCGAGAATGAGAAAAAATCGCAAAAGGAAAACTTCTCTGGTATGTGTTTCAAAATTGAATTCAAAAATGATTTTCGTTAAAATCTGATAAATGAATTTTAAAAGTTGGATATACGAGTATGCGAGGGAAAAATGTCTGCGAGAGTTCTTGGTCTTGGAGAAAACCATATCCTTGAGAAAAAATAAAACAAAAAAGTCATTTAGTTCTACAGTCTCATATTACCGATCGCCTGCCGTATGTCAGCCAGTCAAAAAGGGCCCTAAGGTTCGACCGCGCGTGCTTATGGTACTCGTAGTGTGAGATTTTTACTCGTTAAAAATACCTTCAAGATTAACACTACAACTAAGCCGACGCTTATCCAGCAGTTTTATTTTCGCTTACGAGACTCGTGATTTTTGGAAAAAGATGTTCGTATATAATTAAAAAGAATGTAGCGCTTTAGGCAGGTTAAATTCCAATGAAAGTTCCTGCGGGTTTCACGACCGGCATGACGCGAGGTCAAAAGGATTTGTCCTTTGCAGTCGCCGAATGGAATTTTCGCGCAAGTAGTTGAATGACCGTGAACACGATCTTTGTGTTTACGAGCAAATTTTGTTATCTCTTCGACGTCGCTAGGAATTCCCAGATCCCGGTGAGTATCTTCGTTACGTACGTACCACGGTGCGCTAACGATCGTTTTGAGAACTTTATTTTCAAAAGTTTGTAGTTTACTTTTCCTGGTGCAACCCCATAGTTGTAGACCATACGTCCACACTGGCTTTAGCACTTCCTTATAGATAAGCAGTTTGTTAACAAGGCTCAACTTCGAATGCCAATACATTTGTCGGTATTTGTTTTCGAGCGCGTCGCGTTTCTTTTTTACGTGCGATTTCCATTTAAGCTTAACATCTAGAGTCATTCCTAGATATTTTGCTTCGTTCGCGTATGGTACTTGAGCCGAGTTTAAATATACGGGCAATCTGTCCACTTTTTTGTAGGTAAAGTTGACGTGAGTAGAATTGCTTTCGTTCAACACAATACGCCAAGAATTCGTCCAAGCGTGGACTTTATTAATAGCATGTTGGAGCTTTTCAGTTGCTGCTTCAATTGCATCGCCCGTTGTCAATATCGCCGTATCGTCCGCAAACGTGACGACGACGCAGTTTCTTTCCTGCGGGATATCGCGCGTGTAGAGTACATATAGCAGCGGGCCAAGGACACTTCCTTGTGGGACTCCGGACGCAATCTCCTTGAACTCACAGTAATCATTTCCGCGCTTAACATGAAAAAGTCTTTCGGTGAGGTACGATCGTAAAATTAGAAAGAGTTGCCATAGCAGTAGTCGTTGCAATTTATACTTCAAACCTTCGTGTCAAACCTTATCGAAAGCTTGTGAGACGTCAAGAAATACACCACAATAAATCTTTTTTTCTTCGAGAGTTTTCTCAATCACGTCAGTTATTTTGTGGACTTGGTCGACTGTTGAATGTTTGACTCTAAATCCAAATTGATGGTCAGAAATGAGACGTCTTTCGTTGATTACGGGTTGTAGTTGTTTTGAAAGTAATTTTTCGAATATTTTAGAGATAACCGGCAATAGGGAAATAGACCGATATGATTCCTTCTCATTCAAAGGTTTGCCTGGTTTCGGGGCCATTATAATCTCTGCGACTTTCCATTGTCTCCGAACGTAGAGCAATCTGAACGAAGCGTTCATCAAATATAGCAGTTTGATGAGATCTTTATTCGGCAATTCCTTGACCACCTGCGCCGTTATCAAGTCGTAACCCGGTGGTTTTTTCGATTTTTAATCACTTCCCTCAGTTCAATCAATGCAACTTTTTTTACTTTAAATTTGTCAGATGTCGTGACTTGGGAGTCGGGCGTTATCAAAGGGCCGTCGAATAGGTTCTGCCTTTTCTTTGTCGCTCTAGGTTTTTCCAAATTGGTGGCGCTTGCATTTGACGTTTCCGGATACCTTTTAGCGATTTCCAAAGTTAATAATTTGATTGTCTTCCAAGGTACGAGTAGGTCGCTATCTTATTGTTTTTAAATTCCCGAATACTATCTCTAAGGCGATTGCATACTCGGTTAAGGACCTTTTTATGCTGCTTTGTACGACTGATTTGCCATTTCTTTCATGCTTTTCTTTTCTCCCTCACCAGTTCAATGATTTCTCTGGGATACTTTTCGTTGCGGTTAATTTTATAGCTTCTAGAAGGAGTGTTTCTCCATGCCGCTCTTTAGATTGCTTCCACGAAACGATCAACTTCCTCCTCCAATTCACAAGGTGTTTTAATTGATACATTTAAGGCGATATTTGCTTCGCAATCATTTCTAAAGCCCTCCCAATTTGTTCTATTGCTAGTAAGTCTTGGAGGTCCTTCTTTCTTGATCAACGCATAGTCGGTTAAGGAGTTTTCCAAGTAATAAAATTACTGGAGAGTGGTCAGAAGAAAGGTCAAAACTTATCGTTAATACCTTTTGAAACGAAAAAATCGATAAGATCGGGAATTTTATCTGAGTCTGTTGGCCAATAGGTGGGTTTTCCTGTCAAATAAAAACAACAACCGAATTCATTTGCCACTTCGTAGTGAATTTTCCTTGAACCCCAAAAGGTGTGCTTCGCGTTAAAATCTCCACCAATAAGGAAATTTGAACCAAGGGCATTGAAGACACGAAAGTAGTCTTCTTTTTCAAGCGAGCATCGCGGCGGACAGTAAACAGACGCTATGTTGTAGCTCAAGTGTTTATTTTTAACCCTTACCGCGCACAACTGAAGCTTTTTCAGCTCTATGTTTATATCGACCGAGTGTTCGATGTTAGTTTTAATGAAGAATAACGAACCGCCCCGCGCTCTATCAGAAGGATGATAGGCGTGATAACCAACGTAGCCTCTTATCTTTATTTGCGATTCCCTTGTTAGATTTGTTTCGGAGATCCAACATATGTCGATATTTTCTCTCATTAGAAAACTTTCTAATTCGTTAGATTTTTGTAAGAGTCTGTTTGCATTCCATGTTATAACTTTAAGCAAAGAGTCCATATCTACTTAGATTTAGATATAAGGTTAGCCATACAAAAGCTTTCGACGTTCGAGAAGTCGTTCGAGAATTCGATTGTTCATTTAACATTGTTCCTCGAACTTAGCGTAAATGCAGTTCAGAATTTCTTTCAACGGATCAGAGGGTGTCCTGTCGTTTCGTTTGGTTGCTTTGACTGCAGCCTGAGAATAGGTCAGAAAACTGGGATTCTTTGGCTTATCCGAAGTTATTTTTCGTTCAGTCTTTTTAGTGGATGACTTTAACGTACGTTTAATCGGCTTAGAAGGCTGATTTTTTTTTTTATATAATTTCCGCACGCCAAAGAGGATCTTATACTATTACAGGACACTGGTGTTTGTGAAGGAGAGAGAGAGAAATAAAGATTTAGTGTAGTGGTTTGAGTCTTACATGGTCTTAAGTTTCTGTAAACTCCAAGGGTAGCGTCCAGATAACTGGGGAGCTTGTTTGATTTGCTTTTGTCGTTGCTCATGACTATCAAGTTGCATTTTCAGCCATATGACCACTCTACTGACTTAGCTTTCGCAATTGATCGACTTTTTTATTTACTTCATGCGAAATAAATAGATGATTCTTGACATCAGGATTTGAACCGTGAACCAATAGCGTGACAAGCGATGATGTTACCACTAAACCACGGCCACCCTCTAAATTGATTGACTGGTTCAAGAGCCTGCACTGCTGATTCGAGCGTCCTTTCAGTCGGCACAGGAGTCTGTACAGCTGGCTTACGAGCCCGCTTAGTCTGCTTAGCAACACACTCTACCGACTCCGTCGCATCTGTAGTTCCTTTGCGACATCATAAAAGCGATAATTTGTTGGGTGCCTTCTTTTGCAGGTAACGCAACTTGCTTTTTCATTTTTGCTCAAACTGCAATTTTCAGAAAAGTGTTTTCCAGCGCACTTAACGCAGCGCGGCTCTTTTCGATAGTGCGCTTGCGATGATTGAACTCTTGGCAACGCTTGCATTGAGGGATTGTCTTTGTGTTGACACGTAGCGGTTCGATTTTAACGACCATACTCATGATTGTACGAATATTGTATATCTTTTCCTGGTTTTTCGGAAGTTTACGCAGACATTAATATTAGTAATACTTATGTTATTGATTCAGATATTACAACTGAAGACGGAGTCGTTGTCAAATAGCAGCGACTTTCAAATTGCTGCCGGATCGTTTACCTAAATTTGCTTCAGTCCAGAGTGGACCTGGGCCTCAACTAACAATCATCTACATGCAGTCTAATCCTGAGCTTGCAGCTTTCAGTTTTATAGATGAAGTTGGTTACTTTCAATCATGTGCGCTATATTTGAAAAGGTCTTCCTTTACCGCTTCTTCCCTCCGAGATTGTTTGAAACGGAATATTGATGTCCATTCGCTGTTCATGTTCTTATCATCTCATGCTTTAAATACGAACCCCTTTGACAATATTTAACAAAGTTGAAAATATGCAGGCGAATTACAATCTGACTGGAAGGAATAGTATTATACTCTATTACTCACCTTCTAACCTATCCCTAATATATGACGTGGCGTTGTGAACTTTTTGATTCAAATGTAGTGATCTTTCTAGTCAGTGGATATTCTCTCGTCTTTGAAGAGATTGTACTAGATAATTCGTTGCAAACACTTTTTCTTAGAAGAAAGTGGGCATGGCTATTTGTAACGAAATAATACGAATTCTGCTGAAATATTTTCAATAAGACTTAACCAGCACCGTCAATTATTCAAATAGTTTTGAGAAAGTAAATATCGGTTTTTTGGACAAAAATGCCTCCAAAATGTGCGGCCGTAGCGGCTATATTTTTTTATGAAGTAAATATTTTTCAGCTTCTAGTTAAAATATTGAAAAAACGACATATTTTGAAATATTCGCGTGTTGAACTTGTACTGCTTCGGATTACAAAAAGCTTACATGCAAAATTTCATATTCCTAGCTCAAAATTTAAGACCCAAAACCTTGTGACATAGAGACGGATGGACGGACGGACGGACATGACATATCTTTCGGTGCTGATCACAAATATTTAAACGATGGACCCCTGTCGTTATTATCTTTCCATGTTACAAACATCAGATATGTATGGTATATGCATCAAAAATAATATACCCTATAGGAGAAAAAAATGGGACACCCGCGCTCGGTCGATCAGCATTTAAATTTAAAAAACTAATGTCATGATAAGAAGAATATAATAAAGTAGGACATCGCCGCTTCGCTCGCGTCAAATGAGTTTTGGTACTTTAGTTTATTTTGTTTTTTTTCGTTTTGGTATTAATTTACTAGCTATTTACCTAACAAAAAAAAAATCAAATTTAGGTGTAGCCCTTATCTTCCTTCCAAGTTCATTTCGTGGCATATTGAGAATTACCCACTGTAACTCGAATACTAAATTTGAACAAAATCGTTGTAGCCATATTCGAGAAAATCGATTTTTAACAAAATTAGCTGTTTTGAGGTTAGAATGAAAATTGCGATTTTGCCTTGAATTGTGAACCCACAGACCCAGATACAAATGAAGTTTATAGAAAATGTATCTAACCGTTTAGGCTGTAGTCGAACATACATACATACAGACACAAAGACAGAAATGATAAATTATACTTTTCGACTTTATGTACTTTTTCTCGGGCTTAAAGGGTATTACTTAGTTAAGGACAATTCATCCACCTTTAAAAAGTATGTTGCGGCAAATTATTGATATTTATTTTGAGTGTATTGTATACAATTTAATCTGTACAGTTGAACATCGGCTGTGCGAATAATCGCCCAAAACAAAATCGCCCAAATTCCAAAAATTAACAATCGCCCAAAAAAAACCTCAAAATTTGTTGGGCCAATATTCATTTTCATTCGGGCGATTGTTCATTTTTATATGTTGGGCGATTGTTCATAATGAAAAATAGCCCAAAATGCCAAAAATGAAAAAGCTGTACAAAAAAACGCCCAAAACAAAATCGCCCAAACTCCAAAAATGAACGACCGCCCAAGGTTTTTGGTTTTTTTCTTACTAATTAACATTCACTTTCTAAAAATCATGCATTTGAATCAGAAAATCATAGTCAATAATAGTAAATAACTTTTATTTGTGAAGTTGTAAACAAGGTGTGATAGAGTTTTAAAATATATACATATAGAGATGGAGGCCAACAGTGGGCAAGTGGAGCGCATCGCGCTATCAGTTTATTAAACTCCGCTTTCCGGGGTGGTTTAGCCGCTCACGCGACTTCGTCGCTCCGCTAAGGGTATGTTAACAACTGTCTGGCAGGCGCCTGGGTTAAAGTTTTTAAAAGCATACATATAGAGATGGGGGCCAACAGTGGGCAAGTGGCGGGCTTCGCGCGATCAATTTATTAAACTCCGCTTTCCGGGGTGGTTTAGCCGCTCACGCGACTTCGTCGCTCCGCTAAGGGTATGTCAACAACTGTCTGGCAGGCGCCTGGAGCTAAAGTTTTTAAATATATACACTTTAATACGAGATAATAAAAAAAAAAGATTTGTTCAACCTCTTCTAGTTGAAGCCGCCGAAAATCCTTTTAGTTTCTTCTTTTTGTTCTTCATAATCCAATGTTTATGCAAATTTTCTAGACAATCGGAGGATTCCAGTTTTCAAAACTCTGACTAAATTAGAAATTAATCATATTAACTTTGATTTTTTTACTAAATTATAAAAGTTAAATAAATTAAAATCCGACGTGAAAAAAATTCCAAAATAAAGGATTCATAACTTGTTTCTTTGTACATATTTGCTTTATTAATATGATTGCCTTAAACTCTAAGAAAAACTTGAACAGCGTCAATTACTTCCTAGCGACAAACTGGACAAGGATAATTATTTTTTCCGTCTGCTACACTTTGCGCTTGTAATTTTAAATTGCATTCATTGCAAATTTGTAGGTGCTTACACGGGAACAGAACTATATTCGACCGTAGACTCAAACATATGATGCAAACGTTTTCCTCATCTGGAACAATTTGCCGAACATTATCACCTGTACGTTGTTCCTGCTCCAGCTACTCATCTCCTCCTCATCTGTTTCAAACTCCTCGAAGATGTCCTCAAAGGGCTCCATATCGAAACAAATATTATTATTTGGATACACCATTCGATCTAAAAATCTCATTGCGGTTATAGAATTAGTTTCGAGAAGTTCTGAGGCTTCTAATATTTTTTTTGATCTTTCAATACTTGATTCCTTTCGCCGCTTAGCATCAATTGTTCCACCACTTTCTATAAGGATTCTGAAATTCCTGCTTTTCAGAAACTCCTCTTCTTGAATTACTTTCACAAATTTAAAGAAGTTCCAGTTTTTGTTAATAATACGGCCCAAAACTCCATTATACACTTCAATATCGGAGGTTGTTCTTGTTGCCCTTTTGAACACGGAAAAATTTCGAGGACGGACCTAGAATTTGTAAATATAAAACAAAGACGCTTATATTTATGTTCTTTTAAAAATTAACTAATTTTATTTACCTTTTTTATCCACTGGTTCTCGAAGTAGTCCACGAAATATGTAAATGGATTGCTTGGGAAGTTAAAACTGTTGATCTGCTACTTAAGCATGACAGAAGCTGATTCAATACAATAATCTGGCAATAAAGCCAGAGTCATAAATTTATTGAACATTTGAGAAGCCTTTGCATTGCTCCTTATAAGTTGCGCTAAATTTTTATGCTTAGTGGGTATGTTCCTTTGAAGAGCTTGGCAGTAATGAAACCAACAACCGTAACATTTTGCACTCGGGAAAATAGTTTTTAACGAACTCTGCAAAGCTACCTCAAAATCAATAGTAAAACTATTCGCAACTAGTTTGAAGATATTGTCATCAATATAATCAAATAGGAGCTTATATGATTTTATAGTTCTTTTGTTCATCAAAATAAAGAGGAACGGAAATATCTGAAAGTAATTTACGTGTATAATGTAGATTGGGTTATGAATTATTCAAAATAAAAATAAACTTACTTTTTCCCCAAAATAGTCTATATATACGATTAAAAGCTGCTTAAAGCAGCCCTGAGGAACAATTTTAAATGTTCCATCTATAAAATAGGAGCGCCTTTGTCTAGGTATATATTCCTCAATAATATTTATCATTCTTTGTGAAGAAAAAATGCAATATGAAAAATCATCCTCTATAATACATGTCCTATAAAAAGGCAAGTGCTCATCGTGTTTGCTAGTGCCTAACTGATTCCATATTTCTTCGTTCTGGAAAGCTTCTAAAACTTCCAGCGGTGATTTGGGTGACTTAACGAAAATTCTATTCGTCAATTTCTGTAAACCCCGTTTGATCTTGTTAAAGTTCAAAAATTTAGTTGCTTCTTCATCCCTGGATATGCAAAATTGTAGCAATTATGTATACACGTACATACGTTAAACAAATCATATTATAATAGGACACAATTAAAGTGGACACCAAACATAAATACTAGATATGTATATAGGTAGTACGAGGGTGGGTCAATAAGTCCCTGAAAAATTAAATAAGGAACACTCTTTTCGGTATAAAAGCATTTTAGTTTTCAACATACTCGTAGTCTCCTATTAGCTCTATACACTTCATCCAACGTTTCTCCAATTTTGTGATGCCCTCCAAATAATACGATTTCTCGAGCCCCTTAAAATAAGCGTTTGTTTCAGCGATGACCTCTTCATTCGACCAAAATCTCTTACCTCGGAGCCATTTCTTCACGTTTGAAAACAAGAAATAGTCGCAGGGGGCTAAATCTGGGGAATATGCTGGATGAGGGAGGTGTTTGTAGCTTAACTCACGGAATTTTGCCATTGCGACTGCGAACTTGTGCGCCGGTGCGTTGTCCTGGTGAAAAAAGAACTTTTTTCTTCGCCTAATGCGGCGTTTTTGCTTCAAATCGGCTTGGAATCCATCCAGCAGTTTTGCGTAATATGCGTCGGGGATCGTTTTACCCTTTTCAAGGTAATCGATGTGAATAACACCGCGCGCATCCCAAAAAACTGTCACCATGACCTTGTTTGCTGACAAACCCGCCTTGGCCCTCTTCAGCTGCGATACACCAGGAGAAGTCCATTGTTTTGACTGTTCCTTGGTTTCTGGTTTGTTGTGGTGAATCCAGGTCTCATGCACGGTTACGAAACGGCGCAAAAACTCAGCCGAATTTTTCTGGAACATCGCCAAACACACCTTTGAAGTTGTCAAACGAATGCGTTTGTTGTCGATTGTGAGCAAACGCGGCACCCATCTTGCGGAAAGCTTTTTCATGTCCAAATACTTATGTAAAATTGAAATCTGAGCCATGTGTTAAGCCTGTGGCCTTTTCAAGCTCGCGCACTTTCACTCGCCGATCGTCCATTATCAAACCATGGATTTTGTCGACCATTTCTGGTGTGGTGACCTCAATTGGGCGACCAGAACGTTCGGCGTTACTTGTGTTTGAACGACCGCACCGAAATTGAGTAAACCAGTGGTGAATGGTTCTAATCGATGGTGAAGAGTCCCCATAATATTTGTTAAGCTTTTGTTTGGTTTGCGTGATAGCTTTTTTCTCGCAAAAAAATAGTGTTTAATGAGCACTCGAAATTCCATTTTTTTCCATTTTAACGAAAATGCTAGTAGGCGTCTACGAGTATATAAAATGGCTGCCACAACAAAACTATTTCACAGATCTGTCTGAAAATTTGGGTGCGTTCTTTTGAAAGATGATTCTTGACAACAAAAAAATTAAATTTAAGCTGACGACACAATTTGTGTTAATTTTCAGGGACTTATTAACCCACCCTCGTATGTACTTACTTTTCCAGGGCACATTTAAATGCTATACGAATGCCGCTTATAGCATTAGTATCGCCCAGAATACCTGCGCTTGTTATGCAATCTTCTCGGACACGGTCTAAGCATTTGATTTCATTATATTTCGCTTCCTGGCTTCCATGAATATGTTTATTTTTAATTGTATGGAGTTTACTGTAAGCCAACAGCAAACCCATCCACGTGTAGTTCCACGTTATTTTGAAAGCACACAAAATATTTTTTTTTTATCTGTTTTAGACTTCACCTTCTACAACTGTTGTTCACTCTTCACGTATAACAGAACACTTTTATATTTTTTCCCATTAATTTATTCGTACTCAAGATTTTCAATCTCAAACTATCTCAATCTATTTAAGACTGCACTTGCATACTCACCAATAGGTTAGCTCAGAATGACGCTTTGACCAGGTTAATGTAATAAACAACAAAGCTTGTTTATAACTTTAAAATAACAGTTATTTACTATTATTGACAATATGATTTTCTGATTCAAATGCATGATTTTCAGAAAGAGAACGTAAGAAAAAAACCGAAAATGTTGGACGATTGTTCATTTTTGGAGTTTGGGCGATTTAGTTTTGGGCGATTCTTCGCACAGCCATGCACTTGTGGTTTTGGGCGGATGTTCATTTATTTTTGGGCGATTGTACCTTTTTTTTGGGCTTTCTTACATTATGCACAAACGCCCAAAAATTTCGGGCGATTGTTAATTTTTGGAATTTGGGAGATTTTGTGTTGGGCGAATAATCATTCGCACAGCTGTTTAACATCGCTTGAAAATAGTTCGAGTTTATCAAAATTTGATGTTTAACACAAAAAGTTATTTTGAGCGATAAAATTATTTCCGATCAAAGGGCTTCATAAACAATCAATTTTGTCGAGTTTGTGGCAACCGGAACCAACAAATATTTACTAAATTGAGAAATAAAATTCTTGAGAAGATTGATTTGCCGTATTCCGAAATCTTGAGTTTATTTGATTTCTGATTTTATTTTTTAAATGTCCTCAGCTTTACAAGTAGGTCTTCTAAGAAATTTTGGACGGTCATATTATGTTCGCCATCTTTTTGTTTTAGATTTTACTTATTATTTCCCCACGTTGCTCTACAAGTATGTGGTGGCCGCTTGTGCATTTAAAAAAAATAACAAATGACCTTCTTGAATAGTCTTGCTCTATTAGTTTATGGAAATCGCTTGTGTTCGTGACTATTAGTTTGTCTTAAATATATGAATACGTTAAACAAATTTCTTTTGTTTCTCAGTTCGCTCTACAAGCAGGTCATAACCGCTTGTTTTTATGTCTTGAGTTTGTGCCGTAAATTTGTTGCTAACCAACGGCCAAACAGTTGCAATTTAGTTGACTGATTATATGTCTGCGACCCGCATTATCTTTTGCTACTTAGTCGATTGAGACCAAAAGTTTCTTTTACAAAATTACGCATATTGCCTTCAAATTAAATCCATAATTTTCACCACAAATTGCACCAAATTACCAGAAAAGTACTTCACAAAGAGACACTACATTTTATTACGTACGTACATTATTGGTATAAGATATGGATTGTGATTGCAACTTAACAATAAAAACACACAATTCCCCTGAATAACAAAATCGCCTTAGTTGTCCGTGAAGTGAAAGAGCGTTCATGTAGTCAGCGTATGTATAAGGATTTCTGAAAGATCGTATCCCTGGGTCCTATTTCTTCAACGACTTTTCACTTTGTGACGGTGTTTTTGACGTAGGTTGAGGTAAGATCGCCAATCCCAGGGACCAAAGAAAAACACTTAAAGCTATGCGGAGAGGTTATTCACGTTTGTATTGAATTTGTTCCCCTTTTTTTAGAAATTTGGGTAATTGACAATATTTTGTTCCTAAATACCTAATACTGTTTTTGTACTTAACAATCGTTCAATAACTTAATCTATACAGCGCCCGTTTTCATTATACCGTAAAAGAAAGGTCAACCGCAACGATCGCTTGCACGATATCTTGGGATGAAGTACAGCACTCGTTTTCATGATGCCGTAAAAGAGTCAACCGCAATGCTTGCTTCGATAATATCCTGGGATAATGTACAGCCCTCGCTTGCACGATGTCGTAAAAAGTCAACCATAACAATCGCTTTCACAATGCCTTGGGATAAAAATACAGAGGGAACCAATAGAAGGAATGCCCGCTATGGTGGCCAATTCACCAAGCAAATAAAATCGGTTGGAATGCTTCTACCTCGACGGCCAAATCCACAAAAAATGCAGAAGTTAACGAGGGGAAAAATTTAGTGGCTAACACTCGGGGAGTAAAAACAGTTGTTATTGACAGTAAATGCCTTATCTCGAGAATATGCGTTTCCCCATTCGTTTGATAATTCCATCGGCCGATTATACAAGTTAAAGACAGTGAATAAATTTTATTTAAGAAAAAAAAAAACTTTATTCAATGAAAATATCTTACAGACTATTATTTATAGCTAATGCGACGTGGAAATGAATGAATGCAACGTCGATCCAGACGCTAGGTCAGCAAATTATGCAGAATCTGATGTTGCGCTATGCCGGTGCACCGAATGATGACATAGAAGCGTTGTGTAGATCGGATGACCATGTCCGGGGTAATGACTGCATATGAAGGTCACTGCACATGTTGCTTATTGGAGATTCATTTGAGCCGTGTGTTAACTTACACTTTCTGGCAAGAAGTGAATATGAATTATAAAAATTAAGAAACCATAATTCACTTCACTAGTATTTTAGATGTAACCAGCACACAGGATGGTTTTGCACAATGAGCACAGGAGTGCCTGACACTGGTCGGCGCGTCAGTCGGTTGGCGATGATTACATTCGGTAGTGTCATTAAAATATACTGACATTGTACGTGAGGGAGAAGCGGACAGAAGATACCATGCAGGCGTAGATGGCAATGAAATGCCCAAGTGGAACGCTTCGTTACAACTTATTATTTATCACCTTATCATAATTTTCGATAGGTGACACTGTTTTTGTTTCAGGTGACACCTCACGCCAGATATGGCAGGTACTGAGAGGATTCACTAAAGCTACATCCGATGGAGTGAGACAACGTCTAGTGGTGCTTGTATGGTTAGGTAGGATCATGCAATACTGATGGTATTGTATGAGACCTCCCAACTGGAGAGTACTAGCTACGAGTCAGGTAGTAGACGGCGGTAAAACAAATAGGCGAATTCGGTCCTTCTGAGGACCATCAAACCCCTCATATGAAAATAAAGAATACAATAAAATCGATAAATGCTAGGGCGTCCCCCTTAAGCCACGAACAAAGAATCTATAAGAAGAGAAAACAAAGAACAAGTAAAATTATTAAGGATCACAACATGAACATAGGTTTAACAGGAAGCAGTGTCGAGTTGGCTGAAGTTCTTAAACGACGACGAATACATATAGCTTGTATACAAGAAACGAAGTAGAAGGGCTCGAAAGCTCGTGACACATGAATATAAAATACATAATTTGGGAATTGACTCGAAAAGAAATGAAGTAACTATCATCGTGAACAGAATGCTATAGGAACGAGCCTTAGGAGTGGAGAGATGCACCGACAACATAATGTTGATAAAACTGACTTTCGAAAATAGAGTACCACTAAACATAATATGTGTGTACACACCTCATCAAGATGCGACAGCCAAACCAATCTGAACTTCTGGGAAAAACTAGACCAACTAATGCAAACCATCAATGCGGCGAAAAGAAACTTGTTTGTGGAGATATGAATGGCCATATCGGAACAACGAATCACCGGTGGTAATGGCTACGGTGACCCGAATCCAGAAGGTGAAAAAATACTGGAGTTTGCAGCAACGCACAACGTTAGCATTGGAAATACATTTACATGAAAATAGAACACCTTTAACATATAAATATGAGACAAGTCAATCGCAAATTGATTTTATTATACCTTCAAGGGAAGAATTAAGATACTTCAATATACCATAGCTTGCAACCTAGCATAGACTACTGGTGGCAGATATCAAACTGGAAATCCCAATCAGAAGAATGCACCAAATACGAAAGAAAGTGATTTAAACTCAAATCTACACCCGAAGTAAAACTGACTCAAGAAATAAAACAATACAGAGAACCGATGAGGATTCGTATCTGGTAAATCGACAACAGATGCCATACAAAATGTGTAATGAAAAAATTCCAAAGTAGTAAACGTGACCTACACACGGCTTTCATAGATCTCAAGAAGGCGTCCGATCGAGTGCCGAGAGAAAACACCTCTTCCATGCACTCAAATTGTAGAAAGTAGGTACCAGAGGAATACATTGCATGCATTCGAGACATGTATCTAAAAAGTACTACACAAACAAAAAGCTCAGTCGGCGTTACCTGAAAAATACCTGTCGAAGTAGGCGTTCACCAAGGAGCAGCGCTTAGCCTTATCCTTTTTAACATGGGTATGGACAGTTTAACATCAGGTATCCAGAAGCCGAATCCCTGGAATACATATACTCTACGCGGATGACATACCACTAATTGAGGACGATGCACCGGAACTAGAGCGTAAATGAATGACATCTGGTTCTAATGAACAATGGAATTAACATTAGAAAAACTGAATATATATATTTGACCTTCGAAATCGAAACGTATGCGCCTCATAATACGCTCTATATTGGTGAGGAGCCATTAGTAATATCCTCACAGTTCAAATACTTATTTTCTGCAATCAGCTCGGATGGTAAAATTGATGCAGATGTCAATAATAGAATAAACGCCGGTTGGATGAAGTGGAGGAGGCTTACTGGAGTGCTCTGTGACAATAAAATACCTCTTAAGTTAAAGGGCAAGGTCTACAAAACAACGGTGAGACCAGCCATGATGTACGATTCGGAATGTTTTGCAGCACAAAACACAAATACGCACAAATTACACACAGCATGAATGCGTAATTACACACAGCAGGAATGCGTATACAGGAGTAACCCTACTTGACAGAGTACGAAACACTTACATAAGGGAAGCATGAAAATAACTCCGATAACGGAGAAACTCGAAAAAAATCGACATCACCGGCATGAAAACGTAATGCGTCGAAACGAAACCCATATCGTGCAAAAATCTCTTAGTATCCGGCAACTCACGAGAGGAAGAGGACGCCCACTTGTGAGATGGCTAGCAACCGCCAAGAAGGACATAGAGCGGAGCAATCTTCAAGCAGCGACAACCCATGACAGACAGACCTGAAGCCTTCGTACTAGGACGGCCGACCCCAGATAGGAATAAAGCAGTGGCGTGGCGTCCATACAAGCTGATTCCTTCCGGTTTCCCTTTTCAAATATCAAAAAATTTTATTTTGCCACTTGCCAACCATCACATTCAATTATTTGTTCATCAAACCATTTTTCATTCATAAATCATAACTATATACACGCTCGAAGATGAAATGCTGCTACCACTTCGGTTGTTTATTCATTTTTACTCATACACAAACTCGCACACATAGGCGAGACAAGTATGAACTCCTCTAGCGAGAGAGCGTGCAAAGAATTTTTTTGAAAAGCCGTTCATTTTCCGGCTTATGCATTCATTTCTTCACAGTACGAACTTTCAACTCTATTCCTTTCTGGCATATACTTAGTAGAAGTTAATTTGCGATTTCTTTGTCTATACATTCGCTTATGAGGAAAATAACCCGAGATTTCTCGGCTTTTGTGGATGAACATTGGTGGAGGAGAAAGGTTTTAGTTTGAAGGAGTTCTTTTTTTTTATTGTAGGCAACAAAATAAGCCGACGAAAATCGAGTTATTGGGTGATGTAGTGGTTCGAACGGCTTTTGAGGTTTTTCTTAAACTTGTTGGATATAATTTCTTTGTATAATTTTTTTTTTTTGCAAATTTGAAATGACAGTTGCAGATCGGTTGTGTAATTGTGCGTGATCTATTGAACATTCCGATGCAGGGAAATTTTTAAAAATTTAGCAATTACATAATGGTAGTTAGGTTAGTGTTTTAAATTATTAAATTATTATAAAATAGTGAGTGAGCTAAGTGAATAGTTATTAGCTATATACCAAGTAAGTAATTATAAATCTACTCAAGAGGTGCCCCATTGAACATTCTTATTATTCTTAGACAAGATGTCTCTAGTTAATTTTGAGTGTTGTTTAACTGATTTTCATCTAAAAGAAACCCACGAGTTTAGTAAGCTTTCTTTTTTGCAAAAAAAAAAAAAGTTATAGAACTAGGTCGCTCGACACCATCAATGAAAATTGATTATACGCGAAAGGATGGCTATCAGAAACATTTTCGTGAGTCTTTTTACAAAAAGAATCCATAGCTGACTGGCAGTTGCAAATTAAATAGAATGTTTTGTTTTCCTTGTCTTCTTTTTTCTAATTCTCCTAGTGTTTGGAGTCACACAGGTTTCTTTGATATAAACAATTTTATTAATTCTTCCAAAAAACATATTCAAATGGAAAGCATATACGCAGCTGCTTGCATTTGCATGAATTTGGCGAATACTCGTATCGCATAGAGAATTCTTTAGGGAATTCTTACGATGCTCATAATAGAAAAGTTGATCGCAATCGCGATTTAATGAAGCGTTTCATAGACACTGTAGTTCTTCTAGGAAAACAAGAGCTGGCATTCCGTGGTCACGACGAAAAATCTGTCGAAAGATCTTTTTCGACTTTAAAAATAGTCCACACTTAAGAAATTCCCACAAAGAATAAAGACTCTCAGACCTGGCACTTTTATCTATCGAAAAGCACCTTCTTTTAGAAATTAAAAATAACTAAAATTTTTATGAAAGAGTTTTAGCAGAATTCGTAAAAAAGAATCGTAGGATAGCTTTAGAGTAAAAATAGGTAGTATATAATTGTAATTGCTAAATTTTTTATATTTAACAACGCTACGAATTTCAATAACTTATATAGATTACTTTGCCCAGAACGGCTTCTTTCGAAGCCACTTTTTTATGCAATGAGCTCATTGTCTACGTAAATTCCAATGACTTAAAGTATAACAAAGGTGGCTTAGATTGCATATCTTAAGTCTGTGTTTCGAATAAGCACCAAAATGGTAAGTCTTGAATAAAACATTTTACTTAAAATTTTTCCGGCTTCCCTCTCTTGAAATTTCACCCCACGCCACTGATAGATACACATTAAAAATCTCAAATGCGGTTTGTTGAGCGCTAGAAGGTTTTTTGTTCGCTGTTTGTTGTGTTGTGGCCATAGCATGTGGTGCGGCATGATTGCAGTACAACTCTCATCGGCCGTCTTAAGGAAATCCCTGCTTATGCTCGGTTTTATTAAGATCATTAGGGTGGAGCAGATTTATTATTGCTTGGTCCAGTTCCGAATGTATTTTAGCTAGCTCCTCGGTGTTCTTGTTACAGGGGACACTCCTATAACCAGAGACCCAACAGAATGTGACGTTGAATTGTGAGTCAAGAATATTTAGCTCATTGCGACATACGTATGATTGCTAGTTTTAATTTTATCTGTGTTGATGAGATGGTTTTGATGGATATTTGGCTGTCTATTCTATATTTCCTTTTGCAGAGATATTATATTCATATTATATTCTCTAGAGGTCTCGAGAACTGCTTACTCAGTTTTTAGCTAAACGTTATGTTACTTATTAGCGGACCCTTGTAGATTACCCATATCTCGGTTATGACTTGGATAATTTTATTCAAACTTGATATCTAAGTTAGTTTGAACATAGCATTCAAATTGTATATAGTTTTTCAACCTTAGTTGCCTGCTGCCTGTCGTCGTGCGTGCACGTAGAATAAGATCACTACAAAAAAAAATTTTAAAAAAATAATAATTCCATCGACAAACAATAACTGTTCGCGCACGTCAAATTGCATTCAGTGTGGTGCAGTGGAAAAATGAATAAATAAAAAAACCAGTGCTATGGAAAAAAAAAGTGCAGTGGAAAAAATAAAAAAATAATTCAGTGCCGTTGCTTTCCATCTTCCACCCCCTCTCACCCGGTGTTACGCTTCTTCGCTATCTCAATTGGAGTACGTGCTATGTATGTACAGACTTCCAGTTGTGATGACTGAGAGAGTGTAACATTTGATGAATAGCGGACTGTGAATGTTTATCCGAATAGCGGACCTTAGCTGATTGTCGTTTGGGCATAGCACCTGCGACAGTTTGTTTTGGAAAACTATTCATTGGATCTTCACTTCACAGCTTCGCTTAGTTACGTCAGAGTTGTGTCTTTTTGTGTTTCTATGTTGTAGTGATGAGGGAATTTAGGGTTGATTTTACCAATATTAGTGGGCTTCGAACGAATTTCTTCGATATGTACGCCCACGCCCATTCCCATAAACCAGCCGTTCTGGCACTTAGCGAAACACAGGTAGTTGAAGAATTTTCCGATTTGAAACTGCCTGGATAGAACTTAGTGTCATTATTCTTTCCCCACCGTGGCCTCGCCATTTATGTCCGTAGTGACATTGCTCACCAAGTTCCACCACAGTATGGCCACTGTTCCAACCCGGAATTTAATTTCAAATGGCTAAAATTCACCGTCCGTTAGCAAATAATTCACTACTGCTTTATTTACAGAAGCCCTAGTGTGGACAGCAACTCAACTTTTGATGAATTCGATGCGTTGTCCGATTCCATCACTCGAATTGTCTCCTTGTATCCTCATACTGAAATTGTCATTGCGGGCGATTTCAATATACACAATTCGGATTGGCTTCAACATTCTGGCCAGACAACACCCGAAGGAAGGTATGTTGAACTTTTCGCTGAGGTAAACAATTTGACTCAGCTTGTAAATGAGCCTACACGTATACCGGACATTGAAAGTCATTGCGCCAACAATTTGGACTTGTTTCTTACTTCGCACCCTGATAAATACTGTATTGATATTTTAGCGCCTCTAGGTCGGTTTTACCATAATATCGTATCAGCTAAATTCTCGTACTCCGACCACACAGTTAAAGAAAAAACTCCTAAAAGAAGAGTATGGCAATACGAGAAAGCCAACTGGAGCGGCCTTAATAGCTTCCTTAGGAGTTTAAACTGGTCGCTATGCTTCCTTGATAGCGACGTGGATGCCGCAGTCGATATGATCACTAACACTATACGTTTAGGTATGAATGCCTTTATTCCTAACAGAATAAAGAGCATTAAACCTATGGCAAACTCGTGGTTTGACCAGAGCTGTAAAGAGGCTATCAGGTTCAAAGGAGTAAGTTTTCGGTCTTAGAAAACCAACAAAACTGAGGAAAACCGAAAGAAGTTTAAACAAGCCAGAAAAGACTGCAATGCCCATATTCGACGTGTAAAATTCTTACATGCCAAAAAATTGAGGCAAAAATCCTACAATTTTTAGTTATTCGTCAAAAATATTAAAAATTCTGCCTCGTCTGCCATCCCCATGGACAGCATAACTAAACGGGGTTCAACCAACAGAGTGGAATTTAATGCTTCCAAAACACAATGCTGTCTTCTCTCTCTCAAGCGAATCCAAAACCCTCAACCATTATCCATGGATGGTACTTGCATCATTGAAACCAAAAGACTTGCCATTCTAGGTATGTGTATTAATAGCCATCTTCGATGGAACGATTACATATTCGTTGTCGCCAAAATGCTGCAAAATGTCTAGGATTCCTTAAACGGTGCAAAAATATTTTACCCCGTCTGATCTGGCCTCAATTTATAAGGCCATCCGCCCTAAGCTGGAATATAAGGCCCATATCTGGTCCGGTGCACCCAAGACCGTTCATCTTGATAGGGTACAGAATCGCGGGTTAAAACTTATAGGTGATAGAGACATTGTAAATTCCATTCATTCACTAGAACATCGGAGAAATGTTTCTTGTCTCTCCCTATTGTATCGTTTTTTTAATAAAAAATGCTCCAGTGAAATGGCCAGTTGCATTCGTCCCCTTCAAAATTTCACCCGCAATACGCGACATGCTTTGAATGCATATCAGTTCACCCTAAAGCCAAACTTCGGTCGTACTGTCAAATATAGGGATTCATTTATAAGCCGAACAACACGAATGTGGAATGATCTACCAAGCTCGGTATTTCCCCATCACTACAACCTTCAAACATTCAAAGCCAACGTGCATAGGCTCCTCCTCTGTTTTTCCCCTTTTTTCTAGACGCCAGTGCCCTGAAACAGTTTAAGGGTATTCATATCCCCTTCGGCGCGCAGATTATAAAAAAAAAAACCTTTTAACGCAATTTTCGAAGATTCAGATTTGGACGTCTCTTTGAACTTTTCATGAACCTTAAATATGAAATATGAATATACGATCGAACAGCACATATGGAGCAAGTACTTTCGACTCAATTGTACTCTTTATTTGGTAATGTAAACCCGCGGTACTGACCCCATATCTCATGAGCCGCCAACGTCACTCCTTCAATTGTACCTTCCAATAAATTAAAGGAAGGCTATAATATTATTCAATAATAGTCAAAGGCCTAAGGAGCTTTAAGTAATTTTCTGTATGCCCTCTTTTGTTGCTCAGCCTGTAACAGCCAGTTTACAATTTACAAATTAAAAAAAATAAATAAAAACCATAGAAACCGAAACACTTCTCGGTCTTCTTCAAGGCCATCCCCTAGGTACTCGCGTGAAATACCAGCATGTCGATAAAGTCTGCGGTTCCAAATGATGAGCCGTCGAAAAATAAGAAATAAAATGGCATGACGCTCACGTAGCTCCATCTTCCCCCGTAGTTGATTCACCGCATTAAGGACACAACAGTAGGAAGAAAACCGCGCTATTGCAAATATTTAAACAACTTAAACTCTGAAGGTGTTCCACCCGCAACGAGAGGTACAGTGCTGGGAACATCCATCGACGGAGGCTGCTTCGCGATGGAATAGAGCACTATACTCCTCAGCATTGAAACGTTCTCTTATGTGAGTTGTACGCTCAGAAGCTATTAATCATGAGCTTATTGAGGTATAAACGTTGATCGTTGTACTAGAATTAGGGCGAATGTGGGTGAATGACGGACTGGTGGTACTCCCATCGGCGGAAGGTGGGCGTAGGTGTACCCCCCGGAGATTGGGTAATGGGATAAAGCAGTTTCTTTTTGTTATTCCCAGTACTCCCTTTTTTTT
Source organism: Pocota personata (assembly GCA_963082735.1). NCBI lineage: Eukaryota > Metazoa > Arthropoda > Insecta > Diptera > Syrphidae > Pocota > Pocota personata. The sequence continues at coordinate 46,905,542 of OY720429.1, read as the reverse complement.
CTCGTCGCCGTGTTCTCTAAATGACACCACCATCGAGTAGGAGTGGGGACGCTGGCATAGCAGGAGTGATTTCGAAAAAAAGTAAACCGGGACAAAAAAAAAAAAAAACGAATGATTTATAGAGAGGGAGTGAATGTATGCTTTTTGTGCTCGCTGTTTGTTTGTCAAGCGGTGGTGGTGCTCGCAAGTGCTGTCAAAAATTCTTTAATTTTTCTTCGTTAACCGATGCGGCGCGTGGAATGGAGGGGCTCGTAGAGTGCGATGCTGACGGGTGGGTGAAATGCTTGGCTTATAAATTGAGACACATTTTGCGTGTGACGCTGGATTGGTATGGGATCACAGCAATCGGAATTTTCATATCAAATTGAGTTGCCAGATTTTCGACAGGTGTTCTTTTGTAAATTGCGTGGTGTTAGAATGTGAATGACGGGGAGGGTGCTGGAGAAGACTAAAGTGATTTCGATTTCTTTTGCCGCTTTCTGTCTGATTCGAAGCAATTAACTATAGGTAAAGTATTGACTGTATTAGCGTGGCTATAAGGGGGAGAAAATTGATTTTCTATCATGGTATTCAGCCAAAATGGTGGATGGTATAGGATGAATCTAATTCTTCTAAAGTGAATCGATATACCTATATGTAGGCGTGTTTATGGTTTATTTCGAATAGAGCTGTTCTTCAGAAAGTACAAGTACCTATATAATCTATGGATTTATTGGAAATCTTGAGAGTTACAAGTGCAGGTGGATGATGCGACCTCAATCGGTTAATTTTGTAGAAATGATTCTTTGAATAGGTAAATTACGGAAGCTGGTCGCAGCTTATACTTATATTGTTCCAATTAAAAAAAAATAAAAATTTGTCCGGGATTTTAAATTTCTATTTCAATTTCGTGTCTATTTGTGCGTTGCCTAATTTCTGCAGAACAAAGCTTTTAAAATATACTCCACTTAGTGTTCAATTGAAAGTACACCCCGTGCAAACAAAAAAAAATTTTATGATTTTATGACTTCCGTGTGCTTTCCTCTCATGTTTTTAACACATAGATGTAGGGTTGGCAAGTTTAGATCTCGACTACAGCATAGTACCGCTTAGTCCTCTCTACCACTCTCGTGTTATTTTCAATTAAAATAATCGCAACGCAGCTACGACGGTGAACGGTCAAGAATATTTTGTTGTTCCTCTATTTTTTTTTCTACGTTCCATCATCTCATATTTTATTACTGTACATTATCGAATTGAATTGTTTTTTGTTCAATAAACTATTTTTTTTTTTTTTTTTTTGTAGGTACGAATGCAGTTTTGACAATATCTGACAGTCAATATAGAACCTGGCCTAGCTTTTTTTACATACATAGAGAAAGTCTACCGATTATGGAATACCAAAATAAACTCAGTTTTAAACATAGAAAATGTTTAAAACATCATTAATCATCATTCTTCTTATAAAACAAAACAAAAACTCAAAAAACAATAACATTCCATGACAAAAACAAAAAGGTTAAAAAACTCAAAATTAACACTTTTCAAAAAGTGACCCTAATATAGACCACTATCCATTATAATATAAAACACATGTCAATTTATGTTGATGTGCAAAAATCACAAATAAAATTAATGGATTCGGCACCAGAGCAGTCTACATGGTACCATTTTCTGCAGGGCATGCATTGAATCCATTCCTCCCCGCCCTTATCGTCAGTAAACAGCCCCGAACAATAACCGCACTCTGTCTCGCCGCCGTCAGGGTCAAGTGTTTGTAATGTCGGTGCAAAATCAGTTGAGGAATCCGAGTGAAATGAAATTTCATCAGATTCTGATGAGGATGACGAATCTGACTGCTGTTTTTTCTTTAATTTTTTTATAATCTTCTGCAGGCCGCTCGTAGATGGTTGCTGTCTCTCGTCAGACTTTGTTACATTGCAGGCTTTGAATTGTTTGAGGGGTTTGGACTCGCTGGAGGCCTTGATTTTGGAGACTTAAGAAGCTTTCTGGGCTTAGCCTGGTGGCACGTATATCTTCAACCGGTGGAACGTTTTCCTGCCATTGACAACTTCCTCTTCCTCTATAAAATCGGCTTCTGTAAGAATATTCCGATTGAGAGGATAGATTCTAGTTGCTTTGAACCCATTAACAGCTAGTGAAGCATTTTGAATCCGTAAGTATGCTTTAACAAACAGCTCCATTATGTCGTAATTGCTCAAAGGTCTTCCGGAATGCAAGAGCCATTGTCGGATTTCTTCACTGTAGTAGCTTTTCAATGCTCCCATTACCGTTTTGTCCAAGGGTTGCATTTTATGGGTAGGATGTGGTGGCAAACACAAGATCGTTACATTGTTAGTACGAGTAGAATCTACCAAATCTATGTTCCGTGTGTGGCTGTAATGTCCATCTAAAATAAGTAGGACTGGGGTTTTTGCTGTTGGTTTTGAAAACTTCAGAAAGTGCTGAAACCAATCGAAGAATGTGTCGGTCTGAATCCAGCCTGAGGGGTGACACTTTGCAATAGATTTTGCTGGAGCTCCCTTCATTAGCAAACTATCCATTTTTTTTTTTTTTGTGGGGAAGACTATCATTGGGGGGAACAAAGTCTCCAGCTGCGTTCATACATAGGCAAACAGTTATTAGACGCCCCCTTTCAGCGGTTGTTATAGCACCAATCTGTTTTTTTTTCTTTTGCTGCGAGAATTTGTGGAAGTTTTGACTTGACAACGGACAATCCGGTTTCGTCTATAATATAGATTTTACTCGGGAAAAAATGTTTTTCTTGATATTCTTTCTCCAGTATGTCAAAAAAACGACGAGACATTGTTGTTGTTAAATCCACTTATTCTTGCGACTGATGTTCCAGTGGGTTTACGGAGAAAAATAATATCTTTGTGACGATTTAGAAACCCATTTAGCCATTTTCGTCCAGCCATTTCATTTTTAAAAGGATGCTCCAAGTTATTACTAATTGAAAAGCCAATCTTATAATATCTTTTCGTGTCAAACCGTAGTATTTCTTTTCCATTCCCAGGACGTACTGCACTCTAATTCTAGACTAAGAATGGTTTTTCTACCAAGGGATACATCTAAAGCTTCAGCAGAAGACTAATTAAAAAGTCTGAAAAGTGTTGTCCGTGGAACTATAAAAGTATCTGCAGCTTTTTGAAGCCCATTTCTTTTGATTTTACAGCTGCGATGGCTTTTTTCATGTCTTCCTTGTCCCAGGCCTTACGTTTTTTCTCATTAGGTGCCATCTGAAAACTTACAAGATATCTATCCGCCAAACAAGAAACAATTATATGAGTTGGTTCCCAATATGGAATACTATTCCATATTAGGAACATCGGATATTCCATACACTTCCTCTACTTCTTTCAGAAAAGATGCCTATAGTAGTTGCCCATCTGCCAAGATTCGAGACGTAATCACGACTACTTTACGGAGCCTATCTATGATTTTTTTTTTAGTTTTTATGCATAGAAGAAAAAAAAAACCACTCAAGTTGACAACGCATTAGTGCTCTAGTCTGCGACAAAGTGTTTTGTGATAAGTTAAGAAATTTTACGATGGTTTTGTGCGATGCAGATGAAGAACGTATTTTCGCTCTTTATGGCGAATATTTTTCAAATAGGCGAATTCGCAGACGTTGTGGGATGCCACAAAAGCATTGCGAGATGGCAAGATCGAATTTTGGAGCGCATTTTTTTAAAAAATCGGTTCGCAACTGCTAAGGAATTGAGAAAAGACTTGACGAATCCAAATTTAATTTGATTAATTCTAATTTGGACCTGACGGAAAGCAGACAGAGTGAAGGAGTGCTAAGGAGCGATATTTAGACGAATGTTAGATTCCCACCATTAAGCATTCACTATATGTTATGGTCCGCATCTGTTCTAGGCGGATTGTAACTTTCCTGTATGTTTTTCTTTGGGGTTGTGTGAAGCAGAAAGTATATTGAGGAAATATTATGGTGGGCCATATTACCCACGTGGGCCATATTTGCCGTACTTACTCTACCAATGACCCTCAAACTATTCCACAGCTAAAGGATGAGATTTGATGCGTTATTTATGAATTGTCGCAGGATTTATGCTGAAAACTAATGGACAATTTCATCGGAAGGTCGCAAGTTTGCAAGGGCAGCCATGGCGCCCATTTAGTCGGTATCATTTTTTATGTTTAATGTCTAATAAATAAATAAATATTTAGGCGCTACAGCCCAATGAAGGGCCTGGCCTTACTTCTCGCAGCCACTCGTGCTGTGCGCCTCACGAATGGTTTTAGGCCGTTTTCATCGATTACGAGAAACTTTTCATGACAATTTTACTCTCGAATGTTTGTCAGACGTTCGCGAGAGGTGGAACCGAGAAAAAATTTTTTTTTATTTTTTATTTTTGTGTTTTCTTGGATTCGAACCTTGAGCCTCTCACTCAGTGATCTCGCACTTAACCACTGAGCCACAGCTCCATTTATTGTTTAATTTAAAATCTAAATTGTGGCCTCCAATTTAATCACCCTTTACAATGGATTGAATATTGAGTCTGAGAGCTGGGGGATTAGACAATTTTGTTTTTTTATAAAAAATCTTCAATCGCCAGTACTATCCGAAAGAAATGGGCGACGAACACCGTCATTTCCAGCTTGGAAATCGCGATATACACAAATGGATCGAATATGCCGAAAGGAACAGGTGTAGGTTCCTTTTCAGAGAAACTCGATATCTCCTCCTCCATAAGTCTTCCGGATTTAATCAGCTATAAAGCACTGGCAGTGATAACAATAACACTGTAGCGCCGGACTTAGAGCTCTGAGCAGGCAGAGCAATGTTGCCAGGTCAGAGTGAGTTCTTCAGAAACGAAAAAGCACTCCCATACATCACAATTCCCAACTATAGAAAAGAACAGATGGAAAAATATTCAAACCTGCAAAACCCAGCTCAATAGTGAAATATACTCGTAGATGGCAACAAAGAGATTGCTATCTCTAATCAGATTCTCGATATCGGTAGCACCAAATCGTAGCTCGAATCCGTGCACAGAATCAAGGCCTGGACACTACACTTTGGCAAGTCTACTCCTATAGTACAACGAAGGGGGATGGCAGTAATAATTTTAAGTCAATCTTTTCCACAAAGCAAAACGGATTTCTTAAAGGTAGGTGAACAACTACCAACTTAACCGAATTCGTGTCTGGTACACTGATTTAGAAGATTGCAATGAAGTTGATGTTGTAGCCACTGATTTTAGTAAGGTCTTCAACAAAATTTCTCACCAACTCATTCTATTTAAACAAGAAGTCCTTGGTTTCCAAACGCGGTTCATATCATGGATCAAGTCATATCATATGGATCGCCAATACAAAGTCAGTTTTAGATCGTCAATATCGGACCCTATTAGAGCAACTTCGGGGGTTCCTCAAGGTAGCCATCTTGGACCTCTATCTTTATTCTTACGATAAACGATGCCGAACATATCATTCAGAACTCCAAACTTCTGGTGTACTCTGATGATATGAAAATCTTTAGACGTATTTCATCTCCCGCTGATTCTCACCTTTTACAGGGTGACCTGAATAGTTTCTTCATCTGGTGTAACAAAAATTTCTTAGAGCTTAATGTCGATAAATGTCATTCCATTACCTACTCCCGCAGACGTCTTCCACCACCTCCTAGGGTCTACTTTATTCGTGACGAGCCTGTACCCAAGCACACGAGTTAGGTGATGCGACATACATTTTTGACTTTAATAGCAGCAAAAGCACTCTCCGTAATGCCCTTCTCTGCAAGAACCATGGATACTCATACGAGTAAATGTATTTCCATTACCTGGGACAGCTCCTTTGGAAGGAACTGAACGGCACCCAGACTTCACGATCGTGCCACATACGATCGAAGAGTTGATGTTTAGACGTAGTTAAGATGTGTCTTATTGCAGTGAGGTAACATCATCGCTTGTCACGCTGTTGATTCACGGTTCGAATCCTGATGTCAAGAATCATCTATTTATTTCGCATGAAATAAATAAAAAAGTCGATCACTTGCGAAAGCTAAGTCAACTCTACTGTGAAGGCATAACACTGGCAGTAGGGTGGTCATATGGCTTAAATGCAACTTGATCGTGATGATATCAGGGGGCGGAAAAAAATACTGTGAATCATAAGCAACGACAATAATAGCGAAAACAAACAAAATACAGTTATCTGGACAGCCACCCTTGGAGTTTACAGAAACTTAATACCACCTGAGTTGCAAACTACACCACTCTCTCTTTTTCTATGTCTCTTCCCCTTTCCACAAAATGCACGTGTTCTAAATATTAATATAAGGGTATTCATATCCCCTTTAACAGGTGCAAATTATAAAAAAAAAAAAGGAAAAGCGCCATGAGACAATTATTGTTTCCTTATCTTTCACATGACTCTTTATAACGGGAAGATGTGTGACTCGATCACAGGGTGGTGTGCTCTGAAAGAAATTCTTCTTTCGGATCATCGCTACATTGAATTTTGATTTACGATTGAGAAACCTTTCATATCAAGGTCAAAACGAATAGAACTATATTAATCCCTCGAGCAGTTCTATTTCTTGTACATAGATACAAGCGGGTAGCGCTAAGCTACCGAGTGGGCCTATGTGAGGTATCAAATAAACTGTGAAAAACCCCTGAATCTTACCTAATCTAACATGATTGTGGGCAGATTTAAAACAAATTAAATACTAATTATTCTAAGAGCCAAGGAGCTTACGGACCAAATTTTATTTGTTTTGCTCAAAATGTTTGGTCCCTAAGCTTGTTGAAAGTGATAGATAGACGAATAGAATTCAGCAATAATTTTCTGAAAATTAGTACTTATTTTCAATACATTTTTCAAAAAATCAGTATAAATAATTTTAAATTTTTTTGACTACGATGCTTTAAAATTAGTACTGTATTGACAAAATGAGCACAAATGGCCACTCTAGTCCAATTACACAGTAAAATACAATGAAATTGTTGACCCCAAACTTTTAGTGGGGTCAGGAAACACTTCAATAGAACTGAATCAATCTTTAAGGACCTTATCATCTAGGAAAACCCGCCGTTTCTCGTCCTTCAAAGGTTGAACTTGCTGGTCCCTACGACCTGCAGTCAAAATGCTGGACGTGCTGGTTTCCCACGACCGCAACTTAAAAGGACGTGCTGGTTTTCAAGAACCTCTCATAAAATGGTCATGTACTCGTATATACAACCGTAAGTTATGAACTGAATTAACTCTTAAATAGAGCTTAGTGTAGTTGTTAGTAGCTTTGCTTTCATTGATTGGACCGTAGAGACCTGGCGAGCAAAATTAAGACCACAACTACTCAGAAGTTCAAAAGAACCTGGAAATAGACGTCGACTGCATACCCTTGAATTTGATTATGAACATGGTATAGGAGTTATCTTGAGAAAGAAAGTGCATAACCATACATATGTAGTTACAAATTTTCTGATCTACCCTATAGACAAAAACTACGCCATAACAACTAATAAATTTTAATGAAAACTCGCATATCTCACGTAGCTGTCTCCAGCTCCGCCCTAACGAATTGACACTTCTTTCATGCATGCGATAGCTCTAAAGTGTAGCTAGAAACAACTCATTTGGTCATTACACTCTATGTCAAGGAAAAGCGCAAGCAATTCCTCGGGCAGAGATTAAGGATACACTGACGTATCCGTTCGTGCGTGTCGAAAGAACATCAAAGTTTATATACCTTTGTCCACTTGAAATCTCAAGACCACACGCGTATCGTTTACATTTGCTGCATGCACACACGTTGAATGGTGTGCCCCTCAAGTGCTCCTGCAATGCAAACAGGAGTCCACTTGTTCGCGCAAGCCGATAACGGAAAGCAGGACTTTTAATTGCTGTACGCATTTTAATTTCTGAATCGCGAGGTGTACACGCAAGGTTCCTTCATTCCAGCACCGCGTCGTAGGATCGTTAATTTCTGCAAAATTACGTATCCTGTCTAGACACAGGAGACAAATTGAAAATCTTCCATGCGTACAGCTGTATTGACACCTTCAACTAGGCGCTAGAGAAGAGAGAAGACTTTTCCTTTTGTTGTCGTAAGTCTTCCAAAACGACGACAATTACTCCAAGATGAGGGAAACAGAAATTAATTCGAATGACACTCCAGGAGTACATCGTGGGTGTGAATGTGTGTATGTATGTATATGTGGTAGGAGTGTTTTAGCAGAAGTACTACGGCACAATGTATTGCCGCATGGCAGCACACCCGGCTAGCAACATACAATGATGATGGTGCAAACAACTTGGTCTGATTTTATAAAGGCAACAAGAATGGGAGGACGAAGAGGATAATGGCGTTGACTACGACAAATCCTATGACGATGACTACAACGATGGCCAACTGTACACTCTGCATTATTATTCGCAAAATGTTGTCCGCCCATTATTGCCGACGAATAATGGCTGACGGATGTGGCCCCTATGCGAACAACTTTGGATTAGATAGGTGTGAATTAATGTACCGTACTGTACCGCACTTCAGGATACAAAACGACTCGAGAAAAAGGAGAAACCAAAAACAAGAAACTTCAAAGCCTTGTTGCTAGTGGTGCTGTTGGTGATGGTAACGGTGGCAGGTCCTGGTGACATGCCCTCTAATTGTGCGCTAAGGAGGTGATTGAAGATATAGCTGCACCAGCTCGTGTGAAGTCAAGTGTACTGGTGGATATGGCAGAGTCGCTGGCAGCAAATTGTATCAGCCAAGTGTCAAGTAATTGTTGCACGATGTAACAATTACAGGTCCTTGACAGTTGACGCAGTTGCTTCGTTCGCGTACATTTTGGCAACGTTGATTTGATGTTTCCTTGGAATAATGGACCGCAATAGTAGGTGCAGTAGGAGGACACTTAGAAGGGAACTTGTTCATCTTTTGTTTTGCTTGCTGAAGTGGTAAATAATGGTCTTGAGAACAAGTTTTACAGTTATCATTTCGTGGGCTCGGGGAATAACTTTAACACGGTAATGTTGGTTTCTTTGGAGATTTGTTTGATCCTTAAAGCTAAACTTGGAGTTTAGTACTTTCGTGGATGTGCCAAAGGGAAACAAATCAACTAGTTAAGTTAGGTAAGCACCATTAGATAGCAAAAAGTGTGCAAACCCACAAGGTAGACTATTCGCACAATCACGATAATAGTAGCGCCAAATTGAATAGTCGTATTGAAAGGTTTACGAATTAAAACTACTGATGTTGTTGACCAGGTTTGAAAAATCTCTACACCTATGATATATACCCGAGAACAAATTTGTATCTAAATATATTGATGCGTTTTCTATCTGGGTACAGACATAAAAACAGACAGAAAAATAATTAACAGCTTTATTTACGAGTATATGATAAGCGAACAACCCACGATGCTCTTAATCGTATTCCCCAACACGGAGCTTTAAGACCTATAAAAGTGCTGTTGAATATACATACATTATTAAATCAGTGATGTACATTAAGAACGAATCCTTATCGTCCAGTAAAAGTGAGCAAAACAGTGTATAAACTCGGTTAACTAACCCTAAATTATGCAAAGCCTTAAGACTAAGTAATTTTAAACTTTTCGCCGGTTATTGTGTTACAAAGAACTCTACATTGGTCCTTGTTTTTGCCAAAATAGTTCCCAATAGTCAATAGTCTTACAATTATTTAATTGCTTCCATCTCGCTTTGCTTTTGCCCTACTACCACTCGTTCTCTTAAGCCATGTCTGCTCTCAACCTCCGTCCAAGAGCTACCTCAACAAAGGATCTGCCATCAACACCCACTCAACCCACACAATCATCTAGTGACAATGCTCCTCTTACTGCCAAAATGTTACAGGAGCACCTAACTAAGCAGGCTGATTTAATGCGACTTGGGTTCGCAGAGGAAATCTCAAAAATGCAAAAGGAGTTCCTTCTGAGGATCGAAGAAATCAAAGCAACTTGGAGTCAGCGATTTGATGAGATCAGCAAAAATATCACCAGCATAGTTGAGCGCATTGAACAAATTGAAGGGAACACCAACACAGCTATACAATCGCAAAATGCAGATATTATAGCTCTTCAACAGCGATGCAACGCATTAGTAGCGTGTGATGCAGTGCTCTTTGGAATACCTGCAATCCCCAATGAGAACATAAAAAAATTGTTTAACCGACTCTGTCACACTATTGACTGTAAGCCTCCTCTCTTACTAGACGCTTTCCGCTCTAAAAGCCATAACAGCAATAACAACACCGAATCATCTCCAATTGTGTTAAAGTTCAGCAAAGCGCAAGAGCGGAATGCCGTTCTCATGTCAGCAGCGAACTACCGTAAACAAAGCGCGTCAGAACTACGTCTGCAAGATCTAGGCATAGAATCAGACAGCAGCTGTTATCTTAATGAGAGTCTAAAGCGGCAAATACACACAACACTTGTGTGCACATTTGTGTCGGTGTACTAAGAAGTGTGCTATGTATGGATGGTGTGCACACCGATTTCTCGGTGTCAGACACGGTGTGGGTAAAATGAACATATTTTGATTTTTGGTGTCGGTGTCTCGATCGGTGTGAGGTGTGTGGGGCTGTGTGTGTACAGTTATGGAAAATATCAGTTGCGGTTGGAACGTTGTGCTGTGAACAACGAGGATAAATGGCTATACGCGAGTGTGACTTTTGGAGATCATTCATTGATCTTTACAAATCTGTACCTGGGCTTTGGCAGGTTAAATGCAATGAATTTAAGAATAGGGATAAAAAGGAAAAAGCATGGGAATGTATACTAAACAAATATAAAGAAAACGAAAGTTTTTTGTTTTTCTTTTTTTTATTCTAATAAGAAAAAATTATTTCGTTATTTAAGCAATGAAGCAATAATTGTTTGACTAAATAAAGATGAAAAAGTAATTTATAATCACTTCTTTACTTGGATATATCCTTTGAGAGATTTGATAATGGCTTCACAGGTTTCTATAGTGATTTTCTCCAAACTCTGAGGTGATATAGCAGTCAAAAATTTAAGATACTCGAAAGTTTTTTCCGGATGCAAGGAATCGCAAAGTGACGGAAATCCTTTCGTAAGGAGGGATTGCATCGCGTATGTGGGTGTCTCTCTTTTTAATTATTGGCTCAACTAAGGTCAAAAGTTCCTGGTATGTCATAACATCCATCCTTAAAAATTTTTTTGAATCTCCAGGCGAGTTATTTTCGAATTCTGCTGGCAGGGCTAAATGCGAAAATTTGTTTCTTTTCAAGATCCAGGCCTTCGACCAAGCTCTTTTTTTTTCTTTTTTGCCCGTACAAAGCGACTATTATCGACGCGCAAACCATCGATATCACTCTCACGACTCATAATTTCGGCCTTCTCGTTATGAAATCTGACGAACAACTGATGTGTACGAATCGGTGTTACGTGTGTGGTAGAAGGCCACACCGGTGTGCACACTAGTGTTGTGTGTATGGGCCGCTTAACAAGATAAACGCGATTTCTCTTGAACAGCGCTCTGGCGCTCAGACGAAAGAAACAACTGTTTGTTGTCTACTCGAAACATGGGTTTGTTTATTTTATTAAAAAGTCGGCGAATGGAAAAAGCTTTCTAATCGAAAGCTCTAAAGATCTGCTTGCTGCTGCTGCGACACCTCAATGAAAATTATATAAAAATTGTACGTAAACTTATTCTTACATTGTATCTCTGTTGTCATTATTCTTCTGTATTTCTCATCTCTCTTTAAACCTCTACCCAATTCTTCTTCCTCTACTCTAGTTTGAATGCACTTTTTCTTTATTATTTTTAATGGATGCCGTACTCTCGCGAAGCTAATACAGTGTGAATGAAAAATCGACGCACACCATGGTAAATATTCTCTCCAAATGTTTTGAGGGACTTAAAGTCTGTTACTTAAATGCGCGTAGTTTGAATGATCGTAAATTAGACTATTTAAAGTAAAAAAAAAATATTTGGCGCACCAGCTCTTTAAGTGCCAGGGCCTAGTTTCTCGCAAACACTCGTGTTGTGTGCGTTATATTTTTCACACGAATGGAAGGGACCTACAGTTTAGTGCCGTATCCGAACGGCAATTTGTTTTGAGAAGCTTTCTTGTGACAACAATACTCCCGGATATTTGTCAGCCGTTCGCAAGAGGTGGGATCGTGAAAAAAACATTTTGGTGTTTTTTTCTGGAATTCGAACTTGGAACCTCTTGCGTAGTGATCCGACACCCTAACCACTATGCCACGACGCCCACAGACTATTTAAAGTTCTTGTTTTCTAATTTTTGTGTTGATGTTATTTGTATAAGTGAAACCTGGTTCATGCCGGTTGCACCTGATGTGATGTATAAAATACTAAGCTATGAAATCTATAGGAATGATAGAGTCACTGATACTACGGGTGGCTGGGTAGCGATTTATTGTAAATCGAACCTAAAATGTCAAAAGTCTAGTGATAATGGTGGCATTGAATATATTCTAGCCGAAATACATGATTGCAATACCAAATGCATGATTGTATGTGCATATAATAATAAAAGAAGCTGCTCCCCCGTGCCCTTCTTCTCAGTTGTCTCCGAATACTGTGCACTTTATCAGCACATAATCATCTGTGGTGACTTCAATACTAAATTTCTAAAAAATTACTCGCTTGCCTCTCAAATGAAGGATTTAGTTTCTTCAGTAGGAATGACTACTATAAATACTACTCACCCTACTCGTTGTCCATCCAGTCTTCTAGATATAATCTTTGTTTCTAATCCGTCGCTTGTTCTTCTGTTTGATCAACTTTCGTTTGATGTTTCTGACCATGATCTACTCTTCTTTACGTATAATGTGAATTTGTCTAAAACAGCTATCCCAGGTACCTTCACGTTCAAGGGTTATAACTCTATAGATCTAAATAACCTTCAAATCGCTACTTCCTCTGCCCCTTGGGAGCAATGCCGTTTATGCGCTTATTCAAATGAAAAAGTAAAATTATTTCAGTCAATTTTAACACTATTGTTCGATCAATGTGTACCAACAAAAACAGTTAAAATACAAAACAGAGAATGTCCTTGGTTCACGTCTGAAGTGGTTAGATCTATAAAAAATTGGAATAAATTATATAGTAGATGGAAGCGTAGACCATCCAATGCTAACTGGTCTGAGTATAAAGCGGCACGTAACTACACAACTTCCATTGTACTGGCTTCAAAGAAAAATTACTATGCCTTCAAATTAAATTCCTCACTCCCCGCTAAGAAACTTTGGAGTAACTTACGTAAATTCGGTATCACCAATGGTAACAATGACTCTAAATGTGTCCTGGACCCCGATGAACTAAATCTTTATTTCCTTGATAATGATTCCACCACCTGTACTCGTAATACTGATTATAATCGAACTGAAGATCTGCAATCGGTCCCGAGACTGGAGGATTTTATAATAGCAACAGAAGATGAAATTATCCAATGCATAACAGCTATTAAGTCTGATTCAATAGGTGAAGATGGCATACCAATACCTTTTGTCAAACTTATCCTACCACAAATTGCCTCTCATCTTACCCATGTCATTAACTGGTGCATCAACTTTTCCTCAGTTCTGGAAAATTTCAAGAGTCGCAAAGAAAACTAATCCAACCTCTCCATCTGACTTTAGACCGATTAGCATTCTGTCTTCATTGTTAAAGGTCTTCGAAAAAATAATAGCAAAACAGGTAACGAAGCATCTATTTCTTAATAATTTGCTGAGTGCTCAGCAGTCCGGTTTTAGAGCTAACCACAGCTGTTCCACAACTATGATCAACTTACTCGAGGAAATAAGGCAAGACTTCGACAGGGGTTATGTTTCGTTGCTTTGTCTGCTGGACTTCTCGAAGGCTTTTGATAAAGTGAATCATGCAATTTTGTATTGGAAGCTTAGAAACAATTTCGGATTCGGTGAAAGAGTGGTGAAGTTGATGAGAAGTTTTCCTTCTGGTAGATCTCAAAGGGTTATTTCTGGTGAACGTTGTTCATCCCTTAAAGAAATGAAGCAAGGTGTTCCTCAGTGCTCAATTTTGGGACCGATACACTTCTGCAAGTTCATTAATGACCTTCCATCCGGTTGCAAACATGCTTCTGTCCATATAGGTGGACAGATGATGTTCAACCCTGTATATGTCGTTGATATGACATTTTCTTTAGCTAGGATAAGACTTCCTTAATCGCCAGTATTTCCGCCTGGAACACGCTACACTGATTTGGAAGACAGAAGAAAGTACCTCCACCTACCCCGTCGTTAGTTTTTATACCGTCCGTGTAAAAGTGAATGGACTTATCTTCTAAAAATCCATCTTTCTCCCAGAAAGACCTGGAAGGGATAGTGACTTTAAAATTCCTATCAAAGTTTAACTTGAGAATGGCATAGTCGATGGAATTTCTGGAAGAATTCTGAAATTATTAAAAGTGCAGGTCAAAATTCTTTATTTGACCAATGTGAGATTACTTTAGCTGCACCAGTCGCCATTTGTCTGCCATAGATGTTGAGGAGTGCCAGATAAAACAGAATGCCTAGTGCTGCAGATGGAGTCGCCCTCAGTCCTCCACTTATACCCAGCCAAGCACTCAAAAACTTTGCCGAAAACACTTTGGGAAACAGTGCGAATTTTGAAAAGAAATTCCAATCGTAATAATACGAGTACATCAACCGTGCTTGCTGTACGCAAGTTTGTGAAGAAAGTTCGTGAGATTGGCATAATAACACAAGTTATCCTCGTGTTCGTCCCATGCGCTCAACCGAGAATAATTCAGCTATTGCCAAAAGAGTGGTTTATGGAATAGCGGCATTATTGGCCCAGTTTTTTCGAAAATGAAGTTGGCAACAACGTTACGGTCAACGGAGAGTGCTACAGAGGCATGATAACCGATTTTTTTTTTTTGGCTAGAAACTGAGGAAATGAATATGGACGAACTCTGGTTACAGCAAAACAGCGCTATATGCCATACAAGCCGACCAGTAATCGATGTTTTGCGCACTAAGCACCAGGATGGGTCAATAAGTCCCTGAAAAATTAAATAAGGAACACTCTTTTCGGTATAAAAACATTTTATTTTTCAACATACTCGTAGTCTCCTTTTAGCTCTATACACTTCATTCAACGTTTCTCCAATTTTTTAATGCCCTCAAAATAATACGATTTCTCGAGCCCCTCAAAATAAGTGTTTGTTTCAGCGATGACCTCTTCATTTGACCCAAATCTCTTACCTCCGAGCCATTTCTTCATGTTTGGAAACAAGAAATAATCGCAGGGGGCTAAATCTGGGGAATATGCTGGATGAGGGAGGAGTTCGTAGCCTAACTCATGCAATTTTGCCATTGCGACTGCGGACTTGTGCGCCGGTGCGTTGTCCTGGTGAAAAAGAACTTTTTTCTTCGCCAAATGCGGCCGTTTTTGCTTCAAATCGGCTTGGAATCCATCCAGCAGTTCTGCGTAATATGCGCCGGTCATCGTTTTACCCTTTTCAAGGTAATCGATATGAATAACACCTCGCGCATCCCAAAAAACTGTCGCCATGACCTTGTTTGCTGACAAACCCGCCTTGGCCCTCTTCAGCTGCGATACACCAGGAGAAGTCCATTGTTTTGACTGTTCCTTGGTTTCTGGTTTGTTGTGGTGAATCCAGGTCTCATGCACGGTTACGAAACGGCGCAAAAACTCAGCCGAATTTTTCTGGAACATCGTCAAACACACCTTTGAAATTGTCAAACGAATGCGTTTGTTGTCGATTGTGAGCAGACTCGGCACCCATCTTGCGGAAAGCTTTTTCATGTCCAAATATTTATGTAAAATCGAAATCACTGAGCAATGTGATAAGCTTGTGGCCTCTTCAAGCTCGCGCACTTTCACTCGCCGATTGTCCATTATCAAACCATGGATTTTGTCAACCATTTTTGGTGTGGTGACCTCAATTGGGCGACCAGAACGTTCGACGTCACTTGTGCTTGAACGACCGCACCGAAATTGAGTAAACCAGTGGTGAATGGTTCCAATCGATGGTGAAGAGTCTCCATAATATTTGTCAAGCTTTTGTTTGGTTTGCGTGGTAGGTTTATCTCACAAAAAATAGTGTTTAATGAGCACTCAAAATTCACTTTTTTTGAAAATTTAGGTGCGTTCTTTTGAAATATAATTCTTGACAAAAAAAAAAAAAATTAAATTTAAGGTGACGACACAATTTGTGTTAATTTTCAGGGACTTATTGACCCACTCTCGTCCAATAATCGTGTAATCAGTCGTTTTTGTGATGTTGCTTGGCCTCCGCGGAGCTACGATTTGAAGCCGTTGGACTTTTGTTTGTGGGGTATCGTTAAAGATCAATATCATTCAGACAATCCAGAAAAGATTCAGATACTTAAGAACAATGTTGATCGAGCTGTTCATGAAACCGAACCCCGAACCATCGAAAATATACCACAAAATTGGTTTAACAGGATGGCCAAGCCAGCCATTTAAATGAAATTATTTTCCGTAAATAATCGGAGAGTATCTTCAACAGATTTTCGGGACTCCTGGCGTAGTCTACGTTCGCAGGAGTAAGGGAGAAGAGTACCATCCCGATTGTGTGGTACCACAGTCAAGCTTGGTGGTGGTAATGTAATGGAGGGTGATTGAGTTGGGGTGGGGTGAAAGATAATAGTCTACAGGAGACTGAAAAAAACTTGGGGGAAAGAGGAAATGGGTATGGATTGAATTAAAGGAAGGGAAAAGGAACTGTGGGTTGCTCGGTGCAGGCGCATGCCTTGCTGGTCTCAGCTTCGCTCGTCGGAGGGTGGGTTCTTGCACCTACGCATCCCCACGATCACCACTACATAAAAAAAATTATGCATGCATGAATCAAAAAAAAAAAAAATAAAAAAAAATAAAATGGTACCTAACATCCTAACACTACCTTGGGAGGAACTGGTGTTCGTCCTCCTAGCGGGTCTACACCCACCCTGCCATGTGCCAGTGACCGCTAATTTTAATCTGGCACCCTAAAAGGAACTGATATTCTCCTTTAATTACCGCGCGGACCAACCAACCTTGCCATCGAAATGAGACACACTATTTAAGCTTTAAACTATCATTACAAGTTTGCCTTTATTAACTCAAATAGGGGAATTGAATACATTTGTTGTTGTACAGAATATTTTCTTTCTCAAATATATATCTTTTGTCTTAGATCTTACGTTATCCTATTACTGAATTAGATTTACAATGTGAATAGGAAAAGATTACCGTTATAAGTTTTTTTTTTTTTTTATTATATATACATACATACATATATATGCTACTACTAATATTATTATCTACGGGCGCGGATAAAATCTTCGGGACCATAGTATTAAAAAAAAAAATAAAAAAAAAAAAAGAAGAGAGATCTCCCACGGGGTATTATTAGACTGGTCATCTATTAATAAAGGGTGGTTAAGTTTTAAGGGCCGATGTTGATTTTGAATAAAACACAAATTATTTAGGAAATTACTGTCATTTCTTTTTATTATGATAATATTGGTATGGTTCAATTATGTATGGAACAAAATATCAGCCAAATGGCAGCCGCGACCTCGGCGGCACACCTCCATCCGATGGTCCAAATTTTCGATGACGCTGAGGCATAATTGAGGTTCTATGCCGTTAATGTGCCGAATTATCTCATCCTTTAGCTCTTGAATTGTTGTTGGCTTATCGACGTACACCTTTTCTTTCAAATAACCCCAAAGAAAGAAGTCCAAATCACATGATCTTGGCGGCCAATTGACATCGCCATCACGTGAGATAACACGGCCATTGAATTTGTCGCGCAAAAGAGCCATTGTTTCGTTAGCTGTGTTGCAAGTGGCACCATCCTGTTGAAACCATATATCGTCCACATCCATATCTTCCAATTCGGGCCATAAAAAGTTCGTTATCATCTCACGATAGCGAACACCATTCACAGTAACTGCCTGACCGGCCTCATTTTCGAAAAAATACGGCCCGATGATGCCGCCAGCCCATAAACCGCACCAAACAGTCACTCTTTGTGAGTGCATTGGTTTTTCGACAATCACTCTTGGATTATCATTCGCCCAAATGCGGCAAATGTGCCTCATCACTGAAGATGATTTTCTTCGAAAATTGATCATCCACTGTTGCCATTTCTTGCCACCATTGTGACCATTGACGACGCTTGAAATGGTCAAGAGGCTTTAGTTCTTGAGTCAATTGTACCTTGTAAGCGCGTAAATGCAAGTCTTTATGCATAATGTTCATCAACGACGAGCGTGAGAGGTGCAATTGTTGGGCACGACGACGAGTTGAGGTGGACGGCTCTTCAGCCACACTATCGCGAACAGCAGCAATATTTTTTGCAGTACGAGCTGTACGAGCATGCACTGGTGTTTTCACATCTCCTACAGACCCGGTTTGCACAAATTTTTGCACGATTTTTCCGATTGTACGCACATTTGGACGATTAAATTGACCGAAAGAATCACGAAATGCACGATATGCATTTTGATTTGAACGCCTATTTTCATAATAAGCCTGAATAACTTTAACGCGTTGCTCGATTGTGTATCTTTCCATGGTTCAAATTGAGTTAGTCTGAAATTGAGAAATGTCAAATGAAATGCAGAAAAAAACTTGACGTTTAGGTGTGGTTCACATTCAACATCGGCTCTTAAAATTTAACCACCCTTTAGTATGTAATTTAAAATAAGCAAAATAATAATAGTATTCCATAAAAATTAACCAATTAATAATAATATTCAATCTAACATATGCCAAATAATAATATTCAATTAAAAATAAACGAACTAATAATATTCGAAAAAAATCAACAAAAGGATAATATTGAACTCGAAGATAAGCAAAGAAAACCAAAAAAAAACTGCGACAACCATTGAAACCTTTGTTTTCCATTCAATAAAAAAAGTAACCAAACTAATAATAATCGTATTAATAAGGGTAAACAAAAAAAAATTAAAAGTTGAGATAAACATATTCGGGTATGCTAGAGTATAAGTAACTGTTTTTTTTTTTTTTTTTCTTTGAGAGCTATATTAAATTTTTTTTTCTTTCTTTTTTTTTTTTTTACTTATTAAAAGGATTTTTCATTTAGTTAGTATAAGAGACTATATTATCTACATCTACAACATCCTTGCCTGGATCTAAGCATTTCTCCTCACACGGCTTGGCATTCCCAGATATCAGCTTCATCACCGCTGGAGCTTTTAAGGTAACTTGTATAGTTCGGGGTTGCAAATTGAGTCTTGGACTTTCGTCATATAGACTCACTGATGACGCTGTTCGTACGGTAGGGGGTACATTCAAATAGTCTTCGCACTCGAATTGGATATCGATCAGGCACGAACGAATGACCTAAACCAATCAATTGACGGAAATTTCACGGTCAACGTTTTTTTTTTTTTTCTTTTCTTGGGGTAGGCAACTATACCACACCCGGGGACACTTCTAGCACTTGTTTAGCCACCGGTGCTGAGGTTTTTAGACCATTAAGACCATTAACTAATTACGTCATAAAGCGGAACCGCGGGTTGGTCTTACGTTCGCGCAAATGAAAGATGGGGGGGGGGGAATCACCTGCGGCACAGACACACGAAGGCCACCGAAAGCGAGCACTGCTCCAGAACGAGTTTCTCTTTTTTTTTCTTTTTTTTTAAGGAGCACCGACACTATCCCGAATTTTTTTTTTTTTTTTTTTGTTTTTTTTTTTTTATTTTTTTTTTTTTTTTTTTGCTGGTCTGAGTTGCGCCACCGCCCGCTAGCACTGCGCCTCGTTCACTCTCACCCTTCACAAAATAAAATTCGTGTCTTTAATTGTAAATTCGCGTTATAGTTTCACAATTTGTGTTTTTTTTTTTTTTTTCTCTACTACTTTCGGGCAAAAAAAAATTTTTCATTTAACAAAACTATGAACTGAAACTTTTGCCGTCTGCGACCGTGTGCTAGGGTGTTGATAAGTTGCGCCACCGGCCGCGAGCACTGCTTCTCGTTGACTGACTGTCGACGCTTTGGCCTTCGACTATCCTCCCAGTATAACACACTGTCCAAAAAACCAGTATTCGCACGCTCTCTCCTATTTTCCTTACTGATCAGCTAGTTATCCCAAATAGCGAGAGTGTCACTTGCGGATTTCTCGCCTGATCAGAGGAAAGGAACGGCGATCTGCTGATCCCTCTCGGGCCCGTTGCGTGATTCCCCTCTCCAAAGACCACAGCATCAGGTTTGGAACACAATTGACCAAGGGTCGAATGATTTTGCGGATCTATCGCCTGATCAGCTCTATGTATTAAGCTGTATGGGCTGATCAGCTTCAACAACAAAAAAAACTCAAGTATGAACTTGGTCATTGTATGTATCCAAGTCCTCTGCGTGTGTTCTCTGGAGAGGCGACCGTTTGGCAAAATCGGTGGGTGGATGGGTGGAACCAGATTTCCGAACAGTGCACCACAATGACAAGTGCAGATCTCAATAAAGAAAATAGTGATCGATAATCGATCGGTTTATTGGGATCTACACCTGCCAGTTCAACTGGGTAAGACAGCCAAAAGCCATAGTTTGGAATCTGACCATTACAGTAGTTGCATGGTGTGGTTCTGCATGGCGGCAGGAGATGTAGGAGAGCTATTCAAGTGCGAGGGTAGAATGAATAGCGACAGCTGTATTGATGTTTTAGGAACTTCCTGAAAGGTATCCTATCGTAAAATATTTGTGAACAGGTCTCACTCATTGAAGGATAATTTGTGAGCAAGATAATGCTCCATGCCACAAATCCCGAAAATTGATCGAATGGTTTTCAAATCAAAACATTCAGGTCTTCGAGTGGCCAGCTCAATCGTGGGCATTTCTCAAAAAGAGGATAAAGAACAACAATCCGACATCCTTAATAGGCCTGAAGGGCACTATACGATGAGAATGGGAACAAATCAGCTCGGAAAAATGTTTAAATTCAGTTGCTAGCATGCCTCGTAGGCTTTTTGCAGTGATAAAGGCCAATGGAGGGCCAAGTATATATAAAATTGTAAAAAAATAAATGTTCGTCCAGATACTAATTGTTTATTTTATTTATATACATACGTACTCATTGAATTTTTTAGATACAAAGGCATTTTATACATTTCCGTGTGGTGACCGAGTCTTGCACTTTATTTTTCCTGCTTTTATACTACAAATAATTGGCTCTTCTACTAATAGATGTGAAAAAGCTCGCCTTGAAGTGATATATAGGCGTTGCAAAGGTCTCGCGAAGAAGAAGAGTGCGTCCAATTTCAAGCAAAAAGTATGGAAGGCTTCTATCGGGCTTTGGAAGAAATATCGTCTTCGGTGTCTGATAGGAACGAGGCTATTCAGGAGCTTCGACAAAACAACTTGAACAAGGGAACAACTATCTTCAAAATAGTCGCCCAGCGAAGAAGAAATACTCAGGTGATTCTTTCCCCAAAGTTTATTAACAATGCTCAAGGTCAGCTTCTTGTGGAAGACGACAAAATTTTCAACACATGGCGACAGTATTGTGAAAGACTTCTGAACGAACAGTTTCCCCGGGTATACTTTCCAAGGGCCGCTCCTAACCATGACGAAGTATCCGACATTACCGTCGAAGAAGTTAGGAATGTGGTCAAATACTCCAAAAAAATAAAAGCGGTTGGGCCAGACGAGATACCCTCTGAGTTCTCGAATAAGATGGGAGACATCGGGTTCAGATGGCTCATGATTCTTATCTCCAAATTTATGGGCAGTGATCAAATGCCTATTCAGTGGAGGGAAAGTTATCTTCTTCCTCTGCACAAAGGAAAGGGTGATACGCGAAACTGCGATAACTACCGTTCTGTCAAGCTGATGTCACATACCATGAAGATCGTTGAGCGGGTATTATATGGCCGACTGCGGAAAATATGATGACCACTACGGGTTTGTCTCGGGTAAATCAACAACAGATGCAATCCAAAGTATAAGGATCATAATGGAAAAACATTGTGATTCCTTAAAGGAATTGCATATAGTGTTGGTTGACTTTGAAAAAGCCTTTGATAGACAACCAAGAGGTCTCTTACGGGTGGCGCTAAGACAATGATGAGTTCCAGAAACCTACGTGCGCATGATCATGGACATGTATGAGGGAGCAAGGACAAGAGTAAGATGTCCCGCAGGTGTCACCGAAGAGTTCCCAATCAAAGTCGGTGTACACCAGGGAAGCGTCCTCAGTCCTTTGCTGTTTATTGCAGTCCTTGATTATTTGCTTGAAAGAAAAGTGACAGACCCCAAAGTGCATCAGTTATTCTTTGCTGACGATGGCGCTATCATAGGTGAAAATCAAATGTCCCTGCAACGAGCACTTGATGGATGGGTGGATGTTTTAGTTCAAAAAAGACAGAGTATCTGTGCTGCGCGTTCTCTGATCCACACGGGCCTATTCCAGACATTTACTTGATTGGGAAAATGCTTCCCAAATGCGAAAAGTTCAAATATCTGGGATCTATGATCAATAGCGAAGCGAATCATCGCGTAAGCGTAGGGTGGATGAAGTGGCGGGAAAACTCCGCTATCTTCTGTAATCGAAAAATACATCCAAAGCTGAAAGAAAGGCTCTAAACTACAGTTGTACATCTGGCGCACACATACGGTTCACAATGCTGGACAATGCACAAAATGTATGAGTGCAAATTAACGGCAGCAGAAGATGCTTCACATGACAGCAGGAGTAACAAAGCTTGAGAATAAATAGTTCAAAGATTCGAGGAAGTCTTCATGTAAAAGAACCCATTACAAGCAAGATAGAGCACGACCGGCTCAGTTGGTATTGTCATGTTCAAAAGAGAGATCGTTTGAAACCCGTCAAAAAGACAATATCAATCAACGTTCCTACATAATCGCGCAAAAAAGGCAAACCAAAAACCAACTGGATCATACAAATGCAAAAACACCAGCATTTGATTGGCCTCAGTGACGAAGTAATCCGAAACCGGGAAGCCTGCCGGTACTTCCTGAGGTCAAACCGGCGAACCCCACAGGCGGACCAGTAGGGATGCAGTAAAATGGGAGGATTGTGACCCTTCTACTCCTGATCATAACTTCGCTGTAAGGAAAAGAAGAAGAATACTACAAATAATTGAAAAACATGACTTTCGGCAGTCATTTAACGGAAAAGGCTACTTCAAATAGTCTCTTGATACTTACTGAACAGGCCCCCACACTTTCCAGATAATTTTGCATCAGTCGTAGTTGGCGCTTCGTGATACCAAAAATAATTTACGATTTATCTTTCTTCTGTGACCTTAGCAAAAAGACATCTGTCATTTTTAACCAGTAAAAGAGTCCTTGCTCTCGCTTCTTTTGTTTTATCGCTGCTTATTTTAAGGGTTATCACACCCTTAAAATAAGCACACCCATACAATAAAGATAAAAAAAAGAATATATTTAAAATAAACACACCAATGCCGCCATTGGATCTGTAAATTAATTAGCGGTTTTGGCGATAATTTTGTCTATCACGGCCCCCATGAGCTCTGGACGAAGTGAGATCTTGCCCAGCTGGATTGAATGATATTTGACGAAGACAACCTTGAGTTTGGCGGTGGAAGCGTATCTAGCTGTTTCGGTGTTATTTCACGAATTCTGAGGCTGAATTCATGAATCGACCGTCATCTTTGGGTGAATTCATGGATTTTGTACAAATGTAATGATATTTGTTTACTCATTGATTTTTGCCCAGGGTATGGCCTAGCTTATTGCATCCATTCGTGCTACCACCTGAATGGTAGGGAGCTACAGTTTGATGTCGTTTCCCAAGGGCAATTTTTTAGAATGAGAGAAGCTTCTTATGACTGTTTTAAGCTCGGATGTTTGTCAGATGTTCGCGAGGTGTGGGACTTTTTTTTGTAGTATTTTCTGGGATTCGAACGTTTGGTGATCACGCACTTAACCACTGAACCACAGCCTGCGCCCATACACAACAAATACTCAACGGATTTATTTAATGACGATAATGGTAATGAGTCACTAAATTGATGGACAGCGTTGGCTAGATCACATAAGAGGACATAAAGTTACCGAATCATTGAGGATATAACTAACATATTATGTGAGTGAAAAAAATAGGTCGTTCTAGATTGATATACTTAAGCAATTACTTACTATAGTGAGAACGAGGAGATAGGCATCAACAAATCCTTAAAATAAATTTATTGAAAGCATTAATATGTATGAGTATGTACAGCTATGGCCAAAATAATAGCAACACTTAATATTTTGCATCAGTGGTAAAGATAACTCCTATTTCAGTGGGATTTTTGAAACTTTTTTAGTTTCAACTTACTGATAAATATGATTACAACATACTCGTATCCTATGTACAATTAGTTGTATAGTTGAAAGTGTATTTTATCAATCTTAACTATTGTGCTTCAGATAGCGTAATTGGCTGAACAACAAAATAACAAAATCAAGTAATAACAGAGAAAAACGTTCAGTTAATGTATTTTGCTTAGTAAATATATTTTTAAAAGAAAATTAGTATTTAGTCGCAAAACCCTTATTTTTAATAAAAGCATTGACTCTGTTCTTCATAGAAACGACTAATTTGCGACATTTATCTAAAAGCATTGAAGCCCAAACTTCCTGGGCGATTCTCCAAAGATCTTGATTTTTTTTTTTTTGGGGTGGTGTTTATTAACTTCATTCTTCAGTTCGCTCCAGAGGTTATCAATCGGATTTAAGTCCGGAGATTGAGAAGCCCACTGCAAAAAATCGACACTATTTTGCTCAAACCAGAGTTTTGCCGAATGCTTGGGTGGTCGTTGTCTTACTGAAAGCGCAATTTTAGCGGCATATTTTCTTCGGCCCATGGAAGCATGACATTCTGTAGTATGACTTCTTTGGTCATTATGCCTTCGATGAGGTAAACCGGACCTATGCCCCACTACCAAAAAAAAAACCATATCATTACACTACCACCTCCATGCTTCACAGTGGGTTTTGTGTACCTTGGATTGCATTCTTCACCTGCTGGGCAACGAACAAAGTGTTTACCAACCATTCCAAAGAGGTTAATCTTAGTTTCATAGCTCCAAAGCACATTTGTCCACTGCTTCGCTGCCTGAAGCGGATCGTGTGGTACGTGGTAGAATTTGGCAAAGGCAATGCATTTCAGGATGTGTATTTTTTTCAGTAGTGGCACTTTCCTCGGTGCTGGAGCGTATAACTTCGCATCCACCAGAATTCGGCGAATTGTCCCGGTACTCACTTCAAGTCCTGCTTCGCGTTTTAATTCTCTAGACGACATGAAAGGGTTGGCTTTGGCTTTCCTTATTAGCGCTGTTTTGTCTTTGGTGGACATTTTTGACAGGCGTCCTCTGGTCTCGGAAAGTTCTTGGGGATCATCCGAGTGATTTTGCGATACATCAGTTCGATTGGCCTTGATTGCGTATAGCCAAAATGGTTTCTCGCTTAGCTTCTGAGCAATGCTTTCCTCTGCCAATAATACTGTTTGCTAAATGCAGAACAATGATCTAAAATAGCATTAAATTATTAGCGCACTATTTAATAAATAAATCCTACCAATTTCTTTCCTAGTTTTAGTTCAGAAGCGGCTCCTTTTAAATTTAAATTTGCGTGTTGCTGTTTTTTTGACCAGCTAATACAACACCTTGTCAGAGAATAATTGCTACTGATCGTGTATTTTCTTCTTTTTTGCATGCTTTTACACAATAATGTGTTGACAACAAGTTTAGTGTAACATTTTAGTGTGTTGCTTTCCTAGAATCCGACAAAATAGTACCGCTACATACAATACTAAAGAAAAGTAGTAAGTGTTGCTATTATTTTAGCCATAGCAGTAACTTTTTTTTTTATAATTTGCGTTTGTAGAAATTGAGAGAGAGAGAAAGAAAGATTGGTGTAGTGGGTTTGAAACTTAGGTGGTATTAAGTTTCAGTAAACTCCAAGGGTGGCGTCCAGATAACTGGGTAGCTTGTTTGTTTTGCTTTTTGTCGTTGCTTATGATTCACAGTATTTTTTTTTCGTCCTCCTGATGTCATCATCACAATCAAGTTGCATTTTAGCCATATGACCACCCTACTGCCAGTGTTATGCCTTCACAGTAGAGTTGACTAAGCTTTGGCAATTGATCGGCTTTTTTTATATATTTCAGACGAAATAAATAGATGATTGTTAAGATCAGGATTTGAACCGTGAACCAAGAGCGTGACAAGCATTGATGTTACCACTACACCACGGCCACCCTCAAACTAAGGTAGTATAAATATTTATATTATTGACAACTCAATTATTTGTAATATTCCTCAATAGCGCAGATATGCACAAAACTTTATTAATCGGCTTTTATCGACTCGCACAACTGCATGTCATATTGATTGATTTCAAATCCTTTTACACGCTGCATGCACTTTTTCATAGGATTCACTGACAAGGCAACAAACAAAACTTACCATACGAGTATTGAGGCGAATCAAAATATCGAATTAGCACTTTGTCCTCTTTGTACGTGGGAAAAAGGGTACAGATTTAACATTCCAAAATAAATGTTCCACTACGAAAAGAAGAAAAACTCGCACAAAATGTGATAATCCCCATCTAGATTTACAGACCATTGCCAATATCCCCTTGGAATATATATATGTATATACATGAAAAAAAAAAAAAAGATTATAGTGTGAACGGAGTTCACTAAAGTGTCACGTTGTACTCGTAGCCATACAACAAGCATTCGCACACCCTCCTGTTCGTGGAGTACGCGCGTTCTTATCCTAAGTTATTAGACTGCGGTGCGGTAACGCCTGTTCGAGAGCAGGGAACATAGTACTACCAAACATTGTGTTGGCTTGTGCTAATTCCCTACCTAATCCCCATCGTTGAAGCTTCCTCGTAAATTGTGCCGACTTAGCTGCACGCTGATGGCCGTCGCTGTTTGAGGCCGGTAATGTATGACAAGTTCATCCTTCTTAAAATGAGGTTTATTATCCTTCTTATTATGGAATTTTAATGGTTCCATGGGTGTGGTTAACTTAATGGTTAATTGATGTATTTATTGATTAGATGGCGATTGTGATTAATCAATCGGCGTCGAGGAATACGAGGGTGGGTCAATAAGTCCCTGAAAAATGAAATAAGGAACACTCTTTTCGGTATAAAAACATTTTATTTTTCAACATACTCGTAGTCTCCTAGCTCCATACACCTCATCCAACGTTTCTCCCATTTGTTGATGCCCTCAAAATAATACGATTTCTCGAGCCCCTCAAAATGAGCGTTTGTTTCAGCGATGACCTCTTCATTCGACCCAAATCTCTTACCTCCGAGCCATTTCTTCATGTTTGGAAGCAAGAAATAGACGCAGGGGGCTAAATCTGGGGAATATGCTGGATGAGGGAGGAGTGCGTAGCCTAACTCATGCAATTTTGCCATTGCGACTGCGGACTTGTGCGCCGGTGCGTTGTCCTGGTGAAAAAGAACTTTTTTCTTCGCCAAATGCGGCCGTTTTTGCTTCAAATCGGCTTGGAATCCATCCAGCAGTTCTGCGTAATATGCGCCGGTCATCGTTTTACCCTTTTCAAGGTAATCGATATGAATAACACCTCGCGCATCCCAAAAAACTGTCGCCATGACCTTGTTTGCTGACAAACCCGCCTTGGCCCTCTTCAGCTGCGATACACCAGGAGAAGTCCATTGTTTTGACTGTTCCTTGGTTTCTGGTTTGTTGTGGTGAATCCAGGTCTCGTGCACGGTTACGAAACGGCGCAAAATCTCAGCCGAATTTTTCTGGAACATCGTCAAACACACCTTTGAAATTGTCAAACGAATGCGTCGATTGTGGGCAGACGCGGCACCCATCTTGCGGAAAGCTTTTTCATGTCCAAATATTTATGTAAAATCGAAATCACTGAGCCATGTGATAAGCCTGTGGCCTCTTCAAGCTCGCGCACTTTCACTCGCTGATCGTCCATTATCAAACCATGGATTTTGTCGACCATTTCTGGTGTGGTGACCTCATTTGAGCGACCAGAACGTTCGGCGTCACTTGTGCTTGAACGACCGAAATTGAGTAAACCAGTGGTGAATGGTTCCAATCGATGGTGAAGAGTCCCCATAATATTTGTGAAGCTTTTGTTTGGTTTGCGTGATAGTTTTTTCTCGCAAAAAAGAGCTCATTAAGAGCACTCGAAATTCACTTTTTTCCATTTTAACGAAAATGCTAGTAGGCGTCTACGAGTATATCAAATGGCTGCCACAACAAAACTATTTGACAGATCTGTCTGAAAATTTGGGTGCGTTCTTTTGAAAGATGATTCTTGACAACAAAAAAATTAAATTTAAGGTGACGACACAATTTGTGTTAATTTTCAGGAACTTATTGACCCACCCTCGTAGACCAATTGCTACCTACTCTGAAAATAATTTTCACTGCTGAACTGGCACTGGCAAATGGCTCTGTTTATAGTCGATGAATGGTACACTAGGAATGGGCTTTCGATCAATCCTCTCAAAACCGATATTGCTCTTTTTACGAGAAGGAGGATCTCGACCGGTCTGATCCGAATTTCCAATGAAGCCAAATATTTAGGAGTAATCCTTGATAAAAAGCTCTTTTGGTCAAAACATGTTGAGTCGAAGACAGCCAAGGCGCTTTGGATCTATACCTTTTCTGGCGTACGCATACGAGTATACGTCGGTTGTTTGGTGAACGAGCCCTTCGCGTAAATATGTTACTGCTTTTTGCACTAAGCTCCAAAGAACAGCTTCAGGGGAATTTTTCCGAGTACACCTCAGGACTAGCTTCGGTCAGAATCTGAACCAAGAAGGAATTGTAGCGAATCTTCACGGATGGCTCCAAAACCAGTAAGGGGTCTGGTGCTTCTATCTTCTTAGAAGACAACAACATCAGGCAAATATATGGCCATGAACCATGTTGTAAGGTCGGAGTATTTGCGTCTGTAGTGACAGGCACCCTGCGCTGCGCAGTCACTCACCATTTTAAAACTCTTTGATTCTTGTCTGGGTCGCAGACCAAATTGGAATTATGGGAAATGAGAGGTCCTCCATTGACGATATCTTATGAACATAATTGTGTTTCGTACGGTTCTCCAGGATGCTGGCAGACTAAGCGAATGCTCCCGGACGTCTGTAGGAAATCCGCGGCATTTCTGCTGTCCCTTAGCAGAACAGACTGCAAACAACTTATCGGAGTTCACATGGAGCACTTTGCTTTTGCTAAACACTTCAGTATGGCAGGCTTAAGTGATACAACAGTCTGCGACGCTTGTGAATAGGACACTGCAGAACACTTCCTGTGTGATTGATATTGGACGCTAAAACTAAACCCAGTCATCAAGATGGACAGCAGTGCATCGCCAAATTCTCTTGCGCACTATCAACTTATTTACACGAAATAACTTCCACCAACTCTAAATAGACTCTAAATAATAAAAGAAATGTAGAAATTGTACACCATGCTTAAATGAACTAATTTGGGTGTCTTTTTAAATAAGAAAATTCTACCTTAAGGGGCTCGTGAGTTGCAAAGAACACTTATCCTTCGAATGGCTGACTTAGAAACCATCAAAACTAATAGGGTATTTGTATTCAACATAAAATCCTGTTTGCCATTTCGATTGCAAACGACTAACAAAGGCCTCGTAGGAACAGCATCTTTCGATAGGTGTTGGTTCGCTAAGTAACGAGAAAGAGCCACTGCAGCCGAAAACCTAGCAGCTCTGTTAGTAAGCCCTACTCCCACCTCCTCGTGGTGCCGTCTGGGAATTTCTTCGGAAATTGCGAACGGGAGAGGACGAATGGCGAGTCTCCTGCGCCATATAACAGGATAAGTGTCGGTTGGTCTGGGGCCCAGCGAGCCTCAACCGTAAAACGAAAAATTGCTCCGAAACGGAAACATACGCCTCGGATACGAACGGATAATCTGATAACGACCTTTGGCTATCAAACACGGACAACGATCGGATTCTGGAACATTAAGACCCTCCTGGACTCACTCCTAGAAGGGCCTTACAAAGCCAGATTCCTCCAAATGGAGCGCGAATTGTTACGGTATAAAATAGACATCTTAGGGCTGAGTGAGATAAGATGGTTCGATGCTGGGGAATATGTCTCGCCAACAAAAAGTACTGTCATGCTCTACTCTGGTAAACCAGCTGGTAAATCAGCAGCGCGTAAAAGCCTCATATCTTGGAAACCTTACAGTGACCGGATATTGACGGCAATCTTCCAGAGTAGAGTAAGGAAGGTCACCATCATACAGTGCTATGCTCCGACTGATGACGCAACTGAGGATGAAATGGTCAATTTATATAGCCAGTTAGGCGCCGTCTTCAATGAAACACCTAATGGGGACATCGTAATAGTGATGGGGGATCTCAATGCCAAGGTGGGTAGCGACAACAACTTGCTTAAACACGTGATGGGAGTTCACGGCCTTGGAGACCGAAACGACAACGGTGAGCGGTTTGTGAACTTCTGTAATAGCAACCGCCTAATCATTGGAGGTACGTTGTTTAAGCATAACACCTGCCATAAGATCAGATCAATCACATTGCGATCAGTCGCCGCTTTAGAAATTGTCTCCTGGACGTCCGCAACAGACGTGGAGCTGATATCGGACAAGAACGAGATAACCATCTTATGCTAGCTCATATACGCCTTCGTACTGCACCCGCCAACAACAACCGATCAAACTTGTTGAACATCACCAAGTTCAATACCGATAGGCTTAAGGTCCCCCAAGTGCGCCAACAATTTAGGGACCACCTTGCCTTAGAAGCGGAAGCAATCAGTAGCTCAATGCAGGAGAGCATGGATGATCACTGGAATGTTGTGAAAAATGCTTTTGCGAGCGGGGCACACACTTATGTCGGTAAAAGGCAGGCACACCATCGCACATAGCTTTCGGCAGACACCTGGAGACGGATCGATGAGCGTACAACAATAAAGGCTCGGATTGCAGCGGCCTCAGCAGTAGAGAGAACCGAGTTAGAAACCCAGTACCGTACGAAGGAGAAAGAAGTGCAGCGTAGTGTGAGACGTGACAAACGTCAATATATCGACACACTGGCTTCTAGGGCTGAAGAAGCAGCGAGCAGGTACGATATTAGGACTGGTTGCAGCATCACCAAAGAGCTCATTGTTGATTGAAACTCCAAACAACACCCGGTGAAGATTCTGGACGGTAACCTCCTGATATCGGTTGAGGATCAGCTCAAGAGATGGAGAGAACATTTTGCTTCAGTGCTAAATCACTTAGACGATGGCGATATGATCTCAAATTCGAATGAGTATTCCGCAGCAACAAATTCCCGAATACGCACGGCACCTTCCAGCAAAGCAAAAATTATGGCAGCAATCAAGTCCCTCAAGAAAAACAAAGCGGTGGGTATTGATGGCATCCCTGCCGAATTGTTTCAAGGGGCGCCAAACACATCAGCAGATCTGCTGCATCCGCTAATACAGACAGCTTGGGATAGCGAACAATTTCCACAGGAGTGGAAAAGGGGGATGACCATTAAGCTTCCGAAAAAGGGAAACTTGATGGAATGCGGAAACTGGAGAGGTATATGTGTTCTTCCAGCTGTATTCAAGGTTATCACGAGGGCGGTAAGTGTCACGTCTTACACAACGGTAAGGTGTCAGAGGAATTTGGTGTCCAAAGTGGAGTACGTCAAGGATGCATTCTGTCACCACTATTGTTCTTGGTGGTTATCAGCTATGTACTCCGTGCAGCATTGACGGAAGGAAACAATGGAATTCGTTGGACTATGACATCTTACCTTAAACACCTAGACTATGCTGACGATATTTGTCTACTTTCACATCGGATAATGGACCTTCATCTAATGGCCCATAATCTAGAAACTGAGGCAAACAAAGTGGGGCTCTAAATAAACACGGCCAAAACAAAAGCCCTCAGCACTTCCAACACTAACGCTCAACTTAACATTGCCGCACAGAAAGTCGAAAAAGTTGACAACTTTCTATATTTAGGAAGTGCGGTCTCGGCTAACCGCGGTGGCACCCAACTGGACGTATGCAGTAGAACCGGGAAGGCTAAAGCTGCGTTCGGTATGCTATCCACAATCTGGAAAAGTAATGTTATCAGCTTAAGGACCAAGCTGCGACTGTTCCGCTCTAACGTAGAAGCGGTACTGCTGTATGGGTGCAGTACCTAGAAGGTGCACACCATTAACAAACGCAGGCTGCAAGTCTTCGTAAATAAATGTTTAAGAATCACCAATCACCTTGAGGATTTTTTGGTCGAACCGGATCTCTAACGAACTATATGAGAACGGGCCAAGAGCCTATAAGCATTACTAAACGAAGGAGAAAGTGGCAGTGGATTGGACACACCCTTCGGCGCGAAGACAACTCCATTGCGAAATACGCCATGCAGTGGACGCCCTGGGAAACATGGCGCAGAACAGTTGAGGAGGAATCGAGCTCTCTAGGAATTAGTTGGAGGCAGCTCAAACGCGTTGTAGAAGTACGAACAAGATGGCCCGCAGTCGTGGTTGACGCCCTATGCCCCCTGAGGGGTTAAAGGACCTAAGTAAGTAAGTATAAAATCCTGAAAATTGTATTACTTGACGTGGTGTACAAGTTATGAAGCCTCGCAACATCATAGAAAAGGCAGTTGCAACATCGAACCTATCAAACAGAACAACCGTTCACCCACGCTTTGCTTAACTAGTAGTCTTCTTGTATAGCATATGTATCGGAAGTGATTTTGGTAATCTCATAGAGAATAATAAATGTAATTTGTTATAAAGTCTGATTTGTGTTTCATTTAATTTTAATTGGCGCCCAACGTGGGGCAACGTGGAAAAGTAAAAAAAAAGAAGTCCTTATAGCGGAAATAAAATTCGCGTCGCTAAGTAGTGCGGACTCAAAATATTTTCATCCGGTGCCACATATAAGTAACCCCATCGAAGAGGTGAAAAATAATCCTAAATCAAATTACACATAACAAACAATAGTGCGATTTTTAACTAAAAATTATACCTAAAAGTGAAACCAACAAAAAAAAAACATCAAAAACACACAAAAGTGATATTTTATAATAAGTCTATAAGACAAAGGGCAAGAGAAAAGTGAAGCCTCAGCTCTAGCAAGCCGAATAGCTGTAAGTTAAAAGTGTAAAAAAAAGAAATAGCAAAGGAGGAAACTGTTCTGACTAAGTAACTGTGCAAAAAAAAGATTACCCCACACAGCTTGGGTAACTGTTTACAAGTTCAAGCCATCATTGAAGCAAAATCGGAAGACAAGAAGAACCTGCTGACATCTGAATCATACATACAGTGCTGGCACGCTAATTAGCACACCCTATCATACAAAGTTATAATAAGATAAAACGAATGCTAAAGTAAAACAATTTAATAAGGATCTTCAATGTTTGCTTTTATTGATATTAATACTTAATTAATTTATAAAAAAAAATTTAAAAAAAAAACAATAAAAAAAAATAAAAAAATAAAAAATAAAAAAATATGTGTTTTCGTAACACGCCAGAGTCTCGTCAAAGACATTTGAAAATATAAAAAAATAAATAATAACAAGTTAAAATTAAAATTAACTTATGTAAACTTACCTAGTACTTAGTTGGGTACCCTTTTTGGGTAATTACGGCGGCACATCGTTTATTCAAGGAGCACGTGAGGCATGCGCACTCTTCCTTTGGTATCTTAAACCATTCTTGATGGATTGTGTCCCATAACTCCTTCACATTTCTCGGTTTTAAAGCCATGACACGTCTCTTAATAATAGCCCACAAATTTTCGATTAGGCTTAGGTCTGGGTTCTGAGGGGGCCAATCCATTACCGATATTTGGTGTTCTTCAAACCACTCTTTTACAGACCTGACCTTATGGCAAGGCGCATTGTCCTGCTGGAAAACAGCTTCCCGGTACAATGATAGCGGTAAACTCTCAAGATATGGTATGAGGTGGTTCGACAACATAGTCTTATATGCTAGAGCATCTAATTTACCTTTTATAAGGACTAGAGGTCCAACACCATGAGAGCTAAAACAACCCCATACCATTACGCTTCCTCCACCAAACTTTACCGTCTTTTTGGTGTACTTGGGATCTAGTTGCTTGTTTGGAGGTCGTCGTACAAAAGTTCTTCCATCAGAACCACAGATATTAAATTTGGATTCATCGCTCCATATCACTGAATTCCATAAAGATGAAGGAGAATCCAAATGGCCTCTTGCGAATGCAATTCGCTTCTTCCTATTACCATCTGTTACCTTCGGTTTCTTAAGACTCTGGCATCCTCGAAGGTTGTTCTCCAAAAGCCGTTGTCGCACCATCCTAGCCGCGATGTTTACACCATATTCTTGCTCCATGCGCGCTCTAATTTCAGAAGAAGTGGCAAAAGGATCTCTAAGAGCATGTCGGACTATAATGGAATCCTCTCTTTTCGTTGTTTTTCTAGGTCTGCATTTTCTTTTATCCGCAAATGTTCCATGGGTTTCATAATGCTTCAAAGCGTTTTGCACTTTTTTTTCGCGAACAATCTATGTTCCGTGCAATTTTGCTGACGTTTTGCTCCTTCTGGAACATTAGCCATATTAACCTCCTCTCCTCCGGCGTAGAACTCTTGTTTAATCCCATAACTATTTCTAAATGCACTTAAACACTTCAAAATAATACTTTATAACTCACCACAACAATAGGATGAATGCAAAATAACGGCTTTAAATGAAACACAATTTTTTGTTTGGGTGTGCTAATTAAAATGCCAATGCGAAAGGCAATCTATTTTAAAAATAAAAAAAATATAAAGCAAAGCCTACTGAAATTTCAAAATTTGAACATTTCAAAATGTGATTAGAGATTGTTAAATATGTAATATGGACATATAATAATTTATAAATTATGTTGTATTATGAAATAAGGGTGTGCTAATTAGCGTGCCAGCACTGTACATATTTTGTTGTAAATAATTCTTTCCTTCTTACTCTTTTTATATTGTTTATCTTTATTTATCTTTATGTTTATATTACACTATATTTATAGTTAGTATAAGATAGTAAATAAGTAATTTTGAATTGGTTTTCTTTATATTGTAGCATAATAATAACTACGCCCCCTAAAAGTATGATGCAACAAATGCCGAAGTGTCTTTTCATTCTGGCAGAATTTTGGTTCGAAGTGTCCTTTCATTCGAGGTTCGTGTCTGCGGTTTCCACAGTTCATGTCTACGAAAGAAACGGATAATATCACGGATGAGAGGGAATTATAACTGCAAGAATGATTGTCATCTTGGAATTTCTCTTGTTCCAGTGGTCGAAGAATTTGCTAGAAGTTTCTGGCTATCAGAAACTTCTGCTATATAAGGACAGATGGCGATCAAAAACGGGGCAGTTGTTTTAAAACCGTGGCGAAGAGATTAGAAAAGTGATAATGGGCGAAGTTGTAATTTTGTGATAAATTGAAAGTTGAGAGTTAACAAGAAGAAGTAATTAGTTTGGATTTGTGAATTAAGTAATAGAAAGGAGATAAAGTGATTTGAGAGGAAAGAGACCTTGTAAGAAAACAATTTGTGAGGAATAGTATAGTGTGAACTGGAATTGTTTTATAGACTAGAAAATAAAGAAAATAATTTCACAGAATATTGTTTTATCTACTCGAGCCGTAGCCCGCATATTACAATATGTTATCAACATTAATTCAAACAAGTGAATATTATAACATTTATGTTTATTAAGTAATATTAAGTAATAGGACAACCCTACAAACTCGACAAACGTTTGAAGCGACGATCGAACAGCTTACGATACGACTAAAAGCATTAGAGACTCCCATATTGGTTGAAGAGTATCAACCGGTAACAATCAAACCTAATGTTAGTTGCAACGAGTCTCTAGATTTGATAAAGTCTTTGCCCAAATTCGGTGGCGAACAGGTTCGTTATGTTTCATGGCGACAAGCGGCATTCGCTGCTTACAACCTGTTCGAGCCGTATGAAGGTAGTTCTCGGCACTATCAAGCTGTTGCCATTTTGAGGAACAAAATTGTTGGCTCTGCCGATCAAGTTTTGGCGTCGTTTAATACCGTCCTCAATTTCAAAGCAATAATAGCAAGGCTTGACTTTACATACGCCGATAAAAGGCCTGTTTACCTAATAGAACAGGAGATGTCTACTTTACGATAAGGCAAAATGTCCATTATTGAGTTCTATGATGAGGCGGAAAAGAAACTAACTTTGATTACTAATAAAACATTGATGCAACATGAGGGTAATAAGTCTTTGACCGATTCGCTAAATCATAAATATCGACAAGACGCTCTCAGGGTTTTCATTTCTGGCTTAAGAAAATCAATGGGCGATATCATATTTTCATCTCGTCCCACTGATATGCGGAGTGCTTTTGCTCTTGCCCAAGAATTAGAGGCTAATCAGGAGAGGTTTGCATTTTCAAATTTATTTTCTTACAGAAATGAGAATTTTAGAGGAAATTATGTTGCGCCCAGACAGTCACCAAATTTTAACGAATACAGTACACATCATTCACCCCATTACGAACCTATATTTCCTAATCAGTTACGATAAAGCCAAGTCCAGATGGAAGTGGATCCATCCTTCTCTCAGCTGAGAAGTCCAACTCAATTTCAAAACCCCATTCAAATTTCAAATTTCCAAGAACCTTCTCGTAATTCGGGACATAACTTTCACACACAAAATCACAATAATTTTCAGAAACCTGTTGAAAGACCGAACCAACAAAATAGGCTTTTTAAACGACATAATGAATCTGATAGACAAAGTCATCCTAAACTCCAAAGAATAAACCATCTTTCTCAACAAAATGTTGTGAATAATGAAAATAATATCCGGAACAATTTCATAAGACAATTTCACCTGTTCACCTGATGAAAAATATTTTTCAAATGAAGAAACCTATGAGATAGAGTACAATACCACCAAGTACAATGACATTTCAGAAATATCCGATAACATTATTTTTTTAGGGGAAAATCCCTCCTGCCTTACATCAGCCGAACACTGGCAGGTGAGGAAATAAAGCTCCTTGTTGATACAGGTGCTGCAAAAAACTACATCAAGAACTTTAGCGCACTTAAGGCCATTAAGTTAATCAATGAACCCTTTTCTGTTAAGTCAATTCATGGTACTAGTCAGATCACATCAAAGTGCACTATAAACATTTTTGGTACAAATTCTCCATTTTTTATACTTCCAACGCTCACAACCTTTGATGGTATCATTGGATTCGACCTTTTGGAAGAATAATGGAAGACCATCTCGATCGCCGTATAATAACCCAATTTGGGTTGTTGACAAAAAAGGTGTTGACGAGGATGGTGTGCGGAAAATGCGTCTAGTGATCGATTTTCGAAAGCTTAATTCTAAAACAATAAATGACAAATATC
Organism: Pocota personata; assembly: GCA_963082735.1. Lineage (NCBI taxonomy): Eukaryota > Metazoa > Arthropoda > Insecta > Diptera > Syrphidae > Pocota > Pocota personata. Next base: position 46,868,130 of record OY720429.1, on the reverse strand, counting down.
CGATTCCAAATACTGGAGTTATTCTTGGTAATCTTGGAAAAGCTTCAGTGTTTACGACACTTGATTTAAAAGCAGGTTTTCACCAAATTAACATTTCAGAGCAATATAGAAAAAAAAAACGCATTTTCGATCAACAATGGAAAGTATGAGTTTTGTTTGGCTTCCATTTGGTTTAAAAAATGCACCCAGTATTTTTCAGAGGGCTATACACGACATTCTCAGAGAGGATATTGGGAAATGCTGTCATGTATACATAGTTTCAAAAAACAAAGAAGATCACATTAAAGATGTTGAACGGATCCTTGAAAAGCTTTACGAATCAAATATGAGAGTTGCGCTGGAAAACTCTAAATTTCTTAAAGAAGAGGTAGAATTCCTGGGGTTCGTTGTGTCGAATAAGGGAATAAGGACATGTCCTGAGAAAGTAAAGGATATTGTTGGGTATGAAGTTCCTCAGACATTGCGTAGTCTTCGGTCATTTCTTGGCTTATTGGGGTACTACCGACTTTTTATTAAAGATTATGCTCAAATTTTGAGACCTCTCACAAAATACCTACGTGGTGGGACCGGTAATGTAAGTTCAAATCAATCCAAAAATACAAAAATACTGTTGGAATCGGAGGCAATGGAAGCTTTTAATAGGATAAAAAAAAAATTCTGGCGTCTGATGATGTGTTGCTCCTTTATCCCGATTACGACAACGGATGCTTCATCTCACGCACTTGGCGCTGTCCTCTCACAAGGCGGCAGACCCATAACAATCCGAACTTTATCTTCTACCGAAGAAAACTATGCTACAAGTGAGCGAGAGCTTTTATCGATAGTGTGGTCACTGCAAAAGCTACGAAATTATGTTTACGGGGTGAAGCAATTGAATATCTTTACTGACCATCAGCCACTGACGTTTGCAATTTCCGACAGAAATCCCAATGCAAAAATGAAAAGATGGAGAGCGTTTGTCGAAGAATTCTCTCCAACCTTTTTTTATAAGCCCGGAAAGGAGAATTTTTTGGCTGATGCTTTGTCAAGACAGCACATAAATGCTATACTAAAGTCTACGGGCTTGGTTTCCACAGCACATAGTGAAGAATCCCTCACTCAAACAGTAATTACCGTTCGAAATCCAGTCAACTATTTTAAGAATCAACTAATAATAGAAGAAGGAATTGTATTCAATAATTTGTATTGTATTGTATTCAATAATTTCAATAATCTCTTTCAAATTCTTAGGCAAAATTCAGAACAGACTAATTACGTCATTTCCTTCGGTAAAATTTCGTCATAAGACCAAAATTGTTACAGATATTTTTAACCCAGCTGATCAACTTGAAATTTTCACAACTGAGCATAATCGCGCCCATCGGTCTGCGCGGGAAAATAGGGAACAAATTTTAAAAAACTATTTCTTTCCAAATATAAATAAAAGTCTGAAACAGATAGTATCTAATTGTAAAATTTGTCATGAGGCAAAATATCAGAGACACCCACCAGTGCCTCATATAGGCAAAACTCCTATTCCTCAACATCCAGGTGAAATACTTCTCTTGCTCTTGGATATTTATACAATGGCTGGAGCACATTTCCTTACTTGCGTAGATAAATTTTCCAAATTTGCCATAAAAACACTTCTCAAAAACCATTTCTTTGTAAATATATTTCCACCCCACCTTTTCATAGTACTACAAATGGACAAGTGGAAAGGTTCCTCAGCACCATTTCAGAAATCACACGATGTACAAAATTAGAACAGAATATTACCGACACCGGTGAACTCCTTTTAATTGCAACAGCTAAGTACAACAGGACGATTCATTCGGTTACAAACTACAAACCAATTGACATCATCCACTCAATCCCAATAGAGCTTAGAGATGAAATCAAAACTAAGATAGTGAAAGCTCAAGATGCAAACCTAGAGTATCACAATCAAAATAGACAGACTCGGACATTCAAACTATGTAGGTGACAAGGTTTTCGTACGAACAAATAAACGAATTGGTAATATATTCACAAAGTTGTTTGTCGAAAAGGTTATCCAAAAGGACTTAGGAACTACTTTTCTTATAGATAACAAAAAAATTCACAAAAATAATCTTAGATGACACATTAAATATTTTATACAATCAATGACATTAAATAATAATATCAAATCAGTAATTCTTTAAGATTTCACTTTAAAAACTTGTTGTTAAAAATTTTTTGAAAAAAATTTTAAATTTGAGTTTATAATACTGTAGCATAATAATAACTACGCTCCTACGACTATGCAGCAAATTCCGAAGTGACTTTTCATTCTGGCAGAATTTTGGTTCGAACTGTCCTTTCATTCGAGGTTCGTGTCTGGGACGAAGTCTCCTCAGCTCATGTCAACGAAAGAGACGAATAATATCAGGGATAAAAGGGAATTATAACTGCAAGAATTATTACATCAGAATTTCTCTTGTTCCAGTGGTCGAAGAATTTGCTAGAAGTTTCTGGCTATCAGAAACTTCTGCTATATAAGGACAGATGGCGATTGAGAAAGCAGCAGTAGTTTTTAAACTGTGGCGAAGAGATTAGAAAAGTGATAGTGGGCGAAGTTGTAATTTTGTGATAAATTGAAAGTTGAGATTTAAGAAGAAGAAGTAATTAGTTTCGATTTGTGAATTAAGTAATTGAAAGGAGATAAAGTGATTTGAGAGGACAGAGACCTTGTAAGGAAAGAATTGCGAAGAATAGTGTGAACCTGAATTGTTCTATAGACTAGAAAATAAAGAAATAATTTCACAGAATATTGCTTTATCTACTCGAGCCGTAGCTCGCATATTACAATACTTTGTAAAAAAACTGTATTTTGTATTACATTATTTTTTTTTTTTTTTTTCTTCGATGTTAAAACTAAACGAAGTCGAGGACGACTTCACTTGAAAAGGGGGATACTTATGAAGCCTCGCAACATCGAACCTATCAAACAGAACAAGCGTTCACCCACGCTTTGCTTAACTAGTAGCCTTCTGGTATAGCATATGTGTCGGATGTGATTTTGGTATTCTCATAGAGAATAATAAAAGCATTTTGTTATAAAGTCTGATTTGTGTTTCATTTAATTTTAATTTACACAAACAAAAGCTAAAATGTGAAAATTTGTTTTTGCACAAGGTGTAAGGTGTAAGATCAAGGTCACCACGGGGTGTTTGCCGATGACCCGAACGTTACAGGTTCGACCGTCGGCGTGGACAACAATCAATAGCAATCGAGCGTCAAATAGAAACGAATATAATTTTTGTTACTCCATCACGTTAAAAGCGGTTTCTTTACCAAGCAGAAGCCTCTTTTGACAAAAACTCCTTTTACAATGGAACATGCATACAAGTATTGCTAGATGTATAACGAATAGGCAGGCACATGTACAACCGCCATATTTCAATTAAAATCTGGGATTAAAAATTAATATTGTCAGCTACCGACAAAAAAACACGTATGGAATGATTCTACATATCCGTATTTTGGTTGGTTGTGCAATTTCACCAAAATCGAAAACAATTCTACACCATTAATTTTATTCTCTGTCGTGTACATGGGAAATGAAAATCAATAGGATCTGTTAAACTACTGAACTTACTTTACCTGTCACATAGTGACATGAAAACCGACTTCATACGAGTACCCCTCTATCAGAGAAGCATACATAAACCTGAAACATTATGCCTGAAAGTAGAAGAAAAGAAAATATGTTTCGTAACAGGTAACTTGTAGCTTCAAGCCGCCCACCTCCCTCCGGTGGCGCACGGTAGTCAGTAAGCCGCAGAAGCCTTTTTACTTACACCCAAAGAAGATGCAGATGAAGAACCAGAAGCCCGGCAGACGTGAGAAGGTGTGGCTTAGATATTTTTATAGCATCAAAGCGGCTTATCAACTTTCAAAGTTCTTTTTGACATGACGAAAATTGCTTTCTAATGCAAATTAACTGGGTGGAAAATGTAGATTTTCCTTTCGTCGTCGGCGTCCCTGGTTGGCAGTTGGCAGTATGGGATGGTGACAGCGGCGGCATTGTCACTGCACAGCAGCAGAGAGTGACTGGCATGCGGTGAACCCGGGAAAACTTTCGTTTCATTATTAATTTCAAATACCGATGCTGATGGGGTTGGCGGTGTGATAATGATGATGATGATGATGATAATGATGGCGACGATGACATATAGAGATTGGAGCCAGCAACTTCTGAATCTATGCACCATCGTGACTACCACAGACCGCAGAATATACATATTTCGAAGAGGTACATAGTTCGCATAACATTGATGATAAAGGAAGTGCATTGGTGGCAATACAACATACTCGTAGATAAATGATCGTCTGCTAGTAGCTGCAGCATGGCAGTCACTAGTGCTGCCACTAATAAAGTGTTTCCGCAGCAAAATAGCATAGCAATATGTCGACCAGTGTAGCAAAAGTCAAATTATTTATAATTAAGTATTTATTGCCATACAGGGTGTTACGAAAGTCAGTGCTTGTGCCAGCCACATCTACAGTCTATACGTCGAGCGCAGGCGTCACTTGCCGGCCACGAAAGGGAAATTTCTTAGTGATGGAAAACAAGTCAGATAAAAGGACCGATTTAACTATTAATTACCCCCACAAACGAACAAAGGACAACGATTTAAGGATCTAAACGTGGAATGTTAGTACCTTGAATAGACCGTGTGCAGCTAACAAATTAACAGAGATCCTCGGATATAACCGCTCTTCAGGAAGTGCATTGGGATGGACCGGGTATCCGAAAAACAAGTACCTGCGATATCTACTACGGTTAGAGGTAGACTTAGGCAAAGTCTTGAGCTTCCGCAAGGTAAGTTAGCATGTGATGCTCAATTTCACAATATCAGCGTCATTTGAGCTCACGCCCCCACAGAGGAGAAAGGTAAACCCATCAAAGGTTGTTTCAGCGAGCTCCTCCAGAAAACTTGCGAGCAATGCCATGATATTAAGATCGTCTTTGGAGATTTCTATGCCAAAATCGGAACGGGTGACATCTTTGGTAGGACCACCGGAAGACATAGCCAGCACGACAAGACCTCTCGAAACGGATTCAGGCTCGTCGATTTTACTGCGGGGCAAAACATGGTAGTGTGTAGCTCGAAATTCCTACATCTCGATATTCACAAGGAAAATCGGAAGTAACCTGATCAAACTAGCGCCAATCAAATTGCAGCAATGCCAGCAAGCATTAGGAATGCGGCAACTGAGGTGCTAGATTTTACCCCTCCAGCTGCGAGAAATCGCTGATTTGATGCTGAATGAGCAGAAGCAAACACAGACAAAATGGATCGTCAGCTCTACGAGCAAAAAAAAAAAGAGACGAGAAGCACGTACTCACGCGAAAGAAAAAGGAACATGAGAAACGTGAGGTCGAGGAGATGCAGGAATGTTACGACAGAAAAAAGATCCGGAATTTATATAAAAGGGTAAAGAGGGCAACCTAAAATTTCCCAAGTCTGTAAGAACAGAAACCGGAATACCATAGTAAGGAAGTAGTTGGTGCTAAACATATGGAAAGACTATTTCTGCGGACTATTAAACGGCGAAAAAAAAACAAAATCGTACTGTCAAGCAACCTGAAAACCTCAACCTGGAGGACAACCAATCAATACAACCACCGTACTGGAAGAAGTTGAAGTAGCCATAGATAGGCTTAAATCATACAAGGCCTCTGGCTTAGATGGTCTAGCAGCGAGTTTCTTAAGGCTGTAGGTGATGACTTGGTAACGTACCAACTCATCTGTAAAATATGGTCCGACGAAAGTATTCCCCATGATGGGAACCTTAGCACCATATGCCCGATCACCTGCTCCAATTACAAAGGAATAAGTCTCCTGAACATCACTTATAAAATTGTGTCTGGTGTAATGTTGAAACGCCTGATGACATATATCGACGAACTGGTGGAGTATTACCAGTGCAACTTTAGGCCTGAAAAATCGACAATCGACCATATCTTCATTTTACTCTAGGTCCTGGTCAAGACCCAAGAGTTCCAGGTCGATACCCACCATCTATTTATCGACTTTAAAGCCGCTTATAATAGTGTGAATAGGAGACGCACTATCATGCAGTATCTTCAACCTGGTACTGGAGAAAATCGTTCTAAATTCCCACGTCAACATATCAGGCACTATTTCTCACAAATCCGTACCACTACTTGGTTACGCAGACAACATTGACATCAGTACAAACTTAGCAGTCACTGGCGTCTTTACTGGTTGTAAGCAAGAATAAAATGAAATATATTCTGTCTATGAATACTGAGACACAAAACCGACGTCTCGGCCAGAACTTTACGATGGAGAACTATAACTTCGAGGTAGTAAAGAAATTCACCTACCTAGGCTCTGCTATCAACTCTGCCAGCGGCATCAGCGCGGAGATTCAACGTAAAATAACACTTGCCAATCGCTGTTACTATGGCCTAAGGAGACAATTATTTAGCAAGGCCCTATTCAGAAGAACCAATGAGACGCTGTACAAGAGCCTCATCATCCCCGTTCTGCTGCATGGTGCAGAAACATGGACTTTGTCAAAGTCGACTGAAGGAGAACTTTAAATCTTGGAGAGTAAAGTTCTACGCTCGATTTATGGTTCCACCTGCGTTGACGGTTTATAGAGGAGAAGATTTAACCTCGAACTATACGAGCTGTACAGAGACACTGACTACATGGCTAGGTCATATAAAGCGAATGAACACCAATGCTCCAGCTTGAATAATCTTGTACTCCACACCTGAAGGACTACGGAAAAGAACACGGCTTCATTTCCGATGGCGTGTGCAAGTGGAAGGTTACCTCATCCAACTCGGCGTACTGGAGGCAGCTAGCTAAAGATCGAGCTGGCTGGAGACGCTTGTTAATTAAGGCCCAGGTCCACCCCGGACTGTAGCGCCACCTTAAGTAAGTAAGTTACTTTTACCATGTCCCGAATTGGCAACTGCAACGGTGGATTTCACAAGATGATCAACGTGTTCTTACAACTGAAGAACATGGAATGAAACCATATTGCAATTATATGCTAAAGTTCAATGCTTGGTAGGGACGCCCAAAAAGTTGACCGAATTAAGTGAAATTTCACACAAAATTTCATTTTGTGCCGCGCCAACTTTTCGAAAGTTCGAATTTAAGGACCACCCTAATCTTTATACACTCAAGCTGCATATGGAGTATATTTATAAAACGTTTTTCAAATATGAAACTCAACCTCACCAATAACAGCTAACTGGGAAAATAGTTGAAAAAAGGAACTCCTGGTTTCAGTATTGGACCGACAATTCTGTCTTCTCAAACGTCGTTTGGACGAGTCCGTCTTTAAATCAAGACGTGTGGCGAATGAATCTCGTGGGAACTTTGTCGAAAAAGCGTAAGTCGAGCTACAGGTTATTCAATCATAAAATCGGATATAACGTCTTCCATGATGACAATCGCAAAGATAAAATAATGGATCTTCAACTTACGAGCTCGATTAATAGGACTCAACGACTGTTGATATCGCGAACCTGAAAGAAGATTGTGTCCACTCTGTAATCTCTTAAAAATGAAGACGTTGAACACTATCTGGGAAGATGTCCAGCGTTTGCGTAATTTCGTCGAAGATACTTTGGCAATGCTTACCTTGAGCATAAGGAAATGATCAAGGCGGGGAATAACTACACAAAAAACACTTTTTGGTATCGTAAAGAATTAACCCTCTATCTCCCCGTACCGCCTTTAGGTGGGCATTACGTGAAGCCCTATAAATGATTCAATTATTTTATTTTCGCGCAAATGATGAGCCCAGGCTAAAAACCACAGATGGCTCTGGTTTTGGTTGTGCTCGGCATGGCCAGAAGGAAATGCCAGCTGAAATTGCAACTTTGAGAACTCCATACGATTGCTTCCAGTATTTCGTTACCGACGAACAAATGAATTTGTATGCACGCCAACAAACTATTGCAACTCGATTCACCACCGATGGTCCAGAGATGCGCAAATGCATTGGCATTATGTTTTTGATGTCTTTTTTTTTTTTTTTTTTTTGGATTGCGCCAGGGATGTGTAAACTTCATAGATACTAGTAGCCCGAGTGCTACTAGCATGCACGATTCGCAAACCTGAGTACTCGATGCCAGGAATACGCCTACGTACTAAACACACACCCTACACACTTCAACCACTCTTCCCGCGGGACTGCCGTTAGGTATTACTTCGCGGGGCTGGTTAGCAATTCATGCTATGCTTCTTGTATTGCTGCTTCTGATGCTTCTGTTGCTTCTGCTGCTCTTCTTAGCTTTTCTATTCTCCGCAACTCTTTTTGTAGAGTTGTTACGAAAGAACATATTGCCATCCAATTTTCTTCCAACCGTAACATATGGTCGAGGAGTAATGACGGACTTGGCAGAGTAATTCTCCATGCCGTGAAACGTGTGCAGTAAAACACTGCGTGCTCCGTATCCTCATCTTCACCTGGGCATTCCGGGCAGGATGGTGAGTTGTCGTGTCCGAATCGGTGTAGATATTTGCGGTAGCCACCGTGGCCAGACAGGAACTGCGTTAGATGGTAGTTGCAGTCTCCATGCTTTCGACTTATCCAATCTTGGATTGTCGGTATAAGTTTGTATGTCCATCTGCCTTTTGTTGTATTAGCCTAACGAGCTTGCCACATAGCTGCTGACGCTGCCCTTTCTTCAATTTTTATCACCTTGATACCAGTGGCGTCGTGATGACTCAATGCTCTTCTGTTATATATCCTCAGCATTTCATCTGCGAGAATATCGATGGGTACCATTCCAACTATGACAAATGCAGCTTCGTCAGAGATGGTTCGAAAGCCGCTGATTGTCCGTAGCGCACAGAGTCTGTATGATGACGATAGTTTCCTTTTGGTCTCCTTCGTCCTCAGTGCCTCCGCCCAGACTGGGGCGGCATATAACAGAACTGAGGTGATAACTCTAGAGAGTAGAATCCTCCTAGCGTATCCAGATTCACCGATGTTAGGCATGATACGCGAGAGAGTTCCCTGCATTTGCGATGCTTTTTTGGTAACAAAATCAACATGCCTTTTAAACCGTAGCCTGTTGTCCAGCATTACTCCAAGGTATTTAACTGCCTCTTTCGACCTGATGGTTTGGTTACCAACCTGAAAGTTGGCAAATTCGACAGTTTTCCGGCTGGTTATAAGAACAGCTTCTGTTTTATGGTCAGCTAGTTCTAGTCCGGCGGATACTAGCCAATCTTTTATCCGGGCAATTGCTTCATTTGTAGCTGATTCTACTGCACGGATCTGTTTAGCTACTGTCACGACTGCAATGTCATCGGCGAATCCAATTATCGTTACTCCCCCAGGTAACGCTAATCGTAGTACTCCGTCGTACATGATGTTCCACAATAGTGGCCCTAAAACCGATCCCTGTGGAACTCCCGCAGTTACGTTGTAGTATTTTACGCCTTCATCGGTATTGTACCTCAGCTTTCTGTTGTTGAAGTAGTTCGTCACTATCCGTAGCAGGTAATATGGCGTATCCATCCTGGCAAGTGACCTTCTAATAAACGACCAGTTCGCAGAGTTAAATGCGTTTTTAATGTCCAGCGTTACTACTGCACAATACTCCTTTGTGCCGTAGAGCCATCTTTCTCCTTCGATGGCACCTTTGGCGATATCGACTACCGCTCTTATGGCATCAACAGTAGATCGTGCTCTTCTGAAGCCAAATTGGTGATCTGAGAGGGCTCCTTTCTCTTCTACTACTGCGAGTAATCTATTATAGATTATCTTCTCGAGGATCTTTCCCATGGTGTCTAATAGGCATATTGGGCGATAGGATGATGGTTCTCCTGGGGGCTTCTTTCCTTTTGGCAGTAGGACCAAATGCTGCGTTTTCCATTTTTCGGGAAAGGTTCCTTCTTCAAGGCACTGCTTCATTGTTGTTATGAAGAGGTCTGGTCTTTTTGTTACAGCTGCCTTTACTGCCTTGTTCAGGATGCCGTCGGGTCCCGGAGCCTTGTTGTCACCTATCTTGCTGCATGCCCTTAGCAGTTCCTCGTGAGTAATTAAAGGAATATCTTCTGGATTGACTTCTCGTATAATATTGCACATAGCAGCAGGCCTTTGAGGGAAGAGGTACTCTACTATGGATCTCAGCATTATCGGACATGTTATTTGAGGAGTCCTATAGCCCTTTAATTTTGTCATCACCATTCTGTATGCCGAGCCCCATGGGTTGATGTCGGCTTCTTGACAGAGACGTTTAAAGCATGCAGTTTTGCTTTCCTTAATGGCTCTATTTAAGCTACGTCTCGCCAGTCTAAGGGTGTCCAGGCATTGTTGGAAATCCGCCCTCCTTCTTGATCGTTGGACTTTACGCCGGGCTTGCAGACATTTTGCCCGGAGTTCGAATATTTCCTCGTTCCACCAGTAACACGGTGATGTGTTCCTGGTGTTTGCTCTCCTAGGCTCTCCACTGGGGCTCTCTGGAGCGCATCCGTGGTTAGATTATCCAGCATTAGTTGGTACTCGCTGGCCGTCAAACTGGGTCGGGCATAGCAGCTATAAAAATGGATCCCATTTATTTTCGCCCGCACGAAGCCGACTGCTTGGTCGTTTGTTTCTTGAAAGGCATAGCGTCCACACATCCATATCGCCGCCTGTTTTGCCTTATCGCAGATCCAATTGTTGTTCTCTTCGGGACATTTATATGGTTCACTGATCATAATAACGTCAGCGCTTTCATCCTTGGCCGTTTGTGCTAGGATGTCCTGTGCTATTCTACAGTGATTAAGATTTATCTGTAGAATCTTCATGGTATTTTGCTTGTAATAGCTCTCCGAAATACTGGGCATTTGCTACTGCCGGCTACATGCTGCGCGGCGTCCGGGTGGTCTTTCTTGCAGAACATGCAGGATGGATCCTTGTTGCAATTCTTCGCTATGTGGCCTTCTCCTCCACATCTCCTACATAGCTTGGAGCGGTCTTCCTCGCTTTTGCATTGCCAGGCAAGATGACCAAACTCTAAACATTTGAAGCACTTTTTAAGGAGGGTTCGTTCGCGCATGCGACAGTTAACCCAGCCGATTTTAATCCTTCCTGCTTCTAACAGCTTTCTTACGTCTACTGCGGGAAAGCTGATCGTTGCTGTTTGTGTTCCTCCGTACGCCCTCCGCAGGGACAAAATATCTGCCGGTGAAACTTTCACTCCAAACTGGGCTTCAATTGCATTGATTACGTCGTCTATAGTCGTGACCTCATCGATGTCTTTGATCTCAAGGGTAGTGCGATGCGTAATCGAACTTACATTCGCTTGCTCTGCTAGAGCTTCACTAATGACGCCTTTAAATTCGTTTGTCTTATTTCCCGTCTCCTTGAATTGTATAAGGAGGTCTCCCTTCTGTGTCCTCCTGATTTTAGTTACCGCCTTTCCCACTGTTTCCAGTTTGGGGTCTGCCTTCACCTTGTGTAGTATCTCCGCGTATGAGAGGGACCCCGTCGCTTTAATGACGATAGCGTCAGGTCTAGGTCTTTTGACCTCTTGTTGCTTCTTTTTGGTGGTATTTACCCATTCTTCTTCTCCTGCCGCTTGCTTCTTGTTTGTGGCTGTAACTTTTTACTTAGGTCTGACCACTGGGGTCTCTACGCCGGTGGTCTCATCCTTCTCCTTGGTGTTTATCAATGCAGTTTGTTTTTGTTTACGCTTTGGCTCCGAGCGCTTTTTGCCTGCAACATCGTTTGATGTATTTTTCTGCGTCTGTTTTGGCTTCGGTGGTTCGTTGTCTGCCGCGCCACTCGGTGGCTGTTGCTGTTTTTGTTTTGGCTCCGGGGGTTCGTCGTCTGCAACTTGCCTTCTCTTGGGTTCAGATGTTGTTTTTAGCCATGGCGAAGTTTGCGACGAGTTGTTCCGGCGAATCACTTGCTTTGCTTCCTCATCGTGTAGCTGAATCGCCGAGAGCTCGTAGAGAGCTCTGATGCTTTCAATAGCATCTCGCATCGCTTGGTGGATTGAACGCCTTTTGCCATCTTCCAGCATTTCTACCAGACCTCTAATTTGCTCACCTAACTTGTGGAAATCAGTTTTATGGGTTGGTGGTTCGACCGTCACCTTTCGTATTGCGGGTGACTCGCGTCGTTCCGCACTTCTTTGTGATGCTGCTACTTGGTCAATTGGTGACCTCAGCATCCTTGATCCCCTCTGGAAGGGGTTCTCCTCATTCTCCTCTACTTCAATTTCTCCGGTGTTTTTGTTTGTTTTTGTTGTAATCATTTCTAGTGGATCCCCACTCAAAGCCGCTATCAATGTTCGAATGTGTAGTCACCTAAGGATCCCATGGTTGTCTTTGCAAGCAGTGAGGCCATGCGAGGGTTGACACAAGCGCTTATGGGGTTTTGTGCCAGAGCCGGATCGGTGCTAACCAGGAATGTTACATCTGGACCTACACCACCAACTTAATGGTGACGAAACATTGAACGTACTTTTAGGCCTGCCAAGGTTTTAACGGGATGGAGGCGCTTGTAGCATTAGCCTGAAAGCCATTTCTGCAAGATTTCACTCTTGCTTACTCAGGTAACAGAATACTACAAACGTCAGCCCTCATAGCTGTCATTCCAATTCGTTTTCCAGTATGCCATAATTAAGACCTTACTGGGCTCAGTCTTAATGTTTTAGGGTAGTGGTTATGGTTATTTATATATATATATATATATACCTATGTATATACATATATATATGTATGTATATATGCAGCATCCCTTTCGGGCAAAGAAGCTGCGCATTTTACGATGTGGCGTGTTTGTCCGGATCTAGCCATTTTCTCCTTTCTGTATCCCTCGTAGCCACCTTGAGGTGGAAAGCACATATATGGAAGACGGTGCTTACTCGTCTTGTCGCAGAGAGTTCATAGGGGTTCCTTTAACCTTTTCAGCCAAGCCCTCCTTCTCTGCCGCTCTTGGTCGGGGACTGCTTATTGGGTATTCGCAGTTAGCCTCCATTTCTGCAGGCCGTTCGCTATCCGCCACCTGTGACCCCCACAGTCGCCTGAGCTTAGCATCACCAGCCCGCCCGGCTTGGTGTCTGTGTTTTTGATGTCTGTTTACCGCTATCCGAACATTCGTGAATACTGGGGACGTCATTCGTTGGAAGCATTTAGACGGACAAACGCAGACGATTCGATGAATTGCACAAAGTGCGATCATTGGTGCAGCACTTCAACGATCGGTTTGCATCGGTTCCAATGCTTCAACGTCTCTGTGTCGACGAACAAACGTGAGCAACAAAAATGGGAGGAAATCCAACTCGCCAGTACATGCCAGCCAAGACGCATAAATGGGGAACAAAACTCTTTGCGCTCTGCGATTACACGGGCTTCTCGTATTCATTTGAAATCTATTCCGGCGCTGGGGATAATGTCACTCCAGCGAATGCACCAAATCTGGGAGCCTCTTCGAATGTTATCATTCGTTTGTCGACCAAAGTCCCGGACAACGTCAACCACATCATCTATTTTGACAACTCTTATACATCGCTGGGTTTGGTGACATATCTCCGGAGTTGCGGAATATATAGTTTGGGAACGGCGCGTGCGAATAGAGTGCCGAATATAAAACTGTCGAGCGAGAGAGAACTCGAAGCAAGTAAAGTTGAACGCGGCTATTCTGAGGAATATGTTGCCAATGCATACGGAATTGAAATCAGCAGCGTTTTGTGGCGCGACAACAAATCAGTTCGTTTGATATCGACTTATGTTGGTATCAAACCATTTTTGTCACGCACAATCGACGAGCAGCTATACAAAACAGTTCGGTGGGACTGAAGGAGGAAAGAATCGAAGGAAATCGTCTGCCCTTTTATCATCAAGGAATACAATCGACACATGGGTGGTGCTGATTTGATGGATGGTCTTCTTGGTCGGTACCATATTCGCATCAAGACCAGAAAGTGGACGAATAGGATCTTCTTCCATTTGTTGGATGTGGCAATGGTGAACGCGTATATTCTCTACCATTGTATGCACTCAGCAGACCGCACCACTACTCAATTGCCGATATTTCGCACAGAAGTATCCGAATCATTGTGCCAGATTTCCAGTGTTCCAAATGAGAAACGTGGAGCGTATCGACCATCGGCATCAACTATACTTTCACCGAAACCAAAAGCAGAAAAGGATTATATTCCGCAGTCTTCCGTTCGATTCGACAATGTTGGTCATTGGTGCGCATTCCACGACAGATCGGGCAAGAAGTCGTGCAAATTACCAGGATGCAAATCCGAAACGCAAGCATTTTGCAATAAATGTAATTTGAATCTAATTTTGGTGGGGGCGAAAACCCCCATTTATTTGACTTATTACAAGCTACAACTAACTTAAGGCCAAAACTTAAATCTGAAACTTAAAACTAAAACTTAAAACTAAGACTTAAAGTTAAGGAGAATGGTGAAGGAGTTCGGTTTTGAGGCATGGAGTGCTGAGGTTAAAATCAAACTGGGTGAGGTTTGAGTTCACTTTTCGCAGCATACGGGAAATTGGTTCATTGGATCCATATGAAGTGCGGTGGGACGGTAGATAGAAAAGACGAGGGCATCGTAAATTTCGTGGGTTGGTATTGAAAAAAATTGAATTATAAAGAGATGCGCAATTGACAGAGCCTGAAAGAAGTCGATGAATGAAAAGAATGTCTGCAACATCTCTGCGTTTCTCTAGAGTACTCAGGTTGATGAGGTTGAGGCGGTCTTGATAGGGAGGCAAGATAAATGGATCGTTCCAAGGAAGATCTCGAAGAAATCGACGTTGAACATTCTCGATTCTGGTCACATGAACTTGCTGAAAGGGTGACCACGCTTGACTGGCATATTCAAGAGGGGGCGCACAAAGGTAATGTAGAGGGATCTGGTCACGTAGGGGTCGGAGAATTCTTTGGACCATCGTTTGACAAAGCCAAGTGATGAGTTAACTTTACGAATTATCTCATCAATATGTGAACGAAAATTTAGTTCCCTATCGTACAATATTCCAAGATCGCGGAGAGATTGAACGATGGATATAGGTTGACCATGGAGAAGGTAAAGGCGGGCGGAGGACACGTGGTGTTTACGTGATAAGGTAATGGATTGATATTTGGCGATATTGAGCTCTAAGCGATTTTGTAGGCACCAGTTCGGTCTTGCAGTAGTCATGTGATGAAGAGATGGCTTTGAAAAATTTGGTCTCATCAGCGTACAGAGAGAGGGAAACGTGTTTAATAACCCTCTCCACATCTATGTAATTCGGCTACGAAATCTTGTTTCCTTACTTTTCATTCTTAATAATATTTTTGTTTTCATTTTTCATTCAATATAATATAATAACTTTTTGTCTAAATTGCTATTCATTTTCATTCGTTTCAAAAAAATATTTTTTTTCGATTCAGTAAAATTGCCTTGAATTTTTAATACTGGCAGGTTACCTATTTTCTTATTTCTTCTTCAGAACATAATCTGAATTTCTGAGCGAAATCAAAATTAGGGGAGAGGGTTAATAGCTGCTTTTAATTAATAAATCAAAGGATTTTAATATGACAAACTTAGGTTTCCGATAGAGCTATATTATACGCTTAGGAAATTAATGTTGGTTCGTTAACAGAATTGAAAGACATTGTACATAATCTGAAAATCAAGAAGTCTCCCGTATGTCTTAAACATCTTCCCGATTCTTCTTTTATACACTTAGCGGATATCTTCAACAGCTGCCTAAGGACTGGAAGGCTGAAAAAATAATTCCAATTTTGAAACCAGGCAAAGCTCCTAATACACCCTGCAGCTATAGGCCTATCAGTCTGCTTGGCTCCCTTAGTAAGTGCTTAGAAAAGTTTATAAAAAACAGAGTTATATCTTTTGTAAACGCTAATGCAATCCTACCTCCAGAGCAATTTGGATTCAGAGCTTTCCATAGCACTATACATCAAGTTCATCGCATAACAAAAGACATTAAACATAATCTTTCAGAGGGAAAAAGTACTGGAATGATAATATTAGATGTTGAAAAAGCGTTTGATACCGTTTAGCATGATGGTTTGTTACATAAGCTACTAAGCGTTAATCTTCCATTGTATATCGTAAAAAATTATTCAGTCGTTCCTAAAATCGCGAAGTTTCAAGGTGTTTACAAATAGAAGCTTGTCAGACAGCAAATTAATTAATGCAGGTGTTCCTCAAGGATCTGTCCTTGGTCCAGTCCTTTTTAATATATACACTTCTGATTTCCCCAAGTTGGTCAACTGTGATATTGCCTTATTCGCTGACGATACATGTGTATATTCAGCGGATTCAATTGGTTCCAATGTTGGAACTTATCTGCAATCCGCTTTTAATACTATCGAAGCATATTGTAATAACTGGAAAATTAAAATAAATGCTTCCAAGACACAAGCTATCTTTTTACTCGTAAAACTTCCAAGCAACAATGTTATTCTCAATGGTACTCAGGTTGAGTGGAACTCCAGTGTAAAATATCTAGGCATCTATTTAGACAAACGCTTAACTTATAATCTCCATGTGCAAGAAACAATTAAAAAAATAAATGTAACAATAAGGGTTCTTTATCCATTCACATGCAGGAATTCACAATTGGACATCGCCAACAAAATATTAATTTTTAAAGCTATTTTTCAAGCGATCATGTTTTATTTATCTCCAATCTACCCCGGTTGTTCTCAACAGAGGAACTTCATAAAATAGCAAACGTGGAAATGGTTACATCCAGAATTGAAAAACTCAACCATCGATATAACATTTCCTGCTTAACATCGGACAATGAGTTGATTTCAAATTTAGTTTCACAAAAAATGCAATACTTTCTTTATTTTCTTTATTTATTTTTCCTGTTATTTATCTATTTATTTATATTTATTATATTTATTACATTTGCATTAAACTACATTTTTATTATTTATTATTTATGTAGGATCACCCTGTATTGTTCCGAATGCGGCGAAATAGAAGAAGAAGCAAAGAAGAGAAAGAAAATACGATCCCTTGACAGAAGCATTCGAGGAGTGACTGAGCATACGCCGAGAGAAGAAGACGTCCCTTTTTTTTGTATTCTTTTTAATTAACGTTAACAGTTTTCTCAAATTACCTTTAATAAATCTACCTATGTACTCGAATTGCTCTACAATAAATATATCTAATTGAAGTGACACCGAGGAGTTGTTTTCTACAATAAATCTGGGGGCTCAACCGGGATCCACGCCTCGCAGTCACCTTCAAGCAGGATAAGCAGCAGTTACGGATCAAGTCATTGGCATCATCATCTTAAATTCGTTCATACAGGGCAACAAAACGAAAAGGGTAAATTGGTCATCGCAAAAGTCGTCGGCTTGGCACGTGAGAAAAATCATTCGAAATTCCGTTAAGAAGAGGAATAGAAGAACGAAGAAGTTCCCGTTGGTTCGGTATCTGCATTTACCGAAAACGAAAGGGATAGCAGATTGTTTGTTGCTGCACAACAGGTAATTCCGAATAATTCTGACCTCTTTATTGCGTTGGTGCCGCCATCTAGCCAACAGTAGAAATTAGTTGTCATTGACATCCCACCATATATCCTATTTTATTTATTAAAATTAGAAGAAAATTTACAATGCCGAAAAGAGGAAATAAAAATAGCACGGGAGTCAATAATTCTACTGTCGATTTCTCCGAGGTTTTACGTGGCATGGAACGTAGGCATGAATCACTTCATGCAGAAACTTTGGCTATTGAGAAAGAAAGTTTAGAAAGGGAAAAGCATAGGGAAATAGAATTACTTCGTCGGGAGAGTGAGGTTAGGGAAAAAGAAAATGAGATGCGGTTAAGGGTGGAGATGTCTATTTTAAAGACATCAATGGAGGAAGAAATTACTAAGCTTAAAAATAAAACAATTAACATGACATTCGAAGATGTAGCGGCGGTAGTACCAGAATATTGTGGTAGCGATGAGTATGACATCGAAAGTTGGATCCAAGACGTCGAAAAGGTTTCTGAAACTATGCAGTGGTCTGATATAGAACGTGTTCTGTTCGGAAAGAGATTACTGAAGGGTTCAGCCAAATTAGCCATTAGATCGAAACCGAATCTTATGAAGTGGTCTGATCTTAGAAGCTTTCTGATAGAGGAATTTTCTGATAAGACAACTACGGCGGATATTCACAAGAGAATGTCGCAGAGAAAGCAACAAAAGAACGAAACTGTGACTGATTACTTGTTATCAATGAGGGAGTTAGGTGCTAAGGGTCGGTTGGACGAATCGTCAATCATTGGGTACGTCATTGACGGTATAAACGATTCACCGCAAAATAAGATAATCCTTTATAGAGCCACGAACATGAAAGAGTTCAAAGAGAAGGTGATTGTTTATCAAAGGTATAGAACCACCTTAGGTAATAGTGCTCAACCGAGGGGGGGTCGTTCAGTTTCGGAGGTACCAGTACAGGGGCGTTGTTTTAATTGTGGTCGCAAAGGTCACAAAAGTAATATGTGCGCTGAAAAAGACCCAAAGTGTTTTGTGTGCAATGAGTTCGGCCACAAATCACCAAATTGTCCGAAGAGACGACCGCGAGAAAAAAATGCAAACTCTGTAAAGACGCCTGGTACAAGCGCTATGAAATCAGTCTTCGTTAATGACTGCGAGTTAGACGGACTTATTGATACGGGTAGTGAATTCACACTCCTGCGCAGTGACGTCTTTGTTAGAATAGGGGCACCACCAATAACAAAAACATCATTGCTGGTACGTGGTCTTTCTGAAAAGTCGGTTGAGGCTCTAGGGTATTTTTTAGCTGATGTTAAGATCGACAAATGTTGTTGCCATACTAAAGTCTATGTTATGTCCGAATCAGTGATGCAAATGCCACTCATTATAGGAAGGGACGTACTAGTTGGAAAGAATATAAAGCTGACGTCAGGAGGTATAGCTGTCTCTAGCGCCGATATAAACGCTGATCAGTTTTGCGAACTTTATGCAGCGGCAGCAAGTAGTAACAAGCTTGCCCTGAATATAGGAAGCCCGAAATTCAAAGATGACATCGAGAATCTAGTGGCCAGCTACAGTCCCCGGGAAGAGAAGTCGACTTCCGTCGAAATGAAATTAATCTTGAAATCGGACATGCCTATCGCTCAACCACCCAGAAGATCAGTCGTTCACAGACCTTAGTAGAGATCGCACGTGTTTCGGCTTCTCCTTGTGATTTTAAACATAAATAAACAGTGGTGCATCAAGTGTCGCGGTAGCGCAGAGCTAGTGTTAGCGTCCAGTGACTTGAGTTGTTCGGGTTCAATTCCCACCGGAACAAAAGTTCTTTTTTTTTTTTTTTTTGTATTTTATTTTATTTTATTTTAAAGTAAAAAAATTAACATAAACAATAACAAGTGCGGTGATGAGAAAAAAAGAACGGTTCCTGCTTCCCATAGCGGGAGTAGTGGACACAAAAACATCGGCCGATGACAGTGAAAGCCACTTGGCAATTATCGAAAGTGGAACCACGGTAAAGAGGAGGAGGAAGCAGAGGCTGACTCCCTACGAAGGCAAGCGCCTCTCCCTATCAGCTTCGACTGAAAAGCTGCCGGGAGAAGTGAGGGTGGGGGCGCCGTCAACAACAACAGTAGCAGCAAAAGCGCGTACATTCATCTCGGACGGTGGAGAAAATTGCTACAGAGGTGGTAGCAATAGCTTCGCCACGTTAGCTGCCTCCGAGTCCGAGGATGAGGACGAAGAGATGGAGGCCATCAATGATAGCATACGGCAGCTCCAGCAGAGGGTGCTGACCATAAAGGCTAAACAAACAGCCAGAAGAGCAGAAGATAGCCAGTCACAAAAAAAAACAAAAACAGCTGCCTGATATGCAGCAGCAACAACAACTGCCCGCAAATCGACAGCAACAAAACCAGCTGCCAGCAAAGCAGCACCAACAACATCAACAGCTGCCAACAAAGCAGCCACAACAAAAACAGTTGCCAGCTAAGCAGCAGCGGCAACAACAACAACAAAAACAGAATCAGCAGCAACAACAACATCAACAGAAAGACCAGCAACAACAACAACATCAGCAGCAGAGGAGTGCAAAGGAGAAGGTGCCGCCTATCAACACCTTCAAGATGGATTTAAAAGACACCATTGAGCTATGTAAGTCGGCCATAGGCAACAACTTTTTTATTAAACGCATTAATGAAGATAGGCATACTATCCACTGTAATACAGTGGAGCAGTACAAAAAAATAAAAGGTTTATTAAAGGAAACGACGACGGAGTTCTTCTCCTTCACCCCGAAGGGGGAAAAGTTGCAAACTATGCTACTGAGGGGGGTAGATCCGTCTATCGAACCGGGAGAGCTCCTTAGGATGCTGAAAGAGAAGGAGTGCGACGGTCTTGAGTTCGTAGGAGTCAAGCCGTTCACCACAGCAAAGGCCAAAAGGGAGAAGCGGAAATTACCGTTCTTCCTTATTCAGATAACTCCCAACAGCAAATTGGATGGTCTAAGGAGTATTACTGTCCTAGACTACCAGGTTGTTAAATGGGAAAAAGTAAAGAGGAGCGATAACATTTTACAATGTGTTCGCTGCCAAAGGTTCGGGCACGCCGCGTCGAACTGCGAAATGCAGCCTCGATGCGTAAAGTGTGGAAAGAACCACAAAGCAGAGGAATGTTCCCTGGGTAAGGATGGGGCGGCAGATAAAGGCCAACTCTCTTGTGCACTATGTGGGAACTCGGGACACACCGCAAACTATCGGGGTTGTCCTAAGTTCCAGTACATGAAAAAAGTAAACCTGGCTCGTCAGCAGAAAATCGAAGTCAAGCGTCCACCTGTTTCTAGTCAAACACCAGCCGTTACTCCCCAATGGACCTACGCCCAAATGGCGTCAGGCCGGAGAAACACGGTACAATAACAACCGAAGGTTGCCGCACAGGCCCCAGTGCCTAAAGCACCTGAGGCTCAGCCTGATTTGCTGACTATTTTGCTCTCTATTCAAGGGCAAATGAACCAGCTTCAGCGACAGTTACAAGAGCAGGCGAAACGGGTGGACCAGATCTACGCATTTCTGCCGGGCCTAGCGCACCTCCAGTCGTAATGGATACGATGGCGGAGAAACCCTTAAAGATCCTTGCGGTGAATGTGAATTCACTGATAAGGATCGAGCGAAGAACCGTACTTTTTAAGTTGTTAGAAGATCAAAGCCCTGATGTGCTTTTGGTTAGCTATCCCAGAAACACAAACTGAGCCATAATAAATACAATATTATAAGAAGAGACCGACCCGACTCTACTCAAGGAGGAGGTGTTGCGATCTTCATTCACAAAGACTTACGACATAAGGCCGTGTACAGCGGTGAAGTGCGGAGATTCCAGGAGCTGGAAGCATGTATCGTGTGCATTGCTCTCCGTAGTGGAAAGAGGATGTACATGGTCGCGGTCTACGCATCTGGTTCTACTCAAACTACGTCATTTATTACAGAGCTCGAGACACTTTTTCGATGTCTAAGGCTGGAGTCGGAGGAGAATTATTTCCTCATTGCCGGAGATTTAAACGCCAAACACAGCGATTGGGGAAATAACATACCAAATTCTAGGGGGAACCTACTATTCAATTGGTGGGGTCAACACAATGTCGAGTATAGACTCGATTTGATAGCTACAGATAGCCCGTCGTATCCTAGAAGCGGCTCCTATCTGGATCTTATGCTGTTCGATGTACGGTTGAAACTGACCAACACGAACCAACAAACGAGAAACTGCCTACACACTTTTGTGTATGACAGTGACCATTGCGGACTCAGTGCCGAAATTACAATTCCCAACGAAATTGCGGAATTGGACGAGTTTGTTCAAACGTACCCCTACAACTACAGTAGGATGCGTTGGACACGCTTCTCCAGAGCTATGACAAGAGCACTCTCCTTGAATTCGCTCTACCCACCGTCCAATAGGAACCTGTCAAACGAGGAGATCGACAGGTACCTAAGACAAATGGACGAGACAATCAAACGAACGATGGACAGTACGATACCTCGTTATCAACACACTGACAACGCAGACATGTTCCGCAATGCAACAATCGACGCACTACACCAACAAAAAAGTAGACTTCTGTCAAGACTCAAAACCTTGTACAGACAGTTTACGGACAGACAAAACTCGGAGGTTAGGACACTGAAGTCGTTGATTAAAAATCTCCAACAGTTAATTAGAGAAAATTACAGACTCTCTGTAAATCTGCATTGGAACAACAAAATTCGGGCTGTAAAATCCAACAACCCGAGTATGTTTCCGCAAATAAATAAAATTTTTCGTAGGAATAATCAAAACGACCTGCCGTGTCTTAAGTTTCCTCGAACGACGAACAACGAACAAATACTAATAACAGCAGGCATAGATCCCGGGAACGCTATCGATGATGACAACTTTTTCATGATCGAAGATCCCCAGGAGAAAGTAGAGGCTATAGGAGCGACTTTCCAGGAAGTGTACAAGGTGAATAATAGCATTTGCCCGAACCACGACCTGGAAAGTCGAGTCCTTGTGCACAACGTCTACCTTCGAAATGATATACAGCACTGGCGATCAGAGAACATAGGTTTTACCGAGTTCAATGACGATAACATGGCAAATAATGTCGTCGCCAATGAAATGGTTCACTACCCATACGTATCGAAGGTAGAACTCCAAACGATCTTCGCATCATTGAGAAAGAAGAAATCAGTGGGAATTGACGGACTGTCGAACATTGTGCTTCGACATCTCCCTCTAGAAGCGGTGGACATTTACACCACTCTGTTTAACAATGCGCTGAATAATGCACATTATCAAGCGCATTGGAAAACAGCAGTGATACAACCCATCCCCAAAAGGGGAAAGGACTCCTCCAATCCGGCAAATCTCCGGTCGATAAGTCTCCTTCCGAACATCAGCAAGGTATTCGAGAAAGTGATCAATAGGGCCCTGCTTAAGTGGACTGAGAACAGTAATATAATTCCGGATAACCAATTCGGTTTTAAGGCGGGGCATGATACAATACATGCCGCGTCTAAACTGGTATCTGACATCCAATGGAACAAAAGTAAGAAACAATGCACGGGTGCCTGCCTGGTTGACTTGGAGAAGGCGTTCGATACCGTATGGCTAGAAGGACTCTTCTACAAGTTGAACAGGCTGGGCATAAGTAAACCACTGCTGTACATGCTCTGTAATATGCTCACCAGTAGACAGTTCATTGTGAAAAATGGCAATGTGACTTCTGCTGGGACGTTCGAAATCAAAAACGGTCTACAACAAGGTGCGGTTAATTCGCCAATCCTCTTTAACATTTACACGAGTGATCTCGTAGGATCTCTTCCCCATGCTATTGCGTATGCAGACGACTTGATCGCGTATAGGTCAGGACCAACGATCGAGGTCATTGCAATACTCTTGCAGCGTGATTTCGATAAGATCAGGATATACTGCGACGACTGGAAGCTGAAGATCAACTTCCAGAAGACAGAGACTATTCTGTTTAGAACGTCGTTATCTGGGGCCTCCAGGGATACCAGAAAGAATTGGCGAAAGTTCTCAATCGTGGGACAGCACGGGCAGACACTAGCGAGTCGAAGTGTGGTTAGATACCTTGGGATCTGGCTAGATCAATATCTATATTTTAACAAAAATGTAGATGCTGCTCTGGTCAGAGCCAGAGGTGCTTTTGCCCTTACAAAGAGACTGTTTTATAGCAGCCAACTCGATGCAAGGGTGAAGGTAATCTGCTACATGGCCCTTATTCGGCCCATGCTCGTATATGGATGTCCCGTGTGGTTCAACGTGGGAGCAAGCTGGATGGAAAGGATTCGGGTGTTTAAGAGGGCTTGCCTTAGGGCTTGTCTTCAGTTGTACAGAACACCAGAGTCCCAGTACATAAAATTCTATTCTAATAAGGTCCTGTATAAGGGCGAACATAAACAGAGATCCTGATCAATATGATTCGAAGGCACACTGTAAGAGCAATGTCCTCGGTGAATAACCTGATCTCTGGGGCATACTACCCCAATGATTTGTATTGTGTGTCTTAACGGCTTCATCCCCCCAGAGGCGTTCCTATATTTAGATAGAGAAGGTCTGATACAAGATAGTGTAGCGGTGCCGCTAATCTACCATGTTGCCCGAAATGCTGCGGACAGGCGACTTAACTACGACCGACACGTCGCACACAGCACCACGGAGCGTCTCTGGTTTAGTAGGGCGGTATCAAGCCGTGATATGGCAGATGCAGCAAGACAGCACCAGAAATTCTGGTGGCTCGAGGACGGAGAGGGAACTCCCTCGTTGTTTCCTTTTGATTCGGGGTAGCCTCACAAGGGGCAAAGTCGGTGTAGCTTTTTATAGCCTGGCCGGCTTACATAGTTCTAAGGTCGGTTTAAGTTTTAAACATTAAAAAATAAATAAATAAATAAAAAAAAAAAAAAACCCTATACATGTGTATTTATGTATGTATACTATATGTATTATGAAAATATACAGTATATCTATATGTATGTATATATATATGTATATCAAAAAAAAAATTCCCATGTTTAATCACGTACCTTAGAATAAGTAGCTTTTAGGTAGTTTATAATTTATATATATAGATAAAAAATTCAGTTCATATACTAAGTTTTTGCTTAAAAATTTTTTCTTAGTTTCCCAATATTTGTAAGTATAGATCTAATAAATAGTTTAAGTTATGTTACGTCGAAAGACATATTTTAAGCATTAGGTTTAGCTTAGAGCGCCCGCATAGGGCCATTAAGTTAGTATATAACATAGTTAAGTTAGTTAAGCTAGTTTTAAGCGTTTTTTGTGTCTAGCTGTTAAGAGTTCATAAATTCCGAAAATAAAAATGCACTAAAAACGAAACGAAAACGAAAACGAAACCATCCAGAAGATTAGCACCCTTAGAAAAGACGATAGTTGATGAGCAAGTATCTAAGTGGCTCTCAGACGGAATCATCCGGCCAAGCTCCTCTGAGTATGCCAGTCCGGTGGTTCTGGCAAATAAAAAAGACGGTAGCAAGCGCCTTTGTGTAGACTATCGGCGTCTGAACAAACATATCATTAGGGATCACTATCCGTTGCCGCTGATCGAGGACCAAGTTGACTCCTTGAGTAAAGCAGTAGTCTTTTGCACTCTAGATCTAGAAAATGGATTCTTCCATGTGCGTGTGTCTGAAGAGAGTGTCAAATACACCGCGTTTGTTACCCCGTCAGGTCAGTGGGAGTTTTTACGTGTTCCATTTGGGCTATGTACGTCGCCAAATATCTTTCAAAAGTTTTTCAATTGCGTCTTCAATCCCCTGATTAAAAAGAAGTATCTCCTTTTATATATGGACGATGTAGTTGTTTTGGGAAACAATGACGATGAATGCTATGAGCGATTGAGGGAGACATTACAATTAGCTGAGGTATATGGGCTTAACATCAAATGGGCCAAATGTCAGTTTCTGTGTCGAACAATAGAATATCTTGGGTTTGAAATTTCAAGTGGAACCGTCAAACCATCTGCTCACAAAACATCAGCTATTAGCAAATTCCCAGAGCCCAATACACTTAAAAAAGTACAAAGCTTCCTAGGACTGACCGGCTATTTCCGGAAATTTGTCAAAAACTATTCCATAATAGCTCGCCCTCTCACCCAGCTCTTAAAAAAAAGACGAGCCTTTCCGATTCGGCGCAGCCCAACTGGTGGCTTTGGAAGAACTCAAAAGGTGTTTGTCCTCGAAGCCAATATTAAAGCTCTATGATGCGGAAGCCGAAACCGAACTCCATACTGACGCCTCCAAATGGGGTTATGGTGCAGTTTTGCTACAAAGGTCAGAGGACGGGAAATTCCATCCGGTTTATTTTTACAGCAAGAAGTCCAGCCCAGCTGAAGAACGTTATAGCAGCTATGAGCTCGAAGTCCTTGCCGTAGTTAATGCTCTTAAAAAGTTGAGGGTATATTTACTAGGTCTAAAGTTTAAAATAGTTACAGACTGTGCTGCTTTTAAGGCCACCATGGAGAAGAAGGAAATACTACCAAGGATCGCTGGTTGGGCTTTAACCCTGCAAGACTATGACTACCTAATGGAACATCGACCCGGAGTACGTATGAAACATGTCGATGCCCTCAGTCGAAACCCAGTAAGCATGGCGATTACCAGTGAGCTCCTTCATCGAGTTAGATCAGCACAAGATAATGACGAGCATATTCGGATGATTAAAGGGATACTTAAGATGGGGCCATACGAAGGCTATTTCGTAGAACACGATCTTCTTTACAAGGACGATAATAAAGGCGGCAAACTCCTTTACATACCAAAAGCCATGGCGAATGAGATTATAAAGGCAGCGCACGAGGAGGGGCATTTTGGTGCCAGGAAGATGGAAGAACTCCTATGCCGAGAATACTTCATACCCAAACTCAGAAGTAAGATCGAACGGGCAAGGATGAACTGCGTTCCTTGTATATTAAGTGACCGGAAAGCAGGAAAACAGGAAGAATACCTCCATCCCATCCCCAAGAACGAGTTGCCGTTGGACACGTACCACATTGACCACCTTGGTCCCTTGTCCCCAACAAACAAACAGTACTGCTATATTTTTTGTGTAGTGGACGCCTTTTCGAAGTTTGTTTGGGTCTATCTTTGTAAGTCTACCTCGGCGGTGGAAGCAATCAGCAAGTTGGATCTCCAGAAAGCGGTTTTCGGGAACCCAGGAAGGATCATCTCCGCAAATGGTTCCGCTATGTTCCCAGGCTCCAGATGTTACTGAATTCAACTTATCAGCGCAGTATAAAAAGAAGTCCTTTCGAAGTTTTGTTAGGAGTAAGAATGAAGAGCAAGCAAAATATACCCTTAGCCGCAAGCATCGACGAAGAGGTCAGAATATTATTTGAAGATGAAAGAGACCACATTAGAGAAGAAACTCGTAGGAACATCGAAGAAATTCAAAAAGAAAATACAGCCACCTACAATAGAAAGAGAAAAGCGGCAACTAGATACAGCATCAACGATTTGGTAGCTGTCAGACGTACCCAATTCAGACCACTTCTTAAACTCCACCCATATCGTATAACCAAAACCTCTCCCAACGAAAGGTACGAAGTGCGGAAAGTCGGTGGTCAAGAAGGCCCTCGAACGACAACAACCAGCGCAGACAATATGAAGCCGTGGCCATATACTGGCATTGATTCATCCGACGACGAAGATATAGAGATGTCTCCAAATCACGAAACGTGCCACGCTGATCGTACTTTGGAAAATGATCAAGAACCCCATGATGAAAACAATGAAGCCCGCTAAGAAAAAAAAAGAACCTGCCCAGACGACAAAACCTGCTGTGACAAAGAAAAAACCTGCTAATACGAAAAATAAAACTAGCCGTGACCAGAAGAAAAACCTGACAAGACGAAGAAAATAAAACAAAAACCTACTGTGACTAAAATGAAAAGCTCCCAAGATGAAAGAGGAAGTACTATGAAAACGATGAAAAAATAAAGAAGAAACCGATGATGACCTATCAGGATGCCGAATCCTTAAAGAAGTAAATAGACGACGAACTAACACTGCTAAGACGATAAACGACTTTTGTAAGATGCCAAGACCGCTGAATCGAAGGACCCTTGAAGACTCCACTGATATACGACGATTATTACTAACCTTCCCCGAGGACGATGAAAGGCTGCAGGATGGCCGAAGTTGTAGGATCACCCTGTATTGTTCCGAATGCGGCGAAATAGAAGAAGAAGCAAAGAAGAGAAAGAAAATACGATCCCTTGACAGAAGCATTCGAGGAGTGACTGAGCATACGCCGAGAGAAGAAGACGTCCCTTTTTTTTGTATTCTTTTTAATTAACGTTAACAGTTTTCTCAAATTACCTTTAATAAATCTACCTATGTACTTGAATTGCTCTACAATAAATATATCTAATTGAAGTGACACCGAGGAGTTGTTTTCTACATTTATTATATTTGTTATTCATTTATTTATTATATTTGTTATTTATCTATTTATTTTGTTATATATTTATTTATCCATTTACTTTGTTATTTACTTATTTTATTTATATTATTTATTTGATTCCTTGTATACTTTTCGTTATTATTGTTGTGCAAGCTTTGAATTATGAACTCCACTACTAAAACTGCTTCTCTCTTTCCTCCAGCTAAATGAGACAGTATATCTTAATGAAGGTTTTTAGTGGCTTTTCCTTCAAACATACATCTGTGATATATTATTTAAGAGTTAATAGTAATATTCTAGTAATAAGGTAAATAAACCATATCTCTTCAATATATCTAAATATATAAAAGAGAGTGAAGTTAGTTACTACGCTTATAACTCAAGAACGCCTGGACCGATTTCTATGATTCGCACCAATTCGAACTGGTCTCCGGCCAAACAAGAATACCCGAAAGAAAAAATATGAAGAAAATTCATTTTCCCATACATTTTGTATGGAGCTATTTTACGACGCCATCTTCATGATAGATGACGTCTATGTTTACATTACGTTGTGACAATTTTTTTTTTGACAATTTTTAGCGACAATTGTTTTTGCACCAAATTTGTGTGACAATTGTTTTTGTAGCAAAAAACGAACGTGATTTCAAATGCTGGTTCCGGTATTGCCAGTAGATGGCGTTGTGTGCATCAATTTTGGCAGCTGATTCATTTGCACAGTCTTTCCATCGCATACTATTGTGCTGTAAGGGCTATAGGACTCCTCAAATAACATGTCCGATAATGCTGAGATCCATAGTAGAGTACCTCTTCCCTCAAAGGCCTGCTGCTATGTGCAATATTATACGAGAAGTCAATCCAGAAGATATTCCTTTAATTACTCACGAGGAACTGCTAAGGGCATGCAGCAAGATAGGTGACAACAAGGCTCCGGGACCCGACGGCATCCTGAACAAGGCAGTAAAGGCAGCTGTAACAAAAAGACCAGACCTCTTCATAACAACAATGAAGCAGTGCCTTGAAGAAGGAACCTTTCCCGAAAAATGGAAAACGCAGCATTTGGTCCTACTGCCAAAAGGAAAGAAGCCCCCAGGAGAACCATCATCCTATCGCCCAATATGCCTATTAGACACCATGGGAAAGATCCTCGAGAAGATAATCTATAATAGATTACTCGCAGTAGTAGAAGAGAAAGGAGCCCTCTCAGATCACCAATTTGGCTTCAGAAGAGCACGATCTACTGTTGATGCCATAAGAGCGGTAGTCGATATCGCCAAAGGTGCCATCGAAGGAGAAAGATGGCTCTACGGCACAAAGGAGTATTGTGCAGTAGTAACGCTGGACATTAAAAACGCATTTAACTCTGCGAACTGGTCGTTTATTAGAAGGTCACTTGCCAGGATGGATACGCCATATTACCTGCTACGGATAGTGACGAACTACTTCAACAACAGAAAGCTGAGGTACAATACCGATGAAGGCGTAAAATACTACAACGTAACCGCGGGAGTTCCACAGGGATCGGTTTTAGGGCCACTATTGTGGAACATCATGTACGACGGAGTACTACGATTAGCGTTACCTGGGGGAGTAACGATAATTGGATTCGCCGATGACATTGCAGTCGTGACAGTAGCTAAACAGATCCGTGCAGTAGAATCAGCTACAAATGAAGCAATTGCCCGGATAAAAGATTGGCTAGTATCCGCCGGACTAGAACTAGCTGACCATAAAACAGAAGCTGTTCTTATAACCAGCCGGAAAACTGTCGAATTTGCCAACTTTCAGGTTGGTAACCAAACCATCAGGTCGAAAGAGGCAGTTAAATACCTTGGAGTAATGCTGGACAACAGGCTACGGTTTAAAAGGCATGTTGATTTTGTTACCAAAAAAGCATCGCAAATGCAGGGAACTCTCGCGTATCATGCCTAACATCGGTGAATCTGGATACGCTAGAAGGATTCTACTCTCTAGAGTTATCACCTCAGTTCTGTTATATGCCGCCCCAGTCTGGGCGGAGGCACTGAGGACGAAGGAGACCAAAAGGAAACTATCGTCATCATACAGACTCTGTGCGCTACGGACAATCAGCGGCTTTCGAACCATCTCTGACGAAGCTGCATTTGTCATAGCTGGAATGGTCCCCATCGATATTCTCGCAGATGAAATGCTGAGGATATATAACAGAAGAGCATTGAGTCATCACGACGCCACTGGTATCAAGGTGATAAAAATTGAAGAAAGGGCAGCGTCAGCAGCTATGTGGCAAGCTCGTTGGGCTAATACAACAAAAGGCAGATGGACATACAAACTTATACCGACAATCCAAGATTGGATAAGTCGAAAGCATGGAGACTGCAACTACCATCTAACGCAGTTCCTGTCTGGCCACGGTGGCTACCGCAAATATCTACACCGATTCGGACACGACAACTCACCATCCTGCCCGGAATGCCCAGGTGAAGATGAGGATACGGAGCACGCAGTGTTTTACTGCACACGTTTCACGGCATGGAGAATTACTCTGCCAAGTCCGTCATTACTCCTCGACCATATGTTACGGTTGGAAGAAAATTGGATGGCAATATGTTCTTTCGTAACAACTCTACAAAAAGAGTTGCGGAGAATAGAAAAGCTAAGAAGAGCAGCAGAAGCAACAGAAGCATCAGAAGCAGCAATACAAGAAGCATAGCATGAATTGCTAACCAGCCCCGCGAAGTAATACCTAACGGCAGTCCCGCGGGGAGAGTGGTTGAAGTGTGTAGGGTGTGTGTTTAGTACGTAGGCGTATTCCTGGCATCGAGTACTCAGGTTTGCGAATCGTGCATGCTAGTAGCACTCGGGCTACTAGTATCTATGAAGATTACACATCCCTGGCGCAATCCAAAAAAAAAAAAAAAAAAATACTATTGTGCTGTGTAGACGTGCGTTGCGATTTATCAGCATTTTTTCAAGTTTTATCAAATTTTTATCTGCTTTCGACAGTTATTGTAATTCAATTTGATTTATCGAAAGAATGCAACCAGACCAAATTGATGACATCATATATGCCGAGATTCCTGATCCCGAAACCAATTCAGACCTGCATGATGTCGTAATTACAAACATGATTCATGGACCGTGTGGCGCCATTAACCCACAATCACCGTGCATGGTCGACGGCAAGATTTCCAAGCATTATCCACGAAATTTTGACTGATGAGACCATCACTGGCAACGATGGTTATCCACTGTATCGGTGTCGATCATCTGATAATGGCGGTAGAACAATCACAGTCAAAGTAAAAGTAAATGATTTCGTGGTCGACAACTCTTGGGTTGTTCCGTATTCGACATTGTAACGTGGAGTATTGCAATTCAGTGAAGTCCATCAAGTACATCTGCAAATATGTCGCGAAAGGCAGTGACATGGCGGCTTTTGGTCTTCAAGCTCCTGATCCCAATGATGAAATCACGCGCTATCAAGTTGGACGATACGTAAGCTGCAATGAGGCGTTTTGGCGTATATTCTCATTTCCCATTCACGAACGCTATCCGGCTGTTACACATTTGGCAGTGCATCTGGAGAACGCTCAACGAGTTTATTTCACTGTGGCAAATGCCGCTCAAAGTGCTCAAAACTCACCAGCGACAATATTGACCAGTTTCTTCTCGTTTTGCCAAAGTGATCCGTTTGCATGTACGTTACTTTACTCAGAGATGCCGCATTATTACACTTGGAATGCTTCATCGAAGAAATTTCAACGTCGAAAGCAAGGCGATGTAGTTCCTGGTTATCCAGATGTGCGTTCTACTGAAGCTCTTGGCCGTGTTTATACAGTTCATCCGAAGAATGATGAATGCTTTTACTAGCGACTATTGCTTGTGAATGTTCGTGGGCCGACATCATTTGAATTACTTTCAATGGTGTTGCCTACATTTCGTGCTGCATGTCAGGAGCTCAATTTGCTTGAAAACGATAAGCATTGGGACACGACAATCGCTGAAGCAACTGTTTCCGCATCTCCAAGTCAGATACGCACATTATTTGCGATCTTTATTTCCACATGTTTTCCATCGAATCCACGTGAATTGTGGGACAAGTACAAGGATGACATGTCAGATTACATTTTGCATCGAGTTCGTGTCCATTCAGAGAATCCCCATCTTGAGAGATGCACAACTAGGCTTTGGTTTTTATAGAAGACATGTGTTACCTCATGTGCGGCAGTTTGTTAGTCAGGTTAGGAATGCCATCGCCAGATAGTGGAATAAACGATGCTTTCGAACGAGAATTGCAGCGTGAACGTGAATACGACACAAATGCATTAAGCCAATTTGTTGAATCCCCAACAAAAAGAAGTGTACGTAACGGTGATGAAGGCAATTGATGATGGAAATGTTGGCATGTTTTTCCTTGATACGCCTGGTGGCACTGGCAAAACATTCCTCATATCATTGATTTGGCTACAGTTTGTGCAAGATCAGAAATAGCGAAACATTCAGCAATGGCCAAAGTTTTGGTAGCAAGCAAAATCATTATCTGGGACGAATGCACAATTTCGCATAGACGTGCGTTAGAAGCTCTGAATGGCACTATGAAAGATCTGCGTAATGACGCAAGACGTTTTGGGGGTACATTGATTTTACTCTCAGGCGATTTCCGGCAAACACTGCCAGTAATACCACGATCGACCGCTGCCGATGAGATCAATGCTTGCCTCAAATCATCGACATTGTATTATGTGAAGAAACTTCAGCTTACGACAAACATGCGAGTTGCATTGCTAAACGATCCATCTGATCGAGAGTACTAAAAGGAAAGTTCAAAGGTGAGGAAGTTCTCATTCCGAGAAATTAATACTTGATTTTATTCTATTTTCACCAAATATTGGACGGGACGAAGTACGTTGGGTCAGCTAGTTGTACATAAAGAAAAATTGTAAAAATGTCTGCCACAATAAATAAATAAACTAATTAAATTAATTAATGTTGATTCTACCAACAGACGACATTAGTCATTGTTGTAAGTGTTCTCTTTATTTTTCTAAATAAAGTTCTTACTTACTTAGTCACTACTAAGGCAAAAGTTCTGAATTTACAATAGCCAAAAATATACATGACAACTTGCATTGACTAGATTCCATAATCCTTCCCATCTACCTATTCTACATAGTGATTACCCCTGATATTTGGATATGAATAGGCGTTTACCTTATCTTTAAACCCTAGGCCACGTGGATTCATATGCATGCACAATGTACAAATGTAAAATACATATACAGGCACTTTATAAACCAATTCAGGGCCTTGCTTCATTTCTAACAAAATTAGCGTTGTAATTGCAATTCGTAGCCTTTGGCCCAAGCATAATCCTAGCCAAAGGACATTTATTAAAATTATAAAATTAATTAAACTCAACCGGCTGATGACCGGTTGTGCTCCCTCGAATCGTGGGAGGCTAATGCTGCAATTAAACCGACAAATATTGAAATACAAATAAAAAAGTTGGATTATTGCGTAAAACAATCACAGGAAATTCATATGTCCCCTTCACAGTCCAGCGTCCGACACATCACACAAATTAAAACGCTGAGGAACTTTACATCGCACCAATTTCAAACACAGTCCACTGCCTGAGCCCATCCACAAAGTCAGACCGTAGTCCCACTAAAGTGCATTCGTAACCCAGGCTAGGTACCAGACGAAATTTTATTGTGAGGACATTTGGTTCGGTTTTGGATCCCTGGAATTGGAATTTATCGGGCCGCATTAATTTGCAATTAACTGCATAAATACGATTTGTACCATTGGCAGGGGAGATGTGGAGTGGAGAACATTCATATGGCTCGTGTCCTAAGTCAGAGATTCTGGTTTTCAGGGACATTTCGTCCACCGCGCCACCACAATAATACCAAACAATTCCTCGGAGAACAATTATCCAGAAAATTTGTATGCAGATGGTACTGAGATAGTGTCGTGTCCATCAGGACTTGGCATTCCTGAACACACACGTTCATATGTACCATGAAGTTAATACTTTCCCACCGGAAGATGTGTGCTCTGCCTGTGTATTGTTGAAAATAATTATCAGGATAACCGCAGCGGTTCCACCTTTACTATAAGCAGGTAGTTAAATGCGGAGGGACTATGTTCAGGACGCACCATCACACTGCGTTGGTTCCGTTTGTACGTCGCGGTGTTGTATGCGGACACCGGCCGGCGGAAACACTGTGCGGTCCGGTTAATGTACAAATTAGTTTTTCGGTAGTGAGTATTTGAATTACGATTGATATCAATGTATGGCCCTGCCGGCAGTGACTGGGGACGTTCCATTGCCCGCCCTTGAGGTGAATTTAATGAGTGGTAACACTATGTACCTATGTATATATGTTGCGGGCAAAGTGCCTACGATCGAGTACCGCATGTGTCCAGACAATTTCAAATTTCTAGCAGCCATAGGAAAACAGCATTGGGAACGATTCTCTGATGTAAAACAAGGTGTTTCCCTTTTGGCGGGGGCAAGAAGTTTATTTTGCTGGGGGAATTTATATTTGTCAATTTAATGTGGAAGTAATTAAATGGTCA
Organism: Pocota personata; assembly: GCA_963082735.1. Lineage (NCBI taxonomy): Eukaryota > Metazoa > Arthropoda > Insecta > Diptera > Syrphidae > Pocota > Pocota personata. Next base: position 46,833,616 of record OY720429.1, on the reverse strand, counting down.
GCTTGTGTTTATCGGATCACTTTGATTAATTCATTCACAAATTGAGTTTGATTTGATAAATTTAAATGTCTTGGTGTTGAGCAGGGTGTTTAAGATGGAGTTAATCACAAAAAAAATAGTATTAAGCAGAATTAGTATTTTTAGTATTTTCAGTATTTATTATAAACTTTGTATCTTTTACATTAGACTGTTACAATCTTTACATTAGTAAAAGTGTAATTAAAATTAATTTTATTAAGAATGGAGTAAGAAAAAACAGAGAAACAATAACTAATTTTATTTATAATTCAATGGTATTAATTTTAATATATTTAGTGTACTTATTTATGCATTCACAGACAAATTCGTATAAAAAATTTCAAATAAAATTCAAGTTAATTTTATAATTCTACCTATTATCTAAAGAAGTAGATAATTATCAAACCGATCAGTATTGTGCAGTCTTCTGATGCTTAAAGACAATGCATTCCACAGGCGGACGGCATGAATGAAAAATTGACGTTCGGAAGTTAGACATGAAAAATTGTGTTGCAAAATAGTTTCGTTTCATTTTTAATGCATTTTTATTTTTGGAATTCATTAACTCTTAACAGCTAGACAGAAAAAACGCTTAAAACTAGCTTAACTAACTTAATTGTGTTATATACTAAATTAATGGCCCTATGCGGGCGCTCTAAGCTAAACCTTCTTCTTCTTCTTCTTACGTCGAAGTTATGATCCGGAGTAGAAGGATCACAACCCTCCCACTTTACTGCTTCCCTACTGGTCCGCCTGTGGGGTTTGCCGCGTTTGCGCTCTAAGCTAAACCTAATGCTTAAAATATGTCTTTCGACGTAACATAACTTAAAATATTTATTAAATCTATACTTACAAATATTGGGAAACTAAGAAAACATTTTTAAGCAAAAACTTAGTATATGAACTGAATTTTTTTTACTATATATAAAACTTACAAACTACCTAAAAGCTACTTATTCTAAGGTACGTGATTAAACACGCGAATTTTTTTTTTGATACACATACATATGTATGTACATATATATAGATATACTGTATAGCTATATATACATATAGTATACATACATAAATACATATGTGTAAGGTTTTATTTTTTTTATTTTAATTTTTTTTTTAATTTTTCTCTTAAAGATACTTAAACCGACATTAAAACTATGTAAGCCGGCAAGGCTATAAAAACCTGTACCGACTTTGCCCCTTGTGAGGCTACCCCGAATCAAAAGGAAATAACGAGGGAGTTCCCTCTCCGTCCTCGAGCCACCAGAATTTCTGGTGCTGTTTTACGACACCTGCCATATCACGGCTTGATACCGCTCTACTAAACCGGAGACGCTCCGTGGTGATGTGTGCGACGTGTCGGTCGTAGTTAAGTCGCCTGTTCGCAGCATTTCGGGCAACATGGTAGATTAGCGGCACCGCTACCCTATCTTGTATCAGACCTTCTCTATCTAAATATAGGAACGCCTCTGGGGGGATGAAGCCGTTAAGACGCACGCTCTCGTGATACAAATCGTTGGGGTAGTATGCCTCAAAGATCAGGTTATTCATTGAGGACATTGCTCTTACAGTGTGCCTTCGAATCATGTTGATCAGAAAATTATCCACTCTGTTTATGTTCGCCGCGTTATACAGGACCTCATTTAATTTTATGTACTGGGACTCTGGTGTTCTGTACAACTGAAGACAAGCCCGAAGGCGAGCCCTCTCAAACACCCGAATCCTTCCATCCAGCTTGCTCCCACGTTGACCCACACGGGACATCCATATACGAGCATGGGCCGAATAAGGGCCATGTAGCAGATTACCTTCACCCTTTCATCGAGTTGACTGCTATAAAACAGTCTCTTTGTAAGGGTAAAAGCACCTCTGGCTCTGACCAGGGCAGCATCTACATTTTTGTTAAAATATAGATATTGATCTAGCCAGATCCCAAGGTATCTAACCACACTTCGACTCGCTAATGGCTGCCCGTGCTGTCCAACGATTGAGAATTTTCGCCAATTCTTTCTGGTATCCCTGGAGGCCGCAGATAACGACGTTCTAAACAGAATAGTCTCTGTCTTCTGGAAGTTGATTTTCAGCTTCCAGTCGTTGCAGTATATCCTGATCTTATCGAAATCACGCTGCAAGAGTATTGCAATGACCTCGATCTTTAGCCCTGACCTATACGCAATCAAGTCGTCTGCATACGCAATAGCATGGGGAAGAGATCCTACGAGATCACTCGTGTAAATGTTAAAGAGGATCGGCGAATTAACCGCACCTTGTTGTAGACCGTTTTTGATTTCGAACGTCCCAGCAGAAGCCCGGGTTGCAAAATAGAGAGAGAGCGAGATGACCGCTAAAGATGTATGGTGGTTGTTTACTGATAATGATTATTGTACATATATTGAAGCATCAAGCGGTTCAGACGTCTTTTCTTGTTTTTCCTCCTGCCTCGCAAATTGAATTTTTTTTCCCGTTAATGCTGCAAAATATACAGTATTTTTCGACCCTGTAGTGCATTTACTCCGGTGATCGCCAAAAGTGTTCCCTTGTGCTTCGTCGTGAAAATGTCTGCAGTTGTTTGTTTACCCCGTTGCTCGATCATATTGCTTGTCTGTGCTTTATTTTTGTGACTTAATTATGGAAAATTTATGCGGTAACGTAAACTGCACAGAAAGCAGAAGTGCGGAATTTGTCGCTTGTAGGGGCCTCTGTGGTAAATCGTTCCACCCCTTATGTACTGGTATTAGCAAGAGATCTGTGATCTATCTTAAAGACTTTTTAAATAATTTCTGTTTTTTCTGTGATGAATGCAAATGCAAGATTTCACTCGCGCACGTTATGCTTGCCATCAAATGCCATAACGAGTCGACTAACTCGCTCAGTCAATTAAAACTGTCGTCTAAAAAAATGATTGACCAACTGGCGAAGGTTGATGAGGTCACTAAATGTGTTGAGGGCCTAAATAGTGTCATTGAAAGTACTAGTGAACGAAACCACTTAAAGTTTAAAAATATCGACATGCAACTCGTGGTGTTAAGTGAATCCACTTTAAAGAAATCTCGCGATGCGCTTACCAGAACACACCTTGACGCAAAGTTTTCTAAAATGACTGGTTCTCTCTCCACCGTAACTACGCGTATTGACAAACTTAACTTATCTTTACGTAACTCTTTTCAAGCGGATATGCATCTTTTAACTGAGTCTTTGCCCAGTAAATCCCTTTTAATTGGATCATTGACCGCTCAAATAACTACTCTCATGAACTGCGTAGATCACATCCATTTTTGCTTAGGTTCTCTTGCTATCACTGAAATTACAGAGGAACTGAAGTTCGCATCCAGCAAGTTAGACGCAATCTCTTGTGAAAAACAGCCATCTAACAACATATCCCTGTATGATGAACTCTATAATGCTAACATCGATCTCAGCCTAACTACTGCACTGCCTGACTCTCGACCGTCCCCACCTACTGCCGCTACTACACCACAAAACATCGAAAAATTGGGCACAACTTGGACCTTATCGGAGTGGAACAGTAGAATTCTTAAACTTAAAGAACGGTCATTCACCACTGAGTCAAAAAAGAATACAAATTTCACTGCCTACCTAATTAATAACGTTCCGAAACTAGCTAAAGCATCCTGGATAATCTTCAAACTAAATTTCTGCATCGTGGGTGTTAAATGCCGAGCGGTTCGATTAACGTCTACAAATAGTCGATCCTTTAGGGTTTTGTTACCTCAAAATTACGACTGCCTCTTCCACTCTCCAATAAATGAACTCGACCTGGGAAGATGACAATGATCCGTATAGATAAGTTAATTGATAGACCTAATATTAAGAATATTAGCTTTAAGCCTGTAATTAACTCTTGATCTAAGCATCATACTTCTAGTCCCCCGAGTTCTAATGCATCCAACAACTCTAAACCCTCCAATAATAACTTCTAGTCCCCCGAGTTCTAATGCATCCAACAACTCTAAACCCTCCAATAATAACTGCTACCAAAATGCCCAAGCGAGTTTCATTCGTTTCATTTCGCCTATTCCCCCTCCCTCACCAAACACTAAGGACACTCCCCCAGCCAACTACCCCAATTTCATTCATTCTCACACTCTTAACTCTGTTTCCTCCTCATCTTCAGCCCCGCCTAGATCTTCTAACCTACCATCTTCAAATGCTGGCGCTACGAACTTCACCATCACATCACCTCCGTTTTTAGACCCGCTGCTTCCACCCACTGTTAAACTTACGAAACAATTTGCAGATTCTGGTGATGATAGCCGCTACGTAATCTCACGTTTGAGAGATCGAAAAATTTACGAAAACGTCCGTATTTATCTTGCCTATCTTCACGATAAAGATGACTACATCTATATTGATGGAAAAACTAGTATCAACATTAAGGTCTCCATCTCTCAAGAGGGTCTCCCTACTGACAAGAATGCTTTGATAAATATATTTGTTCAGTTCCATGAGAGTCTCAATATACCACCTCTCAATGTAACAAATGATCTCTCGTTTTTCGCATCTTACATCAGCTACAAACGTAGGTCCCACCTCCAAAGAACTCGCGCCGACCATAACAATTACTTTCAGTTACCATCTCACTCTCCTCCTACAGATAAAGTTTCAACCCCAAACCCCTCTATCGTTACTGTTACCTCCCCTGAATGCTTTTCTATTTATTACCAGAACGTGAGAGGTCTGCGAACTAAAATCTCCTCCGTATTTCTTAACTCTCAAAACCTCCCCTACGACATTTCTGCTCTCACTGAAACGAATTTATCTTCTAATTTCATGAATAATGAGCTTATTATTTCTGATTTCGTTATCTTCTGAGATGATGGTCAATCGAAAGATGACGATTCCTTAGGTCATGGAGTTCTTTTGGCGATACATAACTCAACTTTTGTTAAATCCTCACCTACAGCTGACTTTGAATATATTTGTGTCAAAATCACCTTCCCAAGGCGTAACCTCTACATACTATGTTGCTACATTCGCCCTTCTCAACCAATCGAGGGTTATCAGCTTGCCGTAGATGCTATCGATTCCGTATGTGATATTGTAGACCCCTGCGACGACGTCATGATTCTGGAAGACTTTAATCTTCCCCATCTACAATGGGCCCAGTTTGAGGATGAGTCCCATTTTGTTGCAGCAAACCCTACCTCTGGAAAGGAAGTTCTTTTCACTGACTGTCTCTCTGATTCTGGCCCTTTCCACCTCTATCCCTAACGTTTTCGTACGACAACTTAAGTACAATTTCTCACTGTGAGAAATCATATAGCTTTAATTTTCGTAAGGCAGATTTCGCTAAACTTAATAATCTTCTCAGTAAGATTAACTTTAGTCCTATCTCAAATATGGCAAGAATTACTCAAATCCCGATCTGAGTCTGATTTTTCTCATTACCATTACATCCACTCCCAATTCTCTTAACTCTATCAATATCTTTACATCGAATATCTTGACAGAATGCAATCCACGCTAATGAATGACCCCAAACGTTCCTACCACTTCATTAATGCCAAACGAAAATCGGACAACTATCCATCCACTTTAAAATTTGCTAATAAATCCTCGGCAGACTCTAAAACAATCGCAAAACTGTTCGCTAATTTTTTCAGCTTTTTTTTCAGTTTACGGATCACGTCATTCAACCTGATCATAACTATTTCCGCTACTTAGACAACTGTTCCCAAACCTCCTTAGTCACAATTCATATAACTTCGGCGTCGTTAGTAGATAAGATCAATAAACTAAAGGGCGAATACTAACCCGGCCCTGATGGCCTGCCCGCTATAGTTCTGAAAAAATGCGTGAACTACTTAGTCCAACCCCTTACTACTCTATTCCAACTCGCAGGAAGTTTTCCCTGAAATCTGGAAAACTCATACATAATCCGAACTCGTAAAAAGTTGTAAAAGTGAAATATCCAACTACTGGCCCATCGCCAAACTATCCTGCATACCTAAGCTCTTTGAAAGCATTGTTTATGACACAATATTTTTTCACTGTAAGACTAACATTTCACCGAACCAGCATGGATTCTTCTAAAAATTAGTATAAGGGTATTCATATCCCCTTTAACACGTGCAAATTATATAAAAAAAAAAAAAAAAAAAAAGAGCAGATCAACAACCACCAACCTTACCGAGTTTGTGTCTAGCACTCTGTGCGTTTTGGAAGATGGTAATGAAGTCGATGTAGTTGCCACATCTCATGGATCAAATCTTACTTAAAAAAAACGCCAATATAACGTCCTCTTCAGATCTTCAATTTCTGATCCTATTAAAGCCACATCGGGAGTCCCTCAAGGCAGCCATCTTGGTCCAATGATCTTCATTTTGACAATTAACGATGTCGATTGTATCATCAATGACTCCCACCCTTCTGTATATTCGGATGATATGAAAATCTTCACAACCATATCGTCTCGTGCATATCGTCTCACTGTAAGATGATTTGAATCGATTTTCAGTCTGGTGCCATAGAAATTTTTTAGAGCTCAACGTAAGCAAGTGCCAAGCTATTACATATTCTCGTAAGCGTATCCGGCCATCTCCCAGAGTCTATTCCATTAGCGGAGAGCCTACACCCTCTGTTTCTTCACTACGCGATTTGGGTGTTATCTGTGATAGGGAACTCGACTTCCGTTCTCATATTGATAACATTATCAACAGAGCAAACTCTGCCCTCGTTTTCATTAAACGATGGTTTACGGAATTCTCAAACCCTTACGTTACAAAATCCTTATACATCATATTCGTCAGACCCCTCCTTGAATATGCTTGCCAGGTATGGTCACCGTACTACGAAATCCATATCTTGCGAATCGAAGCTGTCCAGCGTAGGTTCATCCGCTTTGCCTTACGTGGTCTTGCTTGGACTGATAGTTACAATTTGCCCCCATACGCTGACCGTTTGAAACTAATCAATTTACAGCCTCTCGATAAACGTCGCGAAGATGCTGACATCTTGTTTATCCATCAGTTATTAGCCGGTAACATTGATTCCCCCGAGCTGCTGCATATGATTTCTTTCAACACCAACCCACGTAACCTCAGGTCCTCACCCCTCTTCCGTCTTATTCCTCATCGCACCAATTATGGATACCATGAACCAATGTCTAGAATGCTCCGCAGAGCTAATCACATGCAAACCTCCCTGAGAAACGCCTCCCTGAGAAACGCCCTTTATTCCATTAATTCTTCCTCATAACCGAAAACTGTTATTTTTAAGTCCAGTTCTAGTTTAGTTATTATTAGTTTTAAGTTTAGCTTTAAGTTTTTGCTTGTATTAAGCTCAAACAAATAAATAAACAAATGATTTTATGCAAATAAATTATGACTAAGTAATCCAAGTAAGCTTCCAAAGTACAGCCAAGAATTTTATTACGAAAGACTAGCAAGAAAAGGCTGGTCATATCTCCTTATTAGAAAAACATAACGAATAAGGTTATTAAAGACAACTATAAGTTTTCTTTTCATTTCGGCGCTCGGTCTACAGAAGATTTGGAACTCATAAGTAATTGCTTTGTCAATGTACTCGATTTCAAAAGTTCACAGATATAGCTTTGAGAAATAATCCGTATCCAGTTTATTTTTAAATATTACTAAACACTTTGATTTAAGTGGATTCAACTATAATGCATTTCTTTCCGCCCAAAGTGATACCTGCTTGAGGTCCTCATTCAAACCATTAACTCCATCTTCAATTAGGCCCAGCTTACAGCTTAAATAAATTTGTACGTCATCAGCATACATGTGTACAAAACTATTTTTAACCGACAGCGGAAGGTCATTAATAAAAATGAAAAACAACAAGGGGCCTAGGATTGACCCTTGTGGCACTCCTGCTGATATATTTGAGAGAAGCGGTATATGCTTTCTAATTTTCGTACCAACTGTAAGTGGTTTACTTTGTCAAAAGCCTTGGAAAAATCAAGTAAAGTTAAAAATGTAACTTCGTCTTTATCAATACCAACGCTAATACAATATTATCCGTAATTTTTAAGAGAGCAGTGATGCAACTATGCTTCTGCCGAAAACCAAATTGGTTCCTATACAACAATTTGTTGTTTTGCAAATATAGTACGCAAACAATTGAACGTGAATCAATTTTTCCATGACCTTCGACAAAAAGGCAAAATAGATATAGGTCTATATTCAGGAGGAGAAATCCGCGATTCTTGTTTCTTAGGAAAAGATATAATCTTTGATGATTTCCATAAATATGGAGGCAAAATAATTTTCACAAAAGTAGAATGTATTTCATCAAAGCCAACAGCTTTTGACTTAACATTCAATATAGCTTTTTTAACATTTTTTATACACCAGTATTTTTCTAGATTCCTTAAGCAGAAGAAACTTTTATTAAGCACATTTAATACAATATATTAGCGTTATTGAACTAGTAAAACATACACATACATGAATGATATGATCAAGATATATTACTTGGAGAGAAAATTCAACTGGAAGCTGAGCAGCAGTGAAGTTGGGATGTACCAACTCAAACAAAATACCAAAGGATTATACACGGGTGGATACAAGACAACCACAGAAACTGGGGCAGGCAGATGTGGGCCCAGAACGACTTGGAACCTCAGTATCCCCCAAGCAGAGATCTATGCGATCGAAAGATGCAGCCAATTTAACCTCGATAGGAAATATAGCGGTCAAGACATCGCGATACTGTCGGATAGCCAGGCCGCCATCAAGGCGTCTCATGAAATCAGGTCTACACTTGTGATAATAACAGAGTCACCCTCTACTGGGTACCAGACAACGAAGGAGGGAAATGAAGCAGCTGATGAACTAAGAAGAAAAGGCTCCGGGATCGCTTTTACGGGTCTGAAATCATTCTGCTGGCTGGGACCGCATACGATATAGAAAGAGCTGAGAAAGAAGGAAGACTGCAAAAGAATCAAATTTTAGGAAGAATCCAATAAACAAAGACAGGCCAAAGAGCTTCTCGGGAATTATAACCGGAAAAGAAGTAAGGTTTTAGGAAGAGTGATAAAAACCGGCTGCACATTCTTACAGGCTTCCTAACGGGTCAATGTAGACTTAAGGAACACCTTAGGAAACTGGGTATAGAGCATTACGGAGATTGCAGATTTAGCGGATGTTAGGAATGTGGACCACTAATCCACAAAAGGAAACACCTGGATGTCTATCAACTATCATAAAAAGATCTAACATCGTTGGATCCACTTCAGATACTCCGGTTCATAAAGGAAATTAGACTGAAGGCGGCGCTCTAAGTCGAGCGTCAAGTCACCCCTAAAATCAATCTACAATCTACATATTTGCTAAAAATTATGCGAAGAATAAAAGATATGGTGAAGATGAGCGAATATTCGTAGTACGTTTGGTGTGAATGAATTCCAAAATTTACTTGTCCAGCAGAAGACCACGAGCATTGTGGTTAATTAGACGGTCGGGTGGGACAAATTTTGTCAGAACATACGTGTAAAGCAGGAAGGAGCTTGGAGCTATCAGCTAGGTTAGGTTAGGTTGAAGTGGCTGTCAGCAAAAGAAACAAACACACTTAGGCCAATAATAGGTCCATTGTGATACCACATGTATTTGAGACGCGGTCTCTAGCCTACTCGTTGAACCATTTAGAGCTTCTGATGAAAAATAGTCTCTTCCTCCTCCTCGTCCATGCAGCTTCTGCAGAGATCGTTGAAGAATACATCAAGCCTTGTTGTATGCTTGCCTATTAGACAGTGTCCAGTAATGACACCTATAACAGCACTAATGTCTACTGAATTAATCGACAAATGTAAAAGAAGAGACGAACTTTACAGAAGATGGAAAAACAACAGACTGAACAAATCTTACGAACTGGACTATAAGACTTTCAGGAACAAACTAAACAAGGAAATAATGGCTCAAAAATCCTTTTTTTATAAAACCAAGTTCAGCCAAATCAGATCTGACCCGCGTAAAACTTGGAGTCTTATAAACGAAATACTGGGAAGGAAAAAGCCTGGAGTTGATGAAACTGTAACAAAGAGCTTCTCTGACAAAATGTGTCTGAATAAGCTGGCTAGTGCATTTGCAAACAATTTTGGCACTCAGATAAAAGACATTATCCATCAATGCGATGCCGTTACATCGACACATACAAGTTCAAGATTAGCCAGATCAGTATTCGTACAAGAAACAAGTTTCTCGGAAATACGAAGAATAATTCTTTCGCTCAGCGATAGCAAGTCACCAGGTTTGGACGGCATAAGAGCCGGTGATATAAAAAGACATGTGGACATATTCACCCCAATATTTTGAAAATTCGTGAATCTTAGCATAAACCAAGCAAAAATCCCTGCAACTTTGAAAACCGCTGTTGTTAGGCCAATATATAAAGGAGGTACCAAAAGTGAGCTCAACAATTACAGACCTATATCAATATTGCCGATAGTTGAAAAGTGTCTTGAAGAGGTCGTAACAAAGAGGCTTCAAGATTTCATCGCCAAAAATTCCCTCATAAACCCAAGCCAGTACAGCTTTCAGAAAAATAAAAGTACTGGTAAACTGTTAAGGGAATTTGCCAATTGTATCAACGAAAGTCTAAACAAAAGCTACCATATACTAGTGCTGTTCGTGGATTTCAGTAAGGCTTTTGACACACTGAACCATAATAAACTAATAGAAGTACTGGAAAACATTGGCATAAGAGGTATGATGGCAGATTGGCTAAAAGAATACTTGAACAACAGACATTTCTGTGTAAAAATCAATCAGACATATAGTCAAAAGGAACGCGTGCAATATGGAGTCCCTCAAGGATCAAAATTGGGTCCAATACTTTTTATTTTATATACCAACGAGCTGCTACGAGTATTCAAGCAGGCCATACCATTTGCGTATGCAGATGATACGGCGATAGTGATGCGCCACAGATTTTTGGATACGGCAACAGCAATTATGCAAGAGGAATTCGATAATGCGGTGAAATGGTGTCATGATCACGGTCTAACGATCAACGCATTAAAAACAAAAATGATGCACATACGAAGTCCGCAGTTCAAAGCTACTCAACAACAAATTCTTTTTAGAAATGATTCCTGCAGTAGCTCAACTAGCTGTCCGATTGAGATAGTGGAGAGCTACAAATATCTGGGAGTAATCATTGACAGCAATTTTCTGTGGGACACGCATATCAATGAGTTGCGCATGAGCCTTAAAAACGCTTTATATGCACTTACCCATCTAAAGTTCCATGCCACAACGTCCGTGTTGAGACAAGTATACTATGCCCTAGTGGAATCGAAGTTGAGGTATGGAATACTTGCATGGGGTAATGCTTCTAAAACACACATAGAAAAAGTAAAAAAAACTACAAAACACCGCATTGAAAAAGATAATCGGCGAAATGTTCTTGAACAAGAACGCTTTAAAGTTCTTCCAGTAGAAGATATTTTTAAGATGACCCTTATACTGGAGTACTATGACGACTCTCGATTCATAACACCAATTCAACATGGGATCAACATCAGAAGGCGGACACAAGGTATGCTTCAAGAGCCCCGTTTCTGCAATAACTACGGGAGAAGGCAGCTGAAATGCAGTGTACCAGAGGTCCTCAATACAATTCCACAAGAACTAAAAAATATTACAAATATAAAAACTAGGAAAAAAAACATAAAGAACTTTTTTCTCAACACAAATTCAAATACGTAGCTAATTTTCAAACCCACTTCCATAAAACTGTTTTTTGTAAACATCAGTTAATTGTTTCTTTCTTTTAATTAAGGAAATGTAGAAATGTTGTTAAACTAAGCTTGCTATCTAAAATTCATTACAAGTTTTTGAAACTCGATCTTCTGCAGAAAAGCCTTTATAAGGCTTCGCGGAAAGATATAACCAATGTAAAATATTTTCTGAAAATAAAAGTGAATTAAATTAAAAATTAAAATTAATATGCTTCCTATTTAGAGAAATCAAATTCCTAGAGCGTTTCAGATCCAGCATGGGCCAAATCTATTTTGTCGCTAGATAAGTTGTACTCCTAGTCCACCTAGAATTTGTCTTTATGGTAGCATCCAGCTCTAATTTAAGTTTGCATGTAGCGATAGACATACGCAGTAAACTTTCGCCTGGAAGGATGAATATTGTTGTTCCATGTCTGGCAAGTTCATCAGCCTTACAATATCTATAAGAGACGATCGGCAGTCTAGGGCTGTTCAAGAATTTGATGCGGAAGATTCCAGGGATTTGATTGCGGCTTGGCTGTCTGAAAAGATGCGGATATCAATGATGATATCACCTTTTCAGTTAGCCAAGACAAGACTTCCCTTATTGCCATTATCTTCGCCTGGAACACGCAACAATGGTTTGGGAGACGAAAAGAGAGGTTTAAATTAAGCCTATCAGAAAAGTCACCACCACCCACCCCGTCGTTAGTTTTTGAACAGTCGGTATAAAAATGTACCGACATATCTTCCGTAAAGTCACCTTCTTCGCAGAATGCTCTGGAGGGGATGGTAACTTGGAAGTTTTTGTCAAAATTTAACTTGGGGATGGTATGGAGGCGTGGCCATACTCGTACATTTTTTAGACCACTGTGAAGTAGTTTTAAGGCGAATAGCTGTGTTAGTTGCCATTTGTCTGCCATAAGCTATCAGCTAAAAAGCTTTATCTTTCACACTATGAAGTTTCAAGTTTTTTTTTTCAATTTTTTAAGTTTTATTCATATATCTAAGTTTTTCCACAAAGTTTGCATCATATCTGCAGAAGGCTATTCTATTGGCAAAATGTTAAAGAAAAATGTGAGCGTTATTTCACTTCTAGTTCAGTTATTTTTGGAGAATTTAATTTTAAACAATTGCTTATAATTTCCCAAGAATTATTGCTTATAATCTAAAAGAAAAAAGGAAAATTTAATTTTAACTTAAGCTTTGATCCAACGAAAGAAAATGTCGTTTTATTATGAAATTCTTTCTTTGTTGACCTCTGATGTTTAGACTTCTGGGTAGCTTGTTCCAGAGGCTTGGAGCTATGTGTCTCAGTTGATGTTTTCTATACACCGTGAAGTATATGAGTATATAGCAGACGCTGGGCTTGTATTCTTGTGTAGACACCTTCATAATATTCGGGTACAATTGCTATATTCAAGATATTTGAAATTCTCAGAATTTTAAATTCGTCGCTAGCGATTACTTTCAGGGCTTTGCTTTGTATTTTTTCCAGCGCTTCTATATGTGTCTCCGCTGCACCATTCCATGCAAGGACGCCGTAATGAATCTATTATTCTATCAGCGCGTAGTACACTTGCTGCAGTACCGGTTGTGGTGTTTACTTTTTCAAATAAAATACTAAAAACATGGCGCTCCTTAGTTTACAGCGAAGGGTGTCCCATGTAAAGTTGCAGTCGATAGTGACCCATAAATACTTATAAGACCTTATTTTGTCGATACGAAAAAATGGCATGGTTGATCTGGCTGGATGAGTCGATAATGAGGACCATTGTCATGACACCATTATACAGCTTTGTCGAATTCTGCCTGCATTATTTTCATCGCTGCATCCAAAGATCGATGTTTCACTACAATCGCTCTATCATCGGCGTATGCGAAGGAAACACTTTATGTGACGATTCGTAGCACTTCGTTTACGTAGATTATAAATAGTGGACCCAGCTTTATTCTCTGTGGTACACCGTATTATATCATCGTGTGCTTACTGTGACTACTAGACATTTTTACTTGAAACTGGCAATCTGTGACGTAACCCGCCTGTAAACAGCTTTCAGGAACTTATGATGGTCTAACATGTCGAACGCTTTACTAAAATCGTGATGATTTTTGTTAAGGCTCTACTTTTTTTTAAAGCCGCATTGATTTACTTCTAAAACAGAATACCATCCTGCAAAAGTCTGGTGTTTATCCACAATATATCTTCAAGACATTTCGACAAGAGGCAGGATTGAAATTGGCCTTTAGTTTCCAACGTTACTTTGCAATTTCTTTTTTGCAATATTACATTGCTCCAAACTGCAGTTAATTATTTTTAGGAGTGCCTGTTCAAAAATCTCTGCATTCGGTTTTAAATCTATTGACCTGGTGGGTCAGTAAGTCCCTGAAAATTAACACAAATTGTGTCGTCACCTTAAATTTTTATTGTTTTTTTTTTCAAAAGAACGCACCCAAATTTCAAATTTCTGTCAAATAGTTTTGTTGTGGCAGCCATTTTATATAGACGCCTTCTAGCATTTTCGTTAAAATGGAAAAAAGTGAATTTCGAGTGCTCAAACACTATTTTTTGCGAGAAAAAACTATCATGCAAGCCAAACAAAAGCTTGACAAATATTATGGGGACTCTTCACCATCGATTGGAACCATTCACCACTGGTTTACTCAATTTCGGTGAGGGCGTTCAAGCACAAGTGACGCCGAACGTTCTGGTCGCCCAATTGAGGTCACCACACCAGAAATGGTAGACAAAATCCATGGTTACATGGCTCAGTAATTTCGATTTTACATAAATATTTGGACATGAAAAAGCTTTCCGCAAAATGGGTGCCGCGTTGGCTCACAATCGACAACAAACGAATTCGTTTGACAACTTCAAAGGTGTGTTTGGCGAAGTTCCAGAAAAATTCGGCCGAGTTTTTGCGCCGTTTCGTAACCGTGGATGAAACCTGGATTCACCACAACACACCAGAAACCAGGGAGCAGTTAAAACAATGGACATCTCCTGGTGAATCGAAGCCGAAGAAGACCAAGGCGGGTTTGTCAGCAAACAAGGTCATGGCGACAGTTTTTTGGGATGCGCGAGGTGTTATTCACATCGATTACCTTGAAAAGGGTAAAACGATCACCGGCGCATATTACGCAGAGCTGCTGGATCGATTACAAACCGATTTCAAGCAAAAACGGCCACATTTGGCGAAGAAAAAAGTTCTTTTTCACGAGGACAACGCACCGGCGCACAAGTCCGCAGTCGCAATGGCAAAATTGTATGAGTTAGGGTACGAACTCCTCCCTCATCCAGCATATTCCCCAGATTTAGCCTCCTGCGACTATTTCTTCTTTCCAAACATGAAGAAATGGCTCGGAGGTAAGAGATTTGGGTCAAATGAAGAGGTCATCGCTGAAACAAACACTTATTTTGAGGGACTCGAGAAATCGTATTATTTGGAGGGCATTAAAAAATTGGAGAAACGTTGGATGAAGTGTATAGAGCTAAAAGGAGACTATGTTGAAAAATAAAATGTTTTTATACTGAAAAGAGTGTTCCTTATTTAATTTTTCAGGGATTTATTAACCCTAGTATTGCAATACATCGATATCAGGTGCATCGCATTCAACTCACGTTATATGTACGTCTATTCACCATCTCAGTAACGCTTGTTTGCTGCAGATTTGGGATGCTGCTATTTACATAGTAGTGTTTCCGTATCTATGTAGTATTTTCATTGTTTCCTTAGAAAAGTAATCCGAGAACTCACTGATAACATCATTAACGTTTTCGTCATTGAAATTCTTTAGAATTTACTAATCCAAAAACATCTTGCTTCTTCCAATTATTTCATTGACAATACTACGTCTTCCGCGGATCCTCCCTGGCTGTTGCAAAAGTTATTTTACAAAAGCTGCTCTTACTTAACTGGATTTCTTTGTTGAGCTTGTTATGGTAGTGTTTATACTCTGCTTCATATGAGGCGCAAAGTCTGTTATTTTTCCGCCTTCTATACAGCTGGCCTCGCATTTTGCACTACGCCTTTAGCTTAGGTCTAATCCAGGGGTGATGAATCCTGTTTCCTTTAAACTGCTTTTGACTGTCGCACACTTATAAATTCACCCCTATCACAGATTCCGTCGTAATAGAAAATGTGCTACGAATCCCTAAAAAGCTATTACAAAATCCCTTCGGAGTAAGAATCTGCTACGAAATTCGAAATTCGTAAAATTTGGTATCACTGATTCCGTATGAAAAGGAAATATGCTGTCATTTTCTACGACAAAATATTACTAGATGTTAGCGTCTTCTGGGAAACTGTTAGAAAGGAATTAAACATTCTGGGTCCACCATCCAAAGAAGCATCAACTTGGAGAAAGGATTGTGCCAAATTGATTTATTACTTTAATCGTTCTTTTAATTATACTTTCTCTCACCCAAGGTTTGGCTAGATTGGAAAGCCTACATAAAGAGGAAACTCGTGGAAAAGAAGAAAGAAATAAAAGCAACAGGTGGCGTTTACTTTTTTTTAACCACTAATATATTTATGAATTTGTTTTTTATTTTTTTTTTTAAGTTTAATACAATGTTTTATTTTTTTTGAAATGAATTTGTTTTTTTTTTTAAAGTTTAATACAATGTTTTATAAAAAGAAGAATGGTTTTTATTTTTATAAAAATGTATTTAATATATTCTCTCTCATAGCATTCGCTGCACTGCGGTAATTATTTGGATCTGTGTCCAATGTTTCTGACACTTCGTCGTCTATAATTTCGGGTAAATCAACATTCATGTAGTCTTAGACACGGTAGTGGATGCAGATGTTATGTAATGCACAGACCACATTAATTATTTGCGAAGCCTTACGTGGAGAATAATGCAATTGTCGTGCACCCAGTGTGCACCGAAATTTGTTTTTTGAAACTCCGATTGTTCTCTCCACAATATTGCGAGTTTTGCTGTGCTTGATGTTATAAGTACTTTTCGGGCTTCCAGCTTCAGCAGAACGGAATGGGGTCATTAGCCAAGGTTCCAAGGAATAAGCATCACCTATAATTTCCAAATAATTTTATAACATATTCACATAAATATCATAAATGACAAACCTAAAATCCAAGTGTTTCTCTCTCCAGCTAGGTATTTGGTTCGAAAATATTCTAGAACGCTACTTAAATTCCAGATGTGAGAATCATGGTTGGAGCCTGGGTATCTAGCATCAACGCACCTTATTTTCATATGGTTGTCACAAATCTAAAACGAAACATTTATAAATGTTCAGTAATCTTAAAGGTTTAAAACAATTTTACTTGCATAGCGTTTATACTAAAATTTCCTTTTCGGTTGTAGTATAAACTTTTTTCTTCTACTGGAGCAATAATGTTGATATGCGTTCCATCAACACACATTACAACTCCTGGAAAACTCGCTTTTGAGTAGAAATCTCGTTTTGCTTGGCTCTTCTCATTCTCCTGCATTTCAATTGTTATCCATAAAGGACAAAGTCTATTTTCCAGTATATTTATTACACTCTTTAAAGTGCAGGAGAATGTAGACAACATTACAACACCAAGCTGGTAAGCGCCTCCTGTCAAAAACTTAATACAGCAGCAAGTCTACATATGGGATTTATGGATGACAGATTCAATTCCCGTTCCAGCTGATCCAAAACATATTTAAATTCTGCTTTATTGCGACGCCAATTTCTTATGAATCTAAAAAGATACATTATAAATAAATCAATATTTTTGTTTTACTAGATAAATGTTGGAAGGTACTTACAGTTTCTCATCTAGATCAAATGGATTAGATCTATCTCGCAGCATTTTTCTTTGCATTTTTTGTTTTTGCTTTCGTCTAGCTGAATCTTCCTCCGATGCAACAATTGCAAATATAAATGAATCCATTTTGTTTTAAAGTGCAAATATAATTTGAAATAAACCAATTAATTAGAATAAATGAATCACAAACTTTAAAACTATTTGTTTATTATTTTCAATGCACTTTGACGTTAAACAGCTGATTTCGAAAATGAGAGTGAGTGCGATTCCGTTCGGATTGTGTGATAGCATTTTTTCGTAGTTCGTATCGTAACTTCGATTCGTAGATTTGCTACGAATGGATTCTGTGATAGGGGTGATTGTTGCAGTATATTGCGTCAACATTCTGCTTGAAAAGCACTGATTGATTTACGATAGGTATGATTCCGAATACGCTCGCTCTTACTACTGTTTAAGGTAATCTCAGTTTCTATGGGCGGTCCATAGAGGGTAACGTAGTGACCTAATGTACATGATTCAATAATCCTTGAAGACATAGACGGCGCAGGCATGCTTACTAAGATCTAGCCAATCAGTGTCTGTAGACTCTATCCATACTATTTATTTTGTATCTTATATATTAAGTGCTATCTTAAAAATAAATCTTAACTTATCTTAATTACATGCATAATTAAATATTCAGGTTTTTTTTTTTATCCAAGTACTATGCCTTAAAAAATTAACTACCTAAACCTAGACACTTAAAAACTATGTTAGCTGGCCAAGGCAAAAATATGGCGGCCAACTTTGCCGTACTAGACCTACGCCGGATCAAAAGGGATCGAAGAGGGAGCATCTTCTAGTAACCACCAGAATTACTGGTGCTGCTTGCACACGTCTTTGAGCCGCCTATCCACAGTTGTCCGGATTACGTGGAAGATAAGTGGCACCGCTGAACTATCCTGGATCACACTTGCCTGATCTAAATAGAGCAATGCTTCTGGTGGGACAAAGCCGTTAAGGCGCACAGTCTCATGGTACCCATGGTTGTTATTCATCGAGGTCATTGCTCTTGCAAAGTGACTTCGAGACATCTTGACCAGAAAATTGTCCACTCTTATCTGATTCGCCCTATTGTATAGGGCCTCATTAGAATAGAATTTTTTGTACTGAGACTCTGGTGTTCTGTACAAGTGAAGGCAAGCCCGAAGGCAGGCTCAAACACCCGAATCCTTTCCACCCTACTTGCCCCTCTGTTGAACCACATGGGGCATCCATATGCGAGCATGGGCCGAATGAGGGCCGTGTAGCAGATTAGCCTTATCCTTGCATCGAGTTGCTTGGTGTAAAAAAGTCTCTTTGTAAGGGCGAAGGCAGCTCGGGTTCTGGCTATCACGTGCTGAAGAGATCCTATCAGATCAGCCGTGTAAATATTAAAAAGTATCGGCGAATTAACCGCACCCTGTTGCAGATCATTTTTAATTTCGAACATCCCAGCGGAAGTCACATTGCCATTTTTCACAACTTTCTACTGGTGACCATATTGAACAACATGTACAGTAGTGGTCCGCTCAACTTGTAAAAAAGACTTTCCAACCATACGATATCGAAGGCCTTCTCCAAGTCATGATATTTGTTTTGTAACTTCGAGTTGAGGCCACGAAAAAGACATCAATTAGCAAATGATTTTGATTTTTTTTTTTTTTGAACGGGGTAAACCCTTACTTTATGGAGTAATTAGGATTCTTAATAGTTCTTTTTGTCCGAGGTTTCCTTGTTTTTGAAGTCGCCTAGGTTTTTTAATCATTTTTTCACCGCGTAGTGAAAAGTGCGCGATGAGCAGTTAACAAAATTTGGAAATAGACCAATCATGGCTTTTGAGTAAGTAGGTGAATCGATGACAGAAATTTCTCATCGATTATGATTCAACGAGCCATAAGAAAATTTTTAAAAAAGACACCGTAAAATGGGTTGACAAGCAACATTTTTTTTTCTTGACTGCATTTCCTGAAGTTCTTAACGTAACTTCAATATGCGCACATTTTAACATGAGTCACGGCTCCTATTTTCGATGCTTGTCACCCCGTTGCTGTGAAACAAGCGTTTCTATTAAATTTCAAGCAAAACATGCCCTCTTGCGAGTTACCCCGCCGTTGGGGTGAATAACCGTGGCAAAGGGGTGACAAGTGACAGCAAACGGGTGACTTGCAACAACAGTAGGGTGCAGAAAACAACAAGCTAATCCACTTGCAAGGCTAAAATTATTAAATACCTTGTAGGTGATATTAAAAGTTGCAGCCTTAAAAAAAATAAAAAAAAGGTAATAAAATTAAACTAAAAAAAAAATAATAAATAACACAAACAAACACGTTTTATTCACAGGTGTACAAAAAAATTGAAAATCTTTCACTAAACAATTCTTAAAGGTTGGGGTTAAAAATACCCATAAAATCAGTCGGAACTGGACACATCCTCTTCAATGTAGCGCGCAAACTTTATGGGATCAAAATCCTCGTCCGCCATGCTGTCGTCGCTATTAATATCGAAACATCTTTTGCATATAAATCCTAGGTCTAAGCTTAAACCGGAACACACCGGACAAACAAACTTTTTGCATGTCATGCATCGTTGTGTGACACACTCTGCACTCTGAAGCATTTGAGAGCACTGTTTCTGAGATGTTGTTTGAGGCTACTTTTTCGCGTTGTTCTGCTTCCGAATTCTCCAAAAAGACATTATCTACTTCGGGTAATTTTTTAGTCTTTGCGTTGGTATTCTTTTTCCCCTTATTTTTCGTGTTTTTTTTTTTTTTTTTGAGAGGCTTCTTTATTTATTTTTTTTTCAACGTTTTCGACTCTTTTTCCCGGAGCGACATCAAGTTTTTTTTCTTTTGCTTTGAAGCAAGAGCCGTTTCCTCCGAGTAGCGAAAAGATTTGAGCAAAGTTACAATAGAGTCGTTGACGATGTTCGCGTCCTCGGCATTCGGTTCTTGAGCTTCCTTTGGCAGGCGATTAAGAACCCCTGCCTATTCATAGGAAATATACCTGTCTTTTTAAATCCGGATATTAAACTTTGCTGAGCGCTTGTTTGAATTTTAGAGTAAAGCTTGCTGAGCAATTGCGGGAAAATTGACTTTGGCAATGAACTCTCCTTGCGCCCCTCTTTGTTCTTCCAAGCAGTTAATATGTCACGCCAAGCTACTTTGAGGGGATGGAAAAAAGCGACATCTAACGTTTGAGTTAAGTGTGTCGAATTAGCCGGCAAAAATATCAAGTGGACATCTGATTCCTTGCACGTGTTAATGGCATCAATCGAAAGGTGGCAACTCAAATTATCTCCAATCACGTACAATTTTCCATCCAATCTTCAAAAGTTATTATATCCATCCAACCCGATGCAGCCCTATTATGCCTTGACCCCTTCGGTCCGCCTGTCATCCATAGGTCATACAAATGCTGGGACCTATATATGATGTAATATATCATCACTCTTCTACAAGTTGAGCAGGCTGGGTATAAGTAAACCACTACTGTACATGCTCTATAATATGCTCACCAGTAGACAGTTCATTGTGAAAAATGGCAATGTGACTTCTGCTGGGACGTTCGAAATCAAAAACGGTCTACAACAAGGTGCGGTTAATTCGCCGATCCTCTTTAACATTTACACGAGTGATCTCGTAGGAAATCTTCCCCATGCTATTGCGTATGCAGACGACTTGATCGCGTATAGGTCAGGACCAAAGATCGAGGTCATTGCAATACTCTTGCAGCGTGATTTCGATAATTTCAGGATATACTGCGACGACTGGAAGCTGAAGATCAACCTCCAGAAGACAGAGACTATTCTGTTTAGAACGTCGTTATCTGGGGCCTCCAGGGATACCAGAAAGAATTGGCGAAAGTTCTCAATCGTGGGACAGCACGGGCAGACACTAGCGAGTCGAAGTGTGGTTAGATACCTTGGGATCTGGCTAAATCAATATCTATATTTTAACAAAAATGTAGATGCTGCTCTGGTCAGAGCCAGAGTTACGTTTGCCCTTACAAAGAGACTGTTTTATAGCAGCCAACTCGATGTGAAGGTAATCTGCTACATGGCCCTTATTCGGCCCATGCTCGTATATGGATGTCCCGTGTGGTTCAACGTGGGAGCAAGCTGGATGGAAAGGATTCGGGTGTTTGAGAGGGCTTGCCTTAGGGCTTGTCTTCAGTTGTACAGAACTCCAGAGTCCCAGTACATAAAATTCTATTCTAATGAGGTCCTGTATAACAGGGCGAACATAAACAGAATGGATAATTTCCTGATCAATATGATTCGAAGGCACACTGTAAGAGCAATGTCCTCGATGAATAACCTGATCTCTGGGGCATACTACCCCAATGATTTGTATCACGAGAGCGTGCGTCTTAACGGCTTCATCCCCCCAGAGGCGTTCCTATATTTAGATAGAGAAGGTCTGATACAAGATAGTGTAGCGGTGCCGCTAATCTACCATGTTGCCCGAAATGCTGCGGACAGGCGACTTAACTACGACCGACACGTCGCACACAGCACCACGGAGCGTCTCTGGTTTAGTAGGGCGGTATCAAGCCGTGATATGGCAGATGCAGCAAGACAGCACCAGAAATTCTGGTGGCTCGAGGACGGAGAGGGAACTCCCTCGTTGTTTCCTTTTGATTCGGGGTAGCCTCACAAGGGGCAAAGTCGGTGTAGCTTTTTATAGCCTGGCCGGCTTACATAGTTCTAAGGTCGGTTTAAGTTTTAAACATTAAAAAATAAATAAATAAATAAAAAAAAAAAAAAACCCTATACATGTGTATTTATGTATGTATACTATATGTATTATGAAAATATACAGTATATCTATATGTATGTATATATATATGTATATCAAAAAAAAAATTCCCATGTTTAATCACGTACCTTAGAATAAGTAGCTTTTAGGTAGTTTATAATTTATATATATAGATAAAAAATTCAGTTCATATACTAAGTTTTTGCTTAAAAATTTTTTCTTAGTTTCCCAATATTTGTAAGTATAGATCTAATAAATAGTTTAAGTTATGTTACGTCGAAAGACATATTTTAAGCATTAGGTTTAGCTTAGAGCGCCCGCATAGGGCCATTAAGTTAGTATATAACATAGTTAATTTAGTTAAGCTAGTTTTAAGCGTTTTTTGTGTCTAGCTGTTAAGAGTTAATGATTTCAGTGATTTGTGACAAGTGACAGCAAAGGGGTGACTTGCAACAACAGTAGGGTGCAGAAAACAACAAGCTAATCCACTTGCAAGGCTAAAATTATTAAATACCTTGTAGGTGATATTAAAAGTTGCAGCCTTAAAAAAAATAAAAAAAAGGTAATAAAATTAAACTAAAAAAAAAATAATAAATAACTCAAAGCAAACACGTTTTATTCACAGGTGTACAAAAAAATTGAAAATCTTTCACTAAACAATTCTTAAAGGTTGGGGTTAAAAATACCCATAAAATCAGTCGGAACTGGACACATCCTCTTCAATGTAGCGCGCAAACTTTATGGGATCAAAATCCTCGTCCGCCATGCTGTCGTCGCTATTAATATCGAAACATATTTTGCATATAAATCCTAGGTCATCGGCTAATCTTAAACCGGAACACACCGGACAAATAAACTTTTTGTATGTCATGCATCGTTGCCAGTTATCGTTCCGTTTCTTAAGTGTGTGACACACTCTGCACACTGAAGCATTTGAGGGCCCTGGTTCTGAGATGTTGTTTGAGGCTACGTTTTCGCGTTGTTCTGCTTCTGAATTCTCCAAAAAAAGACATCATCTACTTCGGGTAATTTTTTAGTCTTTGCGTTGGTATTCTTTTTCCCCTTATTTTTCGTCTGTTTTTTTATAGAGGCTTCTTTATTTTTTTCTCCTTTAAAGATTTCGTTTCTGTCTACTTCGACGCTTTTTCCCGGAGCGACATCAAGTTTTTTTTTCTTTAGCTTTGAAGCAAGAGCAGTTTCCTCCGAGTAACGAAAAGATTTGAACAAAGTTTCAACAGAGTCATTGACGATGTTCGCGTCCTCGGTATTCGGTTCTTGTGCTTCCTTTGGTAGGCGAATAAGAACCTCCTGCCTATTCAAAGGAAATATACCTGTCTTTTTAAATCCTGATATTAAACTTTGCTGAGCGCTTGTTTGAA
The DNA here is from genome assembly GCA_963082735.1 of Pocota personata. Lineage (NCBI taxonomy): Eukaryota > Metazoa > Arthropoda > Insecta > Diptera > Syrphidae > Pocota > Pocota personata. The sequence goes on along the minus strand of OY720429.1, from coordinate 46,809,978 downwards.
TTTTCGCGTAAAGCTTGCTGAGCAATTGCGGGAAAATTTACTTTGGCAATGAACTCTCCTTGCGCCCCTCTTTGTTCTACCAAGCAGTTAATATGTCACGCCAAGCGACTTTGAGGGGATGGAATATGCGACATCTATCGGTTGAGTTAAGTGTGTCGAATTAGCCGGCAAAAATACCAAGTGGACATTTGATTCTTTGCACGTGGTAATGACATCAATCGAAAGGTGGCAACTCAAATTATCTCCAATCACGTACAATTTTCCATCCAATCTTCAAAAGTTATTATATCCATTCAACCCGATGCAGTCCTATTATACCTTAACCCCTTCGATCCGCCTGTCATCCATAGGTCATACAAATGCTGGGACCTATATATGATGTATGGAGGAAATGGACATATCGGGTGCAATACGGGCTTAGTATGTATATGAATATTGAAATTGAAATGAGCGTTAAAAAAAACAGTGATAAAGTTGTGTTAATAATAATATTTGTGGATAAAAGTCGGAACAGTAAACTAACTACCTACACGGTAGCGATTTTCTTTACCCTAGTGTAGTTGCTAGTCACCCCTTTTTCGTGACTATTCACTCCATTTTCATCAAAAAAACATCTGTTTCCAAACTTTTGACTAAAATATAATGTTTTCTATATTTAATCGGTACTTTGTTTTTTTATCCTTTTGCTAAATAAATAGGCTCTGCTGCCAAAACAATTTCAATGACCAAACTTTACTTTTTCATAACGAAAATATTAATGTTTTAGGAGCAAAACAAAACACACCACAATGAATGCCACACTCAAACTCGATTTGGCGCCAGATTAGGTTTGACACTTGGAGTTGGAGTTGCCAGTTTGCAAATCAAATACTTTCTTTGTCGATATGACTCCTTAATAGGTACCAGTATGGCATGGTGTTGAGTATAGAGTATAATTTATTTTTTTCCTGGAGATTGTTGCTAGTCATCCCGCTGTTGTTGGTCACCCCATTTTACGATACCAAGAAAGTGGTGTTTTAGAAGAGGAAGCTGTCGTAACAGATGCACTACTCTTAGCACCGACCACCATACGAGTATAAAGAGGACAACATTAAGGAACCGGTTCAGTACTGCACCACAAGTGCGAAGAGATAGTGTGGAAACCACCGGAATAGATATTTCTATAACAACAATTCAAAGACGGCTTAATGGAGCATGTTTGTTTACCTACCTTAAAACATTTCTTGTGTCTAGGATAAAAAACCATAGTCATATTCTAAGATGAAATTGAACCTGGAACTAGACGGAAAGGCATTCATTAAGAAGGAATATGTAGCAGCTCATCCGAAAAGGTATCATGGTTTGGGGAATCATAACTGCCGGTGGAGTTGACACTCTATTGATAGTAGATGGATCCATAAATGCTGTAAAATAGAAAGCAACTATAGAAAATAGAGTGGTTCCCACTATAGAGGAAGTGAGCTGAGTGTTGTGTTTCAGGACGATTTCGAACATTGTATTCATGCTTAGACCGTAAGTAAACCATAAACTTTACACTGTTATTCTGATAATGTTTTTTTATGGTGTTTTTAATCTATTCAAAGTTACAAAGAATAATTGAGTATAAATGCATTCCACAGTCCGTACATTAAATCTATTGAGAACGTTTGGCATCGTATGGGTTTAAAATTGAGGAACAAAAAACCAAGAAATTTGCAGGAATTAAGAAGCCACGATATTTTGTTTTCTGGAATAATACCTAAACCCTAGTGTTAGTTTTTCTTGTCAAATCACTTAGCATTGGCCTACTGGAAACGATATACAGTATATCTACCCTTTCAATACCACAGTGAACAGAGCAGGTCAAAGTCGAAATTTTTTGTTTTTTTTTTTTTGACATTTTTAAAGAGTTGTTTTTCGAATTGGCAATACTTTTTACAGCGACAGCCAAATTGACAGCTGACAGCTGATTTGTACGCAGTTTGGTTTGCCATTTCACCGTGAATAGACTTGAAAATTGTGCAAATTTATTTCGAAAATCGTGGTTCAGTTCGCTAAATTTACCACGCGGTACATCCATTTGACGGTCGACATAATCGTCCATCCGAGCAAGTAATTCGAATAGCTATGGATCGCTTTCGCACCACGCATACTTTAGCGATAAGGGTTAATTTTTGGTTGAATGGCTACGTCAACAAGCAAAATTGCCGCATTTGAAGCGAAGAAAATCCTCAAGCCATTATTGAAACGCCTTTACATCCAGAAAAAGTCACTGTTTGGTGTACTTTATAGCCTAGTGGAGTCATTGGTCCATATTTCTTGAAAAGTGATACCGGCCAGAACGTTACAGTCTATGGAGAGCGCTATAGATCCATGATTACTGACTTTTTCGTTCCCCAATTGAATTGCATTAATGTGGAAGAGCTATAGTTTCAACAATGCCACACAGCGCGCACCACAATCAATTTATTGAAGAAAACTTTCGATGAGAGCATAATTTCGTGTAATTGACCTGTGATTTAACACCTTTGGATTATTTTCTGTGGGATGGGTAGCTAGTGTACGCCGATAAACCAGATTCGATGGACGACTTAGATATCCAGCTGCTCGAAAAAAAAAAAAATATATATTTGGCGCAACAGCTCTTTAAGTGCCAGGGCCTAGCTTCTCGCAAACACTCGTGTTGTGTGCGTTATATTTTTCACACGAATGGAAGGGACCTACAGTTTAGTGCCGTATCCGAACGGCAATTTGTTTTGAGAAGCTTTCTCGTGACAACAATACTCTCGGATGTTTGTCAGACGTTCGCGGGAGGTAGGATTGTGAAAAAAAACTTTCTGGTGTTTTCTGGGATTCGAACTTGGAACCTCTTGCGTAGTGATCCGACACACTAACCACTACGCCACGACGCTCACAGCTGCTCGAAAAAGTAGTCAAAAATTGGACTTCTAGATTGGGCTTTATTCGAGCCAGCCGCGGCATATTAAAACACTAATGGCATAAAATTATCTTTCCCACAAATCCAATACCATTGCCATTACCACGATTTTTATGTTTGATATTCTATACCTCTAAAAAAAAACACTCTTTATATGTATGTAGAGTTTTCGAACTCAAAATTAACAATTTATACACAGGTACTCGTAGATAATGTACCAAAGATTTCTGTCCGGTGCTCGTTACTAAAAATTATGTATATTTTTTTTCAAAAAATCCAGTGACGGCCCTCAGGCTGAATTTCAATTTCAATTTTAAATATGTACGAGTATACTAGAAGTATCTTTATGCTGTAACGCAATTATAATTGCTCTGCATGTGAACAATTAAAAAAACAGTCGTAAACACAAAGCGCTCGGCTCCTTTATCTGCAATTCCACATGCTCCCACCGCCTCACAAATAAGATCGCGATTTACCTTTATCCACCACCGTATTAATGCCATTAAAATGCCGTAATTACAACAAAGGGGCCGCCAATGTATGTACGGTGATGACCACTAAAATGCGCATTCGAAAGCAGAGGTGCATGAAGCCATTGCACTTAATGTTCAGATTATGAGCCAAGTATGTGGTCCTGAGAAAATAAAAGGGTACTTTCGGTCCGAAAATTGCAGTCCCGGGCAGAGCATCCATGATGTTCTCATATGGGGATTCAAATAGCTTTTAAGCTGCATTAATAATTTACCATCCTCATCTCATCGCGTAGTTTTTCTTTGTTCGCTAAACAAAAAAACAACCCACACAGAACAATAAAGATCCTGAGAATTGCCAGAGCTTGATTTAGGTAGCATCGCTACGGATACGAAAATGTATCCGAATACAATGGGGTTGGTGGTGAATTCTATCCGCAGCCCAAGCACACATTTGAGGTGACTCCATTATCGGCCAGTGAATTGTGACCGGGTATCGGATTGTGGGTATTTAGTATTGGTGAACCTCTAGGCATTTGCATTCTCGTTTGAGTGTACGCAAGACCAAAATCGCTTTTAATTGCTCGAGGCTAAAATACTAATTAAAATGCACTGACCATGATGAGTATTTACAGTCAAAGGGAATTTGTTCGCAGTGTTAGTATTCGGTTCTCGCCAGTTTTTTTCTTTCCTTTTTTTTTTTCTTAGTCGATTTAGCATGTCCTTGCTGTCTGGGTGGTGGGTGAGAGTGACATCAATTTTAGTTTTCGCTTGGAAAATGCATGTTTTTGGTTATTTTTCCCTTCGACTAAAACTAAAATACTCTAAAACTACAACTAACTCATTTTGCTGAAGAGCTGTATGCAGGTCATCGTCGTTCATGGCACGATTAAGGGTGGCTTGCTTCCGAAAGGGAATATTTTAATAGGCCAGCGATTTTGCATTTGGTTCGAAATTAATTATTTCTGTCAACGTTCCTAAAATAGGATGTTTTTGTACTCCGCCAGCACTCTGAGTGCTTTCGGTTGTCCGTCCAAGTTAGTGCCAGGAGCGAGTGGTGGTTAATAATTGAATAGTTGGCGAATTTTCACCAGCCCTGCTGTAAGTGGATGTTATAGTTGAAAATGGAAAAGTTTTGGACCAGTGCAGCAGAAATTGAAGTGTTTTTCTTTTTTTGTTTTTTTAATTCTGTGTGAAAATGGGAACTGAAAAGTTGTTTGGTTTTTAATATGATTTATATGCGGGTCATGTATTAGAGCGGTTCAGTGTTGTGTTCTTGAACTTGGTTAACATTTTCGAGTGGTGGCATTCAATTAGGTTTTTTTTTTTTTTTGAAGAAAAAACATGTAGTTTCGGAAATTGTTAAAAAAATAAAAATTAATTTCGACTTCCCTTTTTTGAGTAAGAAAATGTTTGTGTTTCCAGGCATTGTTTGAAAATCAAAACTATCACATTTTGGTTTCCCTCATTTTCATACGACGTCCCTTTAGTTTGTTCCTACTGTTGCTATCTCGTTAATCCAGAGAATCAGAGAATTTTGTCATTGTTTCTGAAATTTTTATTTAACGTATGAGTTGTTTACATTGATTGTACATAGCTTACAGATTTAAATTGGATTGTCGAGCCAACCTATTGTGTCTTTGGTTGCGTAAACGATGTCAGTGATATTGACTCGGTAAGAACGTAAGGGACATTCTGATATGACATGATGCATTGTTTGATCGAGTCCTCCGCAGTCGCATTCAAGTCATGTTACCACACCCCATTTGAAAAGGTTGGTGTAATACGGTTTGAGGTGATCAGGATTTCGGCCTTTTTAACAGAGATTAAATTTTCGAACGAGAGCTTTGTGTCGCCTCAGGGCAGGCGGAACTATTATGCTCAGCGTGGGGAGCCATTCAATGGTTTTTTTTTTCCCGAGGGTTGGTGAAAAATCTTCCATAGACACTATGAGAATAGCAAACGCGTGCTCATAGTAGGGTCAGATTCTTACTGACTAAAAAAACACCACCCTGCGATTTAATTTGTATATTTGTATAAATATTGCAACTAAGAAGGACCTTATCAAGCAATTTTTCTATCATGAAAAAATAACACGATTGGCAGGTTACCTCCACTGAAAGATCATGCATGTTCCGCAATCTAGGCGCGGTTGATTCCTACCTCGCCAAGTAGAAAGGTTTCGTCCTTTGTAGTCGGCGCAATAAATTGCTTTCATCCAGATTTTGTAGGATTGTATTGTTGACATATCCACATATTGCTTGCCAAGTTCCACCACAGTATGGCCACTGTTCCAACCCGGAATTTAATTTCAAATGGCTAAAATTCACCGTCCGTAAGCAAATAATTCACTACTGCTTTATTTATAGAAGCCCTAGTGCGGACAGCAACTCAACTTTTGACGAATTTGATGCGCTGTCTGATTCCATCACTCGAATTGTCTCCTTGTACCCTCATACTGAAATCGTTATTGCGGGCGATTTCAATATACACAATTCGAATTGGCTTCAACATTCTGGCCAGATAACACCCGAAGGAAGGTATGTTGAACTTTTCACTGAGGTAAACAATTTGACTCAGCTTGTAAATGAGCCTACACGTATACCGGACATTGTAAGTCATTCCGCCAACACATTGGACTTGTTTCTTACTTTGCACCCTGATAAATACACCATTGATGTTTTAGCGCCTCTAGGTCGGTCTGACCATAATATCGTATCATCTAAATTGTCGTACTCCGACCACTCAGTTAAAGAAAAAACTCCTAAAAGGAAAGTATGGCAATACGAGAAAGCCAACTGGAGCGGCCTCAATAGCTTCTTTAGGAGTTTTAACTGGTCGCTATGCTTCCTCGATAGCGACGTGGATGCCGCTGCTGATATGATCACTAACACCATACTCTTAGGTATGAATGACTTTATTCCTAACAGAATAAAGAGCATTAAACCTAAGGTAAACTCGTGGTGTGACCAGAGCTGTAAAGAGGCTATCAGAAAGAAAGAAGTAAGTTTTCGGTCTTATAAAGCCAACAAATCTGAGGAAAACCGAAAAAAGTTTAAACAAGCCAGAAAAGACTGCAATGCCCATATTCGACGTGTAAAATTCTTACATGACCAAAAATTGAGGCAAAAAATCCTACAATGTCCCAAAGGTAGTAAAAATTTTTGGTCATTCGTCAAAAATATTAAAAATTCTGCCTCGTCTGCCATCCCCACACTCATTTACAATGACATTCCAGCTGTCAGCTCCTTAGACAAAGCTAATCTGCTTGCTACTCATTTTGCAGCGAACTCCACGCTGCCAGATAATGCTTTGTCTCCACCTGTATTTGAGAGCGTCGAATTTTCCATGGGACAAGTCCACTTTCGCACTCGTACAGTTGCAGGAGTACTTAAAGGTCTTAACATACACAAATCCGCTGGTCCAGATGGTATCCCCCCCATAGTTCTGAAGAGGTGTTCTTCTACGCTGGCAAAACCTCTGCGTAAGCTTTTCTGTCTATCCTACTTTTCAGGACTCTTTCCGAGTAGATGGAAAACAGCATTTGTCCAGCCCGTCCCCAAAAAAGGCGAATCTTCCTCCCCGTCCAATTACCGACCCATTGCACTTACGTCCCTTCTTTCCAAGGTCATGGAAACGCTGATAAATAGTCAGCTTATGAAATATCTCGATTCACGAAAACTCCTTAATGACCGGCAGTATGGTTTTCGTAGCAACAGGTCCACTGGTGATTTGATGGCATATCTCACCGAGAAGTGGAACCAATCTCTGCATCACTTCGGCGAAACCAAGATGGTTGCGGTTGATATTTCAAAGGCATTTGACAGAGTTTGGCATCAGGCTCTTTTGTCGAAAATACGTGCATATGGCGTCGATGAGTCTCTTCTTCAATGGATTAGAAATTACCCTTCTGGGCGTTCAATACAAGTTGTTTTGGATGGCTTCAAGTCTGCAATTCACCAAATAAATGCTGGTGTTCCCCAAGGCTCTGTTTTGTCTCCGACTCTCTTTCTCATTTTTATAAATGATCTCTTGTCTGCAACTTCTAATCCAATCCATTCCTTCGCTGATGACAGTACCCTCAGTTTTTCATATTCGTTTCCTAACTCACGTCCTTGCTCTTCGGCCGTAGAAGGGGAACGGCAACGTATGTTAAACACATTAAATTCCGACCTAGACAGCATAATTAAATGGGGTTCAACCAACCGAGTGGAATTTAATGCTTCCAAAACACAATGCTGTCTTCTGTCTCTCAAGCGAAACCAAAACCCTCAACCATTATCCATGGATGGTACTTGCATCATTGAAACCGAAAGACTTGCCATTCTCTTTATGTGTATTAATAACCATCTTCGATGGAATGATCACATATTCGAGGTCGCCAAAAATGCTACAAAAAGTCTAGGATTCCTTAAACGGTGCAAGAAATATTTGACCCCGTCTGATCTGGCCTCAATTTATAAGGCATTCATCCGCCCTAAGCTGGAATATAACGCCCATACCTGGTCTGGTGCACCCAAGAGCGTTCTGCACATTCTTGATAGGGTACAAAATCGCGCGTTAAAACTTATAGGTGATAGAGACATTGTGAATTCCATTCATTCACTAGAACATCGGAGAAATGTCTCCTGTCTCTCCCTGTTTTATCGTTTCTTCCACAAAAAATGCTCCAGCGAAATAGCCAGTTGCATTCCTCCCCTTCAAAATTTCACCCGCAATACGCGACATGCTTCGAATGCACATCAGTTTACCCTGAAGCCAAACTTCGGTCGTACTGTCAAATATAGGGATTCGTTTATAAGCCGAACAACACGAATGTGGAACGATCTACCAGGCTCTGTATTTCCCCATCACTACAACCTTCAAACATTCAAAGCCAACGTGCATAGGTACCTCCTCTGTTCCTCTTCCCCCTTTTCCCTGACGCCCGTGCCCTGAAACAATTAAAGGGTATTAATACTCCCTTTGGCGCGCGCAGATTATAAAAAAAAAAAAAAAAATATCCGATTTGTCGGTTTCTATGCTTTCTCGCGAAGCTTCTAATTTCAGCTTCGATTGTCGGAATTCCGAGATCCCTGTGGATATCATTGTTTCTAGTATACCACGGTGCGTGGACAATTTCTCTTAGCACTTTATTTTGAAAAGTTTGTAAAATATTGGCGTTTGTTTTCTTGGTACAGCCCCAAAGTTGTGTACCGTAAGTCCACACTGGCTTTAGCACTTGCTTGTATAAAAGCAGTTTGTTCTCAATACTGAGCTGGGATTGTTTTCCAAGCAACCAGTTCATTTCTCTATATTTGATTTCGAGTTCTTTACGTTTCATTTTCACGTGCGAATTCCATTTCAGTTTTGCGTCGAGTGTCATTCCAAGGTATTTGGCCTCGTTTGCAAAAGGTATTCGGGCCAAGTTTAGGAAAATTGGCAAGACATTAGTTTTCTTATGAGTGAAATTCACGTGAACAGATTTGGATTCGTTGAGGGTGATCCGCCAGTCCCTCGTCCTTTCATTTACCTTATTCAGTACGTTTTGCAGTTTTGCAGTCGTTTTTTCGATTGTTTTACCTACGGCTAGGATAGCGGTGTCATCGGCAAACGTAGCCAGGATAGTGCCATCTTCTTTCGGTATATCTCGAGTATATAACAGACAGAGAAGTGGCCCAAGAACGCTTCCTTGCGGTACACCGGCCTAAATTTCTTTGAGCTCCGAGTATTCATTTCCATGTCTAACACGGAAGAGTCTATTCCCGAGATATGATTCAAGAATTTCGTACAGGGAGAACTTGTCGTAATTTGCAATTCAAGCCATCATGCCACACCTTATCAAAGGCTTGCGAGACGTCAAGAAATACGCTTTGTCTCTTCAAGTGCTTTCTCGATTACGTCAGTAATTCTATGCACCTGGTCAATCGTCGAATGCTTACTTCTGAACCCAAACTGGTGGTCAGGGATAAGATTATTTCCTTCTATAACCGGTTGGAGACACCTAGTAATATCCTCTCGAAAATTTTGGATATAACTGGAAGTAGCGAAATTAGTCTATAAGATTTTACCTCCTGTTTTTAAAGCCATTATAACTTCCGCAACTTTCCATTGGTTAGGCACGTGTTTAGATCTGAGCGAAGCATTTACAATATGAAGAAGCTTAATCAATGCTTTTCTAGGTAAAGTTTTGAGAATTTCTCCGGTGATCAAGTCATAACCAGGAGCTTTCTTAGGTTTTAGATTTCCGATCTCATTTTTAAGTTCCCTTAGCGTTGCACTTGTAAGTGATAAATCGTCAGATGGTAAATCCGGCCTATTGATATTGTCGTAACAAAATTGGGCATCGTACGGTTTAAAGGTGTCTTCCAGGTGGGCCGCAAAAACGTCCGCTTTTTCCTTATCTTGTGCTCTTCTTTCTCTTTTTCTTTTAGGTACTCGACTTCGGGCGAAGAGCCGGCTCTCCGTTTCTTACTAGGTTTCTTCTTTGTGACCCGACACGTTTCGCGTGCTAGCTCTTCTTCGTTGGTGTGATATTCCCGACTACCTAAGCGTGCTGGAGTACATTCACATTCTTTCTCTATACGTGAGCTCTTTAGGACCTTAATTCCTTCTTTTAATAAGTCTGGCTTTTGAGTTCTTGATAGAGTAGATCCGTTTTGTTAAGCTTCCTTCGGAGTATTTTATTTTCTTCCTCAAAGCTGTTATATTTCGCTGAGTCCTGAATTTCGCGCGCTGGCGCTTCCGGTGGACTTCTTTTTCCGGAGTTATTCGATCTTGGTGGAGGAGATCGAGATATCCTTGAACTTTTTGAAAAAGGGTTATTGGATTGCAATAAGCGGCTCTCCCCAAAATCCGTAGAGTCGACCTCCGAAGAGGGTGTATTTTCCAGTAAAGCTGGACTGCCACCTGGGGTAATGTATCTTTTTTGTTTTATTCATTGCATATTTTGTATACACTATACGCTCGGTATACGGAGATTGGATTTTAGTCGCCTCTTACGACAGGCATGCCTACCTCATGCTTACCCCATCCAATGGGTGTCGATTTGACAGCACCGACTAAATTCCACATAGCGATGTTAAGTTGTCGATCGATTTTCTTTACGTGTGCGCTGTTGAACCAAATCGGTACAGCATATTCTGCAATTGAGTAGAACAGTCCTAAGGTTCCCCATGATGTTCCAGCTGGCTTCTGGATACAATTGTTTCTAGTTTCCAGCTTAGTAGCTGCGTTGGTCAGGTGTTTATTAAAGGACAATGTACGATCCGAAGTAATGCCTAAGTAAAGAGTGTCCCAAAATACACGCAAGATTTGAATTTTGCGCCATTTGTGCGGTAAAGTATTGCCAACGAAACAAAAAAAAAAAAAAAAACAGCGTGACAGCTGATAGTTCAGGGTTATTAAAAATTTAGTGCTGCACGAAAGAACAACCCGTTTTCATTGTTGAGCAATATTTAAAAAATAATGAAGGTTTGGCAGCTACAGTTCGCAATTTTCGTACAAAATATGGTCGGAATAGTAATGTAACTTCATCAACTGTGAAGAGATTAATTCAAAAATTCAGGGAGACTGGATCAATTAGTGATCTTAGACACTCTGGCCGTCCTTCAGCAAGTCGTTCAACGCAAAATATCGAAGCTGTTCGTAAGAGTATTGTTGAGAGTTCAGGAACATCGATTCGGCACCGTCAGTAATATATACGTGGTCGAGAACTCGAAAAAATAAAAACAAAAGAAAATGCTTAGGAACAGAAAAAGTAAGTTTTTATTTCGCATGTTTAATTCTCGGTAGTCTGACTTACAGTGGTTGCTTAATTCTAAATACATTTAACAAAACGACGCTTCCTTATCGCAAACGCAAAACCGTTCGTTCGGTTGTTTACAACATGTGGCTTGGCTTGGGTAAGAAAGCGACGCTTTCTTATCGGAAGCACAAACCGTTCTTTAATAATTGGGTTGTTTACAAATGTGGCTTGGCTTGGATTCGCTTAGCTTGGATTCGCCTTTTGTACAGTCAACGCCTGCAATGCACACACATATATACGTGACTCGTGGTCAAGTATTAGACATTTCGATTGACCACGCACAGCGAAGTGAATTCGTTGAATGGGTTATGGAACAACAACAAGTAAATGCTGACTTTTCAAACAAAATAATCTTTAGCGATGGGGCTAATTTTCATCTTGATGGCTTTGTTAATCGTCAAAATTGTGGAATTTGGTGTTCAGGAAATCTGCGAGTGATTATTGAGAAACAAATGTATCCACAATGTATTACTGTTTGGTGCGGATTGTGGGCTGGAGGCATCATCGAACCATTCTTCTTTGAAAATGTGGCTGGTCAGGCAATAACAGTTAATGGTGCCACATGCCATTCTGCCCGAGAAATAATTCAATTACTGCATGAGTCATTTCTCCTTCGTGTAACTTACCGTTTTGGTGACCAGAATTGGCCGCCCAGATTATGCGATTTAACGCCGTTGGACTTTTTTATTTGGGGTTTTTTGAAGTCTAAGGTTTATGCCAACAAGCCCACTACCACCCACGTCTTAAAGGAGCAAATTGAGCACTGTATCAATGAAATTTAGCCACATTTATGCAAAAATTTCGACAAAAGAGTGCGTATGTGCCAGCAAAGCCATGGAGGCCATTTACCCTATACGTATACTATTCCATACATAAACCTATACTGTATACTTTATGAATCAATAAAACATTTACAATTTTTAATTAAAAACATGTGTTTTCTATTAAAATTACTTCTTACGTGACGTTTGGGACACCCTTAATTTAGGGTAGGGATTGTGGTTGAGTTAGCTTGTTATTTGCTGAGTGATTGCGAGGATGAAAGTAAGTAGATTCAGTATTGGATATGCTTCAGCATGTCTTCCATTTAATAAAGTATTATTTTACAACCGTAAACAAATTTTTTCGAATTTGTGTCAGGAAGGTCTTATATTTGTAATGGTGCCAGCACTGAGCCTTGTGGACGGCCATTACTAAGCTTTCTAGGCTTTTTGTGTGCGTCGCTTAGAAAGACTTGAAAGATGCGGTTTGAAAGCATGTTGTTGATAAGGTTGACGATTTTAGTGCATTGGATCACACGTAGTAACTTGAATGATAATCCGTTTCTAAACGCTGTGTTGTATGCGTGCAGTCAGCAACGAAAACAGCAGATATTTCGAGCTTCCTTTGAAAACCCGTTAATGCAACTCTGCACAGCTGCGACCTGCCCTAAGTCCAGCTTGCTCCACCGGAACCTGCCTGTTGATCAGCGACTCGATGCGTTTATGTACCAGTCTTTCAAGCAACTTGCAGCAGATTGTTAAGAGAGCTATCTACCGGTAGCTATCGGGTAAGTGGTTGGGTTCGCTCGGTTTGCCAATTTCAATAATATGATGACTTTTATTCGCTTAAACACAGATGGTAGCTTTTTGTGTTGATTTCGCAGTTCTTAAAGAGTTTGGGGAAAATTCCATCCAGTCCCGCAGCTTTTCAGCTCTGGATTCATACCGCTTGACATTCTTAGCTCTTTAAAGCTTTCTTTATTTCTGTCATATGTCAACAATGCAAGTTCCATGCTTTGGAGCTAGTATGAGTAAAGTTCATGTTTTCTCATCTCTGTGTTCTTGAAATATCAAATGATCTGTTGCAATCTCATTATCGCTGTTTTCCAAGAATTCGTTGTAGAGTCTGTCCCTTTCCTTTCTCCACTCAGGAATATATTCTTTGCGATAGCCTCTTGTAATGTGTTTTTTACAGCAACCACCATGCTTAATTCAAATTCCACCTCGGGAATGGTATAGATTCAACTATTGGAATTTTGATATCAACATCAACTAATACTGGACTATGCTGGCTGTGTGGAAAATCGGACAATACACGACGGTGGGGCGGTAACGGGTTATGGTTGTTGTCATACGAAACAAAACACAGATTAAGGTTATAGCCTCTTCTCAATCTGGTCAACTGGAAGGTGCATTTATCCTTTGCATCGAACACAAGGTTTATGTGGTTCGTATCATACCAGTCTAACAAATTGAAACCGATTGATGTTAGTATATCCCTACACGGTATGGTGGTTGTTGAGGTCTAGGATAATTGCGAGGACATTCTGATTGTGGTGGTTAGACTCAATTACGGTGTAACCATAACGTTGACCCCTTGCTTATTACTGTGGTTTTTCTGTTCAATAATTCTATCAAATTATGGAACAAACCAATATTGTATTTCTGGGTTTAACTTTTTAAAAATTGCAAGCATGTGACAGGAGAAAGGGAAGTAGTCTCGCAATGGAAGTGGAATCTTTTAAAAATCTGAACAATGTTTAAGTCACCAGTTTCGATGGCTACAAAAGATCAACGAATTTGAAGTCGAGACTCACCATCTATTCATTGACTACAAATCTGCATATGATGACATTCTTCAACTGACGACATTGCAATGGATGTCTTCGGGGTCCCTAATAAACTAACCAAGCGAACCGTAACAAAATAACGTCGGAAAACACGCCGTATGCTGTGCAATTCAAAAACAATTCAACTAAGTTATTCGAAACGTACACCGGATTTCGACAAGGAAATGCGCTGTCATGCTATTTCTCCAATCGTGTGTTAAAGCAAATAGCAGACAGGCCTGATGTCAATACGCGATTCACTATCTTCAACAAGTACGTCCAACTGCTGCGGTACCTAAATTATACTGGCATCATCGAGCATTCCCAGCGTACCGTAGGAGAGGCATTCAATGCAAAAGGCGAAATGAGTTGATCTTGAGGTTAATAAGGACAAATCCAAGTACATGCTTTCAACAAATTAAGAAACATCCGTTCACCGTCTGCTGCTATTTCATTTTGACAAAATAACTCTTCATATCGATGAGCAAAAAAAGATGACCTGATGTTTGGAATCCTTACAAAGAAAAATCCTTATTCGGATATTTGATCCTGTGTGCGAAGAGGGCGAATGGAGAAGATGTTATAACCGCGGGCTTCATGAGTTGTACCAAGATGTTCATTTAGTCCAACAAAACCAAAGCCAGACGACTACATTGCCTCGGAGCGAATGGTCAACAATGACAAACCTAAATGGATTTTTTTCAATTCGAGGCGAAATCCGAATTTTTAATTTAACCCCGAAAAGGTCAAAATCCGGAAAAGCAGGAACAACGCAGGAAAATCAACGAACTTCGGTCAGCTCAATTTCTATACAGAACGTTGACTTCGAGGATGACAGTTGTGCAAATGTCAGACGCGAAGTATGTTCAGCGGAACGGTGGTACTCGTAACTGGTGTGGAGATCGTAACCTGACTGTATTCTGGTGAGATAAACGAATTCTACAAGGTAGGGCACAAACGTAAGTCAGTTTAATCAATTTAAAGGACAGATTGCTAGTTGTGGGTGGATGACGGACTTAGCGACGGAACTCTTCCCCTAGATCTGTTACCCTTCTATTTAAAGGAAATTTCACGGGCCGTCTGATGAGATGAGAAATATGTGCGAGGTGGAAAGTGCAAGTACGTGCGATCGAGTCAAGCACTTCACTTACTTACTTTACTTTGGATGACGCTACAATCCGGGGTAGACCAGAGCTTAATAGACTCTGCGAGCCCGTACGCTGGTTCCCATATATTCAACATGTCATAGTCATCTTAGGCGCTAGCTGTGCACCTCGATATCACTGTAAAGCCCGAAAAGTTCGTCGTTGAATCTTCTCCTCCACACAGCGTAAATTCAAACTGGACCGTACATCAGACGAAAAATCTTAATTTTGAATCAACCAAAAGTGTTTTCATCTGCTTTTGTTAACGTCTGTTCTTCTGCGACAGCACTGAAATGATGAAGCTCTTATATAGTTTAATCACTTTCTTAGCGCAAAGAAAAATCGGTTGGCAAGACTAATTGTTCGTTTTCGGAGTTAACCGCGTTGGCAGGGATTCTGAAACTAGATATTGTTCTGTATATCTCGTCTTTATAAAAGCTATCATAGGAGACTTTAAAATTGTTTAAAAGGTGGTTAAAAGGTGCGCTCTGATACCGACTAATCAGATTGGTTAAGGCATTCACATATTATGTCAGATGTACACGTTGTTGTCGAATTTAAGTTCAGATACTGCTGTCTTCACTTCACTTTGGTTGGATGGCCTGATTTGTTGATCTTTAACGCCCGGGTAGAATGGAACATTCTGTCGGACAGATGTGCTCTTTCCAAATTCTCAGCACCGATTGTGACTACTACTAGATTTCCTTCTTGATCCCTAAGGCTTCTGTTTGGGCTTTGTAGCCTTGCTATGCTCTTTTTACCCTCTGGTAAAATTTTAGAACTTCATTTCTCCTATAATGCCTCTCCATTGACTCGTACCTTGGTAGTAACAAGGTAGTGATCCGAGTCAATGTTAGCTGTTCGAAAGGTATGAACATCCAAAATAGTGGAGGAGTGCCTAGCAATAATCGCTACGTCATCAATTCCTTTAATAGCTAGTTAGTTAGAGTCGTGTGCTAGCTACTGTGATGTTTCACGCCCCTGCAAAATCGATTAGAATGAGTCCTTTTCGGAAGCTTTGTCGTGCAGGCTGTATTTTTCGATGGTATTCCCAAAGATGACCTGCTTTCCAATGTTTGTACTGAAATCGCAAAGCACATTTTTAACGTCATAACGTGGATATTGGTCGTAAGTTCTATCGAGGACCTCATAAAAGTAATCTTTGGTCACGCTTTTGTTTTTGAATTTTGCTTTAATATGGATTGTCATCAAGGATTCGCTCATATGCCTAAATCTCAAGACTTCTTGCCTAAGTCTGCCTCTGATGACAAATCCACATCCAGATAAACGCTGATTCTGCTCCTTGTAGTAGTTACAGTAGTAGATTTGAATGTCGTTGTTCTTATTTAATTTACGAGATTCGTCAACAGTCATCCTCATCCGGGCTTGTTGTTTCTTTGTAACCGGTGTTATTTTCCATCGTAGGGCAGTTACCCCAACGAACCGACCTGGAGGGTCCTGTTAGTTCCAACCAATGAGCCAGATATTCTGATGCTAACCCACTATGGGGAT
Source organism: Pocota personata (assembly GCA_963082735.1). Classification (NCBI taxonomy): domain Eukaryota; kingdom Metazoa; phylum Arthropoda; class Insecta; order Diptera; family Syrphidae; genus Pocota; species Pocota personata. The sequence continues at coordinate 46,793,558 of OY720429.1, read as the reverse complement.
ATAAGCACTGCTGTTGGCCATTAAGGGTTCATTAAGGGTTCGGTACTCAAAAAGTAAGAACGGAACCGTTATAGTGAGAGTGACTTTTCTGTCCTTCCGTCTGTCACACCCTAATAAATGTGAAGAAGGGCAATAAAACCTCCTCTTCTAACTGCCGACCAATAGCTTTGACGTCAGTGCTGTACAAGGTCATGGAGAGCATTACTAACTACCACCTTATGAGTTATCTAGAAAAAAATCATCTCCTTAATGACCGTCAGAATTGTTTCCGGCAACAGCGTTGACATACTGACAACTCGTCTTAAAAATGGAACAAGTGCATTCATGATAATGTCGAATGTTGAGTTATCGCCCTTGAAATCCAAGGTGCCCCTGTTTACAAGCTTGAAGTTCGTATTGTCGGCAACCAGCGAGTTTTTTAAGTGGCCGAAGGTTATACTAGATGGATGTACTTCTACACCAATCTCGACTAATGCCGTTGTTATCCAGCGCTAAGTACTTTCACCTTACCTTTTTTCTGATTTACATCAATGACCTCCTTTCTGTTACTTGTAATCTGATTCCTTCCGTCGCAATCTTGGCCCCAAGTCGTTGAGTCTCAGTGGCAGGGAATGTCTACCAAACTAAAGTTTGACATTGATTCAACCGTCAATTGCGATGCAACGAACTTCCTGCGGAGTTGTATTCAACGTCAAAAACTCAGAGCGGGATATGAACATGGTCAAACTTATAATGGGTGGAGTTGATGTTGAGGAATATAATGGTTTGTCAATGTTTGGCATTTATATTAGCCTAGACCTTTGATAGAACCAATAGATTACTGATGCTGCAAAATGATGTACTAGATGCCTAGTATTCCTTAAAACGGCTTTTCACTCCCGCGGACTTGGCTACAATCTATAAAACTTATGTGTATCGGGCAAAACCTTTTCGCTTGAACACCGCCTGAATGTTAGATGCTTAGCGCTCCTGTACCGGTATTTCCAAAACAAATTTTCTAACGAAATATATAGTTGTGTCCCACCCATTCCGCATGTACAGGGTGCGCCATCTTTTATGTCGGTATGTGAATATTGAATAACAAAAAAAAACCGATTTCCATATATCAGGTATTTTAGTTTAATTTGGTCCCTTCCAATTTATTTGGACTAGTTTTTGAATGCAAATTATCAAGCGGTCGCCTCTATTGACCAAAGGAAAATGTGCCCTTTTTGCTGCGATTTCTATCACTTTTTCGAGCATCTCGGGTGGTATAGCGATGATTTCGACACGAATGCTTTGAGGTCATCAACAGTCTGGGGCTTGCTGGCGTACACTTTGCTTTTCAAATATCCCCACCAAAAAAATCCGGAGGGGTCAAATCTGGAGATCTGGGTGGCCAGTCAATGTCTCCATTTTTTGACAGCACACATCCAGAGAATTTTCGTTGCTGAAACTACATTGTTTGATTTGTAGTGTGGCATGGCGCACCGTCTTTTTGAAACCAGTAACCGTCCAGACCTTTTTCACACATTTTTGGGCAGACATAATGAGCCAACATCCACCGATATCGATTCCCATCGACTGTTTTAACGAAAAATGGCCCAATGATGGTTTTGGCGCAAAAAGCGGCCCAAACAGTCATTTTTTTGGTCATGCAATGGTGTTTCATGGATCTCGTGTGGATCCTCCGTTCCCCAAATGCGTCAATTTTGCTTGTTAACGGCGCCAGAGAGTGTGAAATGGACGTCGTCGGTCATCAAAATTTGCTTTCAAAGCGACTGGCAATATTCCTTAAGTCAGTTGCACTTTATACGAAAACAAATTCAAATCATAATTCAAAATGCGCCGCAAGGTGGTTTCACTGACGCCGAAATGCTGAGCGCGGTGACGATACGAAACATGTGGGTTCTCGGCAACACTCTCTCTTACCGCTTTAACTAGTTCATTGGAACGTCTTGGGCGTTGATGAACGGAATGTCGACGATCTCCCATTGGCCTGTGCTCAACAAAATTTTACACCAAACGACGAATAGTGTTGTCAGACGGTGCTTGTTGGCCACGATATTTTCGACGATATGCACGTTGAGTTATCACAACTGAACCACTATTTTCAATGTACAGCGTCACTATTTCCGCACGTTTTTTCGGTGTGAAGCGATTCACTTCGACGTTTCAAAAACATGTCTACTCAAGTCAATCGGTTGATCAATGTCAAAGTTATTCAATGATTACATACCGACATAAAAGATGGCGCACCCTGTACATGCATGTACTTTAGAGCCTGCTATCACCATAACTGATCGTTTTTTAGACTTTCAACACCTGCCTTCCTCAGTATTTCCAGAAACCTATTTAATTTTTGACACCTACCGCCCACCATTCTGTTTTTTCTGAATATTCTTATATTTTGATACCATTTTTATGAAAAATCAGCCCAGCCTAAATAGTCTAAATAGCACTAGAAGGTAAAATATTATAAAATATGTAAATTCCTCCGGCTAGACTTCAATTAAATTTTTCCAAAACGTAAATAGGATTCTAATGTTTCGCATATATTCAGGTAGCCTATCAAACAATTTTCAAGATACGATGGTGTAGGAATTTCTGAAAATGTATAGTCCGAAAGGCTGGTAGGAGAACTACAGAGCGAGAACTACTTCTTAAGTTATATGCGTCGCAGGTAGGACTTTGCAAATATCCACCTCTCATAAAAAATATCTTATGGACCTTGTAATAAAATAACTGGTAGCATTTTCATTAGACGAAATAGTTCCATAGTATGAGCTAAGCGTCGTTTGCCTACCTTGTCGTGGTGGAGGGGCTGAGTAAGGACCGATGATACTCTTGAGCTATACCTGGAATAGATCCAAGGAAGGTCAGGGTGTAAATCAAGAAACTAAAAGGTAAACAAAAAGAACCTACAGTCAAGTAGCAAAAACACAAAAAAAAAAAACATGGAGAGTACAACTGAAAAATAAAAATTCGGATGGGCATATACATCCAAAAGTAGGCAGAGGCCACGGCTGCCGGCGAGGGCTTGGCCCCGAAAGGGGATAAGTCGCCAGTGGCTACTACTACTCTCAAGCACGACACGAACACAAACAAAAATAAAAACAACTTCGGATTGCAGCACCTCTTCACTGCAACAGATAAAATCGAAGAGGGTGCAACGACATCGAGGAGCGAGGGAAGTACTGTCGCACAGTCAAAATTCAAAGACCCGAAAAGGCCGTCAACTTCAAGAGGACAGGCAGCCCCATCTATGAAATCTCGTCACAGGAGGTCGTATATGGATGTAGCAGCCAACCTCCTGGAGATGGTGGTCTACAACAGAAACGACGAGGATGGGAAGATACCGAGGAGCTACATGAACGGTTCCAGAAAGCCCTCAATGCTGCCCTGGACCAAACACTTTGTGAGAATCCGACACCTTCCCTGAATTTCCTGAGGGCTGGTTTCAAAGGCAACCGCTACCACATATGCTGTCAGGATAATGCCTCGACGGAGTCGTTAACTAAACTAACATCTCGACTCGATGGTTAGGAAGGAACCAACCTAGTGGTTCTCCCGGCGGGAAAGATTCCCAGATTAACCAGGGTGTCCGTTTGGATCCCAGGGGTATCGAGGAACCTGCAACGCTATTTGCGCGGATGAAGCTGCAAAATAAGGACCTTAAGACAGAAAAGTGGAAAATCTACCACGCAAAGGAGCAGGCAGGCAAAGGCCAACTAATCGTGGTAGGGATTGACGAAGAATCGCTGGGGTCACTAGTCCTATAAGGGGGTAAAGCATTATGCGGCTTTCACCAGGTCAGCTTTGTAATCTCTTCATTCCACGAAAGAATTAATGAAGGTAATACAAGCAAACCTTCAGCACAGTAGGGCGGCAACTGCCAACCTCTCTGCTTACCTCTTAGCAGGAAAAGCGGATATCGCCCTCATCCAGGAACCTTATTGTCTGAATAATAAGGTAACAGGATGGGGGAATAAACTGAAAGTGATTGCAAACAACGGAAACAGTAAGTGTAGAGATTGTATTGTGGCACATAAGGATAGAATTAGACACCCTAAAGAAAACCCCGGTCAATATCTTCAGGGGATGTCTATATCACGGATACACACCAACAAAATGGCAAGAGGTGAGGGTGTTGCTCCTGCCGAAACCTGTTACAAAACTAAATTGAACTTACTTGCCAGACGCAATAGAGTCTGTCTCACATGGGTACCGGGGCACGAAGGTGTACCGGGTAACGAAAAGGTAGACGAACTAGCAAGGAAAGGAGCTGGCAACACAGAACTGAACCCGAATAATACAATAGGGGTCCCTCTGACAACTATTAAAACAATAATAAATGAAAAGATACGACAGGAGTTCAATAACTACTGGACGAATCTAGACACATGCAAAGTGGCTAGATCTGTAATAACCAAACCGAGTAACAACACAGCAAAAACAGCTCTTAACTCAAGCAGAACACAATTGAGATTGATGGTGGGACTTTTAACAGGGCACATCAATCTCAACAAACATTCGCTCAGACTCGGGGTAGCTGATACAACAATCTGTGCCAACTGTGAAGAGGAGGAGGAAGATATAGAACACTTCCTCTGTCATTGTCCTGCTACAGCGAGGCTAAGGCTGAAAATTCTGGGACCTCCAAGGATTCCGGATATTACACACCTCAGTAAGAAAGGAATCGGGGATATATTGGAGTTCGCCAGACGAACACGACGATTCCCCGATCACTATACGATATAGTTTCCCGTTGATACTACGTGTGGAAATCCGTACCCTGATAGATCGATCTGGCAATGCTGTTGGTGCAGATCTTACAGAACAGATCTGGCAATTCTCTGTGACAGATGGGACAGCAGTTCTGGTGCTCTTACTGGCAGGAAAGATATAGCAGCGTGACGGATGATTTATAGAAGCAATTATTATATTGTCAATTGTAATCAGCGATATAAAAGGATTAATAAAGGACTGTTACATTGGCGACGAGGTAAATATAAAATACATACATAGATAAAACAAGAAAATAATAGAAAACAAATGTGTGGTGATTAAATTCGCCCAAGTTGGTTGCAAAAAAGGTTATGCAAAAATAAATAGGATTTTTTTTTTCTGTTGCTTCTAGTGAGAGGAGAAAAGAAAGAATTGCTCGCAAAAAAGATAATGCAAGCTGATATGATATTTATACATATGTACGTAGTATGTGTACATGAGTAATTTTTGGAAAATAGACAACGTGTTGAAAAAAGGTAATGCAGAGCACATTAAAATATGAATTATAACCTATTTCAACTAATTTTAGGAAGAGGGAAAAAGTAGAACGTGTTTACACACGTAATTGTTGTTGTGCAGTTCTTCAGTTGCGGGAAGGAGATCGTGCTCGTGCGTTAAGAAAAGAAGAGTCACGGGAAAAAAATATTAATTAAAAAAAAAAAAACAAAAAAATATATATGTATATATATATTAGACTTGTAAAGAAAGTACACGGCGCGGTGGCGTAAAGCAAGATGTTGCAATGGGGGATACGGGTATCAAACCCTTTCTCTGCGAAACGATTGACAAGTCGCTAATTCGCCTGGAATGGGAAAGATGGTTCAGGGCTTTTTCGTTGTTCCTAGAGTCGGAAGGGATTGGGGATGCAAAAAAAAAGAAAAACAAGCTACTTCACTTAGTGGGCCCTCAATTGCAAGAGGTAGTTTATAATATTCCGGGTGCGCTTGTTGACCATGTCACTAAGGGAGATGTATTTAGCGTTTTAGTTGACAAACTAAATGAATACTTTTCGCCAAAACGCAATTCAACTTTTGAAACCGGAGGAGGGGGAAAGTTTTAATAAATTTTTGATACGCCTTAGAAACCAAGCAGCGAAATGCTCCTTCGGTAAAACACAGCAGGAAACATTAGACATAAATCTTAAGGATAAACTAATTGATGTGTGGGCTCCCGGAGAACTGAAAAAACGCCTGCTAGAGAAGGAGAATTCATTAGATGATATTGTTGAGATGTGCCAAATACATGAGCAAATTAGGTGCCAGACAGAAGCAATGATTCCTACAACTTCATCGAGTAGCGTTAACAAGATCTCTGTTGCAAATGCTGACTCTTTCGATAGGAAGAAAGAATGTTATAGATGTGGTAGGATGGGTCATTTGGGGGATAGCAAATATTGCCCAGCAAGAAATTCCAAATGCAACAGATGTGGGGGTAATGGTCATTTTGCAAGGAAATGCCAAACAAAAACAATTAAATGGAAAAATACAGCTGCGGGAAGTTCGAACTTCAAGCGACGTCGATTTGAGCCATCAAAAGTCCAGTTTGTGGAAGAAGAAAACTTGGAAAGCACGGAATCAGATAAACAAAAATCCGGCCAATACGATTGTTTTCGAGTCACGAATGAGAGGGACGAACACAGGAGTGAGATGATCGATTGTTTCATTGGGGGTATTAGATTATCCATGCTTATTGACTCCGGCTCACGGTTTAATTTGATTGGAGAAAAAGATTGGGAGGATCTTTGCCAAACAGCTGCAATATTGGGTAACGTCAGAACGGAATCAGAGAAGCAGTTTCGAGCATACGCAGGAAATGAAAATTTGGAGGTAAAATTTGTATTTGAGGCTCCCATAAGCGTCGACCGACGAACAGAACTAATTGCATCGTTTTATGTAATCAAGAATGGCAGGCAGTCATTATTAGGTCGCGAAACAGCGATTGGGTTGAAAGTTCTCAAGTTGGGAATCAATGTGAATCAACTCGATAATCCTCACCCATTTTCCAAAATCAAGGGTATCCAAATACACTTGTCCATTGACAATACTCTGAGACCAATACAACAACCCTTGCGCCGTATACCATCTGCGTTGGAGGAAAAAGTTGAACAAAAATTGAGTGAGGCGATTGATCAAGATATTATTGAACCAGTTCATGGACCGAGTTCTTGGATATCCCCTATTGTGATTGTTCACAAAGAAAGTGGAGATATTCGTTTATGTATTGACATGCGCCGAGCTAACTCTGCTATCCTAAGAGAAAACTTTCCACTTCCGACTTTTGACTCGTTCCTAACAAAACTTAAGGGTGCTAAATATTTTTCCCGACTGGAGCTGGATGAAGACAGTTGCCAGATCACCACGTTCATAACCCATAAAGGATTATTTAGGTACAAGCGGCTATTATTTGGAGTCAATTCAGCTCCAGAGATATTCCAGAAGGTTATGAAAACTATGTTAGCCCCTTGCCGAAACACCCGTAATTATCTGGATGACATCATCATTTTTGGATCGACAGAGGTGGAACATGATAGGGAATTGGAAAGTGTTCTAAATATTTTTCGCGACATGAACGTAACCCTGAACGAAGGTAAATGTAGTTGGAAAATACCACAGCTTAAGTTTTTGGGTCACGTTTTATCTACAGCTGGCATTTCTGCAGATCCGGAGAAAGTTAAAGGGGTACTGGAATTTCGACCGCCCAATACGAAGGAGGAAACAAGAAGTTTTTTGGGACTGGTCACATATCTCGGAAAGTTTATTCCTGACTTATCGGACGTAACGGAACTGTTATGGAGCTTAATTAAAAAAGACGTGAAATTTTTATGGGAAAAGGAACAGGAAGAAGCATTTCAGAAGTTGAAGCATGCGCTTGTAAAAATTCCAACTTTATCATTCTTCAACCATAAGAATCGTACTCGCCTAGTAGCGGATGCAAGTCCAGTCGCTTTAGGGGCAGTTCTTCTTCAGTTTGAGGCCGACACCCCACAAGTTATTTCGTTCGCAAGCAAGAGCCTTTCCTCAGTTGAAAGAAGATATTCGCAGACAGAGAAAGAGAGTCTCGCTTTGGTTTGGGCTGCGGAGCGGTTTTATTACTACCTTGCAGGAATTGAATTTGAATTAGTAACTGATCACAAGCCGCTAGAAGCAATCTTCAAACCGACATCGAAACCTCCAGCAAGAATTGAAAGGTGGGTCCTTCACCTACAATCGTTTAAATTTAAAGTCATTTATCAAGCGGGAAAACTAAATATAGCAGATTCGCTGTCTCGACTTTGCAAAATTGAGGACGATAATTCTTTCGATAGTCTTTGTGAACAGAATGTTTATGCAATAATCGAGAAAATGATACCACGCGCACTTACGATAAGTGAAATTGTACATAACAACAATCATGATGAGGAACTGATGGAGGCGGTTGAAAATACAAAAAACAGTGACTGGAGCCCAACGAGTAAAAATAAATAAAGTAAAAATAAATAAAGACTTCGGGCAAAGGTTTGGTGGCCGGCAATGGACAGAGAAGTCGAAAGTTTCGTAAAGAGATGTCGTGAATGTCTATTGGTCTCTCAACCCGTACGTCCGGTACCGATGAAGCGACATATGCTTCCAAATGGTCCTTGGCAATGTGTAGCGATGGACTTACTGGGCCCATTACCAAATCATGACTTTGTCTTCGTAATAATAGATTATTACTCTCGGTACCAAGAAACCAAGTTTCTGAGAAAAATTACTTCAACCGAGATCATATCAATATTGGATGAAATTTTCTGCAGATTAGGATACCCGAATTCGATTAAAGCTGACAATGGCCGCCAATTTGTTAGCGCAGAATTTAAAAATTACTGCGAGAATAAAAATATAAAACTCATCACCTCACCACCATATTGGCCGCAGGCAAACGGCGAAGTTGAAAATATGAATCGGTCAATTTTGAAGCGGTTCCAAATTGCTAATGCAAGTGGCACGGACTACAGACAGGCGATTCAGAAATTTACATTGATGTATAATGTAACTCCACATGGCACTACAGGGAAATCACCATCGGAATTACTACTTAATAGGATGATCAGGGACAAGATCCTTTCTGTTCAGGATATCAGCGAAGATATTCTCGATTCAGAAGCACGGGACTTAGACACAGTAAACAAGGAGAAGGGGAAGCAAGTAGCGGACAGCAAACGTGGTGCAAGACACAGCGACATTCATATTGGGGATAAGGTGTTGCTTCGCAATGAGGCCCCTCAGAATAAACTTTCATCAACATTTGATTCAACCGAATTCATCGTAATCGAACGGCAACCGAATGAAGTGGTGGTGCAAGTAGAGAACGGGAGAGTTAGTAGACGGAACATTAGTCATGTAAAGAAGATTCCGAGTCCTCTTGAAAACGAGTCGACCCAAGCTGCCGATGAGGGCGTTAATCCTTCCTCCCTACCAGGTACTACTTCCCCCGTAGCTGATGGAGATTGTGACTAACCTAGGAACGCAGAAAACCCAAGATTAAAGCTGAAGCTGAAGAACATTGAAGGAATGTGGAAATCCGTACCCTGATAGATCGATCTGGCAATGCTGTTGGTGCAGATCTTACAGAACAGATCTGGCAATTCTCTGTGACAGATGGGACAGCAGTTCTGGTGCTCTTACTGGCAGGAAAGATATAGCAGCGTGACGGATGATTTATAGAAGCAATTATTATATTGTCAATTGTAATCAGCGATATAAAAGGATTAATAAAGGATTGTTACACTACCCATGATCCCTAGACCTAAATCCTCTCAACACATAATTCCCAAAACACAGCACTATTCCCTACAGTTGCATAGATGAGGGGAACACAACCGGCCCAATGGAGGCCTAAGTGAAGAGCATAAGCTCACCCTCTTAAACCAACCAACCAACCATGAGCTAAGCCGGAAGTATTAAACATTTTTTTTAAAGCGCATTTTTGAAGTAGATAAGCACCGCCCCAGCAACAAGTTCTATATTCCAATTTCGAATGAAATATTCCATAATAAATTGTTTTTAGAGTGTTGTTAGTATAAAATTTTCTAAGACGATAAAAACATCGGATTGAAGAAATTAGATACTGCTTTAAGTTTACAAAGTGCTCTGTCCAGCTTAGATGTTGATCTATTGTAACACCTAGATATTTCAAATGTACTACTGTGTCAATATTGAAACAGTTGGCATTACAGGCGATATTAGGATTATAGAAAAATTCAGAACCAGATCCTGAACAATTTCATAAAATGTGCTTAGTACAATCAACAAAACCTCAGCACGTTAATATCGTGGTTTATTTCACAGCATAAATTCAAGAGACTATTTGAAACATATGCAATTGCAAGTTCATCTGCAAAAGTTTTAACTTTCCCCATAAATGGCTGTTCAAAGATTGAGTTTATATAAATTAAGAACAGGATGGGACCAAGTACTGACCCTTGGGGTACACCAAGATTTATAGCTTAATTCATTATTTATCTTCACTTTTTGGGTTCTATTTTTCAAGTAAGACTCAAACCAGCTGTAAAAGAAGCCACGAAAACTAACAACATGCAGCTTTTACAAAACAATGCTGTAATTGTATATGTGATACAGAAATCCAGAAGAGCATCTTCGGTAGAAAGGCCAGCCCTAAATCCAAACTGCAATGAACTAAAAAAATGTATTCGCTGCAAATAATGTAAAATTCTAGTTTTAATGACCTTCTCAAATAGTTTTGAAATGGGGAACAGCAACGAAATTGGCCGGTAATTTGATTTGTCTTTTTTGTTTCCTTTTTTAAATAGAGGTATAACATTTGCGCATTTTAGTTCTTCAGGGAAAATACCTAAATTTACGTTCAATTTAAAAAATAAGTGCTAAAATATCGACGATGTGATATGCAGTATTTTTTTTAAATAAGATTCGGAATACCATCATTTCCACAAGAATGTGAGTTCTTCAAATAACGTATTTCTTTTAATAGTTCGACACCAGAGATAGGCTCAAAATAAAAACTATTTGTTCTATTTGAGAGTCCGTCGATATTACCGCAGTTGCAAGGTAAAGAGACTTCAGGTGGAAAAGAATTGCGACCAACTGTAACAAAGTAATTATTGTACTCATTTGCCATTTCGCCAGGATCTGAGATATCTTCATTCTCTTCATGTATAGAGATCTTATTAGATTGATCTCTAACTTTTCTATTCACCATGGAGTTTATAATTTTCCACTCTTCCTTCAAATTCCCTTGTTCTTAACTTGTTCTGATAGTAATAATCATGACTTAACCGAACTTATCTTTTAACATGCTGGCAGATTCTTTTAAAAGGTTTCTTATGTTGGAATTATGTTAATATCTGTGTATCGCGATTTATGAACAAATTATGGTCGTCATAATTGCCTAACTGAGCAAACAATTCGAAACAGAATCAAACAATTCAAACAAATTGGTAGCGTTTCTGACGTCGTAAGGCCTGTGCACCATCGTAATGCTCGATCAAACGAAAACATTGGGAAGCGAACCATGCTATGCAATGGAACCCCTTAACTTAGGACGGCAGAAGACGTGGTGGTCCAAGGAGAACATGGCGCAGAGCAGTCGGGAAGGAAGCACGGCAGTTGGGGAAAAGCTGGGGAGAGCTGAGACACATTGCCAGAAACCATACACGATGGCGCGTAGGCGTAGTCGAGGCCCTAGGACCCACAAGGGGATATAGGACATAATCCAAACGAAAACATTGCCGCTGTGAATGCCTCAGTGCCTCAAAACCCGGCATTGTCAATTCCACGCCGCGCTCAACAATTGTGTATTTCCTATAGTTCCGTTTGGTTTATTTTGGGCTTGCCGACCATGGAATGCGCGGAACATACGTCGATTGGGTGCTGGAAAATCAGCAAGTTGACACTGATGTTTCGAACACAATCTTCTTTAGCGATGAGGCCCATTTCTGGATCGGCGGCTACGTTAACAAACGTAATCTTTGAGATGCCATTAAGTCTACCACGGATGACAGTTTGATGTAAACTGTGGACCGGCGGCGTAATCTGGTCGTATTTTTTTTTTTTTTTTAAAATGACGAAGGCGCCACTGTTAACCAAATTTTTTGGTCTGTGATTGAAGACATTAATGTGAGCGATATGTCATTCCAACAGGATGGAGCTACGTACCACATAACACGGGTAAATTTGGCTGAAAAGTTCCCCGGCTGTTTAATTTCGAGATTTGGCGACATCAATTGGCTACCAAGATCGCGTGATTTGACCGCGTTGGATTTCTTTTTGTGGGGCTATGCTAAAGATTGTGTCTATGCAGAAAATTCCCATACTTTGGGGCACCTTAAATGAACATGCATGAAGTTATGTTCGCAATACAGCCTGAAATGTGCCGAAAAGTCATCGAAAATTACCTCACCAAACCGAAAATTGCAAAAACTCCCGTGGCGGGAGTCAGCAAATTTCGTTGAAATCTTTAATATTTATTATTTTACTTAAATCAAAAATCCTGAAGCACAAAACCTTAACCAAAGCAGTTTAGCACTATTTACATCTCAATACAACTCAATTGACTTTATCTACCTAGTCTCCACTGTAAATTCAAACAATGACACCTGCACATAGATCAAGCGAAGAATCACTATTACAAGCCGCTGTTTCTTTGAGGTATGAAGGCAATTGAGCGGAAAATCCCTCTTACTGACAAAAAATATCCTGTTCAGTCCAGCTATACAGTGCAAAAACATGATAAGATACAACAGCGAACTTTACTGGTTGTACAGTGGCGTCGAACTAGTCAAAAGGGTTCGAATTTATCGCTTGAGATGACAAGAATTTGTACAGCTAATTTACCCGGAAAGTCTTCTAATCCATCCCGAAGGGACGGTGACCACACCTCAGCTGGTTCACACAAGTAGAAAGGGACCTCAACCAACTTCATGTGTAATACTGGAGGCGGCTAACACAAGATTGAACTGGTTGGAGATGCTTGATGGGTGAGGCACATGTCCACCCCGGATTGCAGCGCCATATAAAGTAAATTAAGTAACGTTGCTCCATCTTCAACCTTTTGAAATACCGTCCAAATATTGGAACCCTTCAGAATAGCATTTTAACAAAAATTCAAATTCTCAGTTCCATGCACTTGAACTACAACGAGCCCTTAAGCACATAAACTGACCTCAATTGAGTCGAAACAATTACACTTTATCAATTCATAGGTAAATCCATGCTAACGAGGTGCATTTTCTCACCTCTAACGCTTCAAATTCGAATCGAAAATTCCAACCCTATTTCAAACCATAAACTTCTAAAATGATAGAGTTCCTGGCGTTCATGCTACTGTAATGAAGACTCTATGGCTCTCTGAGAAATGTGACAAAATGTCAATCTGGCAGTCTGTCCATCTGTCCCAGAAGAATGGGGTGCAAAACATTGAACCACACGACTCACTCACACGCAGGCATTGACACCCAACCCCAATCATAAACTCTTGAAATTTAAATCACAATCTACACAGTACACAGGCCAGCCATGATAAACCAACAGTCACATACGCACGTCATAATGGGTAATAGATGACTGCTGGGGTTCGTAAATCCAACCCAATACAGCATATTCACCCACCCACTCGTACGTATCTCGACTACATGTGTATTTGTTCATTATTGCGATATGATGGAAAATTAGCAATTGTTATGATTACTGCCGGGCATTTGTCCTGAAATTGGCAACATCAATTATTGCACTGAAAAGCAGTAGCCATTGAGAAAGATACTGGTCACATAGATACGAGTACGCATTTGAACACAGATAAAAGCAAAGTGGCTTTGGGTGCAGTGCATATCCTGTTTGAGCGCGATTGTTTGTGCACGTGAAGGAGATCCTTTGTAATTGATTTTAATTGTGTTAAAACTGATTGCAATAAAAATAGTATTTAAATATATAAATTTTGTATTCTATTGGCCAGCGGCAACCGGTCACGATTCATACCCGTATGCTTGACCTGCATTTGATGTCGTCGGTCAATGAGTTGAACAGTTCGAGTTTGCACTTCAAATGTGAGACTTGCGTTGTGAGCTATCATGTCAATAACGTCACAGAATGCAATAATATTAGGTAGATAAAATTTACAGACAGAAAGTCAAAATTCTTTTAATTATTTTCTGTGGGAGCTGTACACTACATTTTTTTATTTTTTTTTTTTTTATAATTTGCACATGTTAAAAGGGATATGACATATGTTATACTAATTTTTAGGACACGGGCGTTTTTTGTGGAAAGGAGAAGACACAGAGAGAAAGACAGATTGGTGTAGTTGGTTTGAAACTCAGGTGGTAGTTAAGTTTCAGTGGACACCAAGGGTGGCTGTCCAGATAACGGGGGAGTATTTTGTTTGTTTTCGCTATTATTGTCGTTGCTTATGATTCACAGTATTTTTTTAACTGTCCTCCTGATGTCATCATCACGATCAAGTTGCATTTTATCTATATGACCACCCTATTGCCAGTGTTATGTCTTCACAGTAGAGCTGACTTAGCTTTCGCAAGTGATCGACTTTTTTATTTATTTCATGCGAAATAAATAGATGATTCTCGACATCAGGATTCGAACCGTGAACCAACAGCGTGACAAGCGATGATGTTACCACTACACCACGGCCACCCACGAATTTCATAAAGTGATTGAGTTTCGAAGGTGTTTTTAACCTTGGAAATTTTTCATATTTACAGTAAAATTAACCACCAATTTCTCCAGTACAAAAACCTCGAAAGTACCCACCTATTCAACCATGGAAAGGCTTGAGACTTAAAAGAGTACCAACTTGTTGCAAGCTTTTCTAAATAATCCAAGGAATTTCAGTTATTTGCGTGTTGCTGACTTACGAGTATCTGTAAGTAACAAACCTTCAATTTTCTATTAAAAAAAATGTTGTTTTTTTTCAGTACTTTTCACTTTTAAGAATGTTTTGCATGTCATTTTCAATTACATGACTCAAGTGGTTAGATCTGTATCAGCCAGCGTACTCGTATGCGGCTAATCCGCAACTGCATAGTTGCAACATTCCTTATACATACATCAAATAAAACATTGGTCCCAAAGCTGAGCCTTGAGGGACTCCCGAACTTATAGTTCTTATAAAGAATAAGAATCTTTAGGAAATTTATACTGAAGCGTTTAAATCAAAAAACTCGTAGCGTATAGAAAAAACTTTTTTGCCTTTTTTCCTGAATATTACTAAATTCTACAGCAATTCTTTTTCCAAAAAGGGTAGGAGACAGAGGGCCAAACGACCAAATTGAATTGTTCAATTTGTCCACACTGCAACACTCTAACTAGTCGTGTAGCTCCAACTGAAAATTGTTTACTTACACTGACTGGGAAAGACTGCGACGAGCTTCTGATCGTGTCGCTCTTTTATACACACAATTGTAACGGTCCTTAGCTTTAAACTTTTGATTTTCTTTATTGTTTCTCTTTCGATCAATTGTGTGTATGGAGAGGCAATACGTTACATCGGTGGAGCACATTCGAACTTTATATTTAAAAAAATGTTTTCTTACATGAGGTGATTATTATATAAGAAATTCTGAATGTATATAATGTGGGTATGAATAAAATGAATATATACGTTCAATGAAAATAAATATATGTATATCTGTATGTGAACTGAGTTTATATATGTAAGTATAAAAGTTGAATACATATATAATTCATTAGTTAACAAAATGATAATTGAAAGAAAAAATAAATATAAAATGTGCAAAATTAGGATGCCTGCTACAATAATAATTTATATGGGTGCCGACAAAGGGGCCATTCCGTCGGATAACCTGGGCACTCATTCCGTAAGGCGATTATCGTCGGACGATATCGTTTTGACGATTCAACTTTTGCTTCACTTAACCCCAAAAACTGTCAAACACTGTCGTCAAGACGACATCGTTTGCACGATAGCTAAAGAGGTATCGCCTTCCTTTTTTTGTATATTTTGCAAACAAATTAAGCTTTCTTTTGGAATTTTAAAGGTGAATAGTTTCAGTGTTAGTGCTTACAAAATGATTCGATTCTTACTTTTTGACGATGAAAATGATAATGAATTACAGGCAATATGAAGACGGAATTGATCCTTTGTCTCTTCCAACGCACATGTTAGTACAGGGTGGACCAAAAGTCTCTTCCCTATGTAAAAAATTAATAACTCTTTTATTTATAGACATTTTTGAGTTATTTTTTTTTTTTTGTTTCAGACATAAGGCTTGGGAGATTAAGGATGGAGCACTACACGATTGCACAGCAAACAAAAATTTTTGAAAATAGCCAGTCAATAATTTGTACTCAACGTTTTTATGGCGCTAGAAATATTCCAACAGCACCCACTATTCGTGCTGTGGTGGCCAAATTTGAGCAATATGGGAACATTGGAGATGTGAGGCGTTCGGGCAGGCCTCGTTTTGGACGATCGATCGAAAACATCAAGGTCGTTAGGGAAAGTGTTGCAACCGATCCTGAAACATCGACACGATGACGTTCAACACAGTTAGGCATACCGCGTAGCACGATTCATCGGATTTTGAGGAAAGATCTGCACCTATACCCGTTCAAGATCCAGTTGGTCCAACAGCTCAATCCTGATGACCCAGAAAAACAGAACTGTCCTAAATATCGCCGAGAATGACGAAGAATTTTTGGAAAATTTTATGATGACCGACGAGGCACATTTTCATCTGAGCTGGTTTGTAAACAAGAAAAATTGCAGATTTTGGGGCACACTGAATCCCAAAAATCTCCATCAACGTCCCTTACACTCACTTCGTGTTACTGTTTGGTGTGGAATAATCTCGCGTAAGATTTATGGGCCATATTTCTTTGAAAATGACGCGGGTGCCAGCGTTACGGTCAGTGGGTGCCGCTACAGAACAATGCTTCAGGACTTCCTTTTCCTACTTGTGCAAGCAGACAACAATGCTGAGCTGATATGGCTTCAGCAAGACGGAGCTACAGTTTTGTTCAACGCTTTCGTCTTTCAAAAGAAGCATTTGAATTGGTATTGCAAACAATAAATTTGTCAGATGGTTGCCGTTCAACGTATATATTCCTGTAACAATAAGACTTGCGACAACGCTAGAGGTTCTATGTGACTGCCAGTGGTTGACTGGAACCGATTATGGAGTTGCTATCGCTTAAAGCACGCTATCCAAAATTGTCACTTAGATAACAAGCTTTTTGGAAGCTAGATGAGGGATTATGGATAAGATGAGGGATTTCCAATTATCCAGAGAAGGCTGAAATAAAACGATGGTTTTATCAAAAGTATTCAGTGTCAGGAGGTAAGTTAAATCCATCCATACAAACTCGTTTAAACATGACAAATTATATAGTAGTTCTATTTACTTGTTATTTAGTCGTTGGATGCATAGACGGCACACATTTGTTTTTTCATAGACCAGGACGAAATGAAGACATGTATTTCAACAGGAATGGTAAACACAGTCTGAATGCGATGGTTATGAGCAGGGTTCGGATTTTGTTGGCAAAAGCATTTATTAAAAAATAAGGCAAAGGAACGTAAATGCAAATTTAATTATAGTAGCATTGAACTAACAACAGTTTTTTGAAATTTTCTAGTAATAATCTTCTCCGGTTGGCTCTTACAAGCTCCTTGAAGGAGCTAAATGACCTTTCTACTTCAGCTGAAACGAGTGGAGCCCATTTAAAGCTTCCAACATTTTCTACATCAATGTTTTCTGTAAGTTTGGAATCTACGTCGCCGTTCATTACAGAATTTATCTGCTCAATAGTTTTCAGTCCCGTATTTGCATTGAAAACGGCAGTAAACTTCTTCAGGACTTCCTTTGTAATCGGCCCTTTTGCTTCTTTCAATTTTCCTGAATGTTCTTCAAAACCGGCAATAATGTTAGTTAAAATTATAAGTACACAGTCTCAAAAAATACCTGTTTTTTGTAATTCATCCAAAATTGTTTTTAAAAACCCAAAATTGACTTTGATGTACGTCAACTGCGCTTGTACTGCTTCATCTTCAATCAATTCCTTGGCAAACACAACACAGCCTGCATCGTCTTCAAGAACGCTAACGATTTTTTTGATACGAGCAAAATAATCCGCATAATATGTTGCTGCCTCCTAGCCAAGTACCCCAGCGAGTTAACACCTTCAACAATTTAAATTCAAATTTAATTTTAAACAAATTTACGGGTCGCCTGAACCTGTAGCGTAGCGGCAATTCCGGGATGGACTTTTTAAAAACATTTTTTTCATGTTAGATACGAAGGCGTTACTTTTGAGTAGTGACTGCCTATGCTTTCACAGACTCTATGTACACCGTGAGCGACGCAAGTTACGTGAACCATTTTCGAATACAACATTTGCAGTGATTTGACAGTCTTTTTCATATACGGTGCAGCGTCTGTTACGAACAACAAAACTTTCTCTCGCTTAAGTTCATCTGGCCACAGCAACCGCATTGAATCTTCGAAAAGCTGGACAATGGTTGTAGAATTTACTCTCTCCAGAACTTAACATGTACCCTCGACCATATGCTCGCAAAGGCCCAACAATTACATTTGTTACACAGCGTCCTGCTTTGTCTGTCGTTTCGTCGATGGATACAAATATATTTTCGTCACCAACTTCAGCTCGGATTTTGTGGAGCACTTCGAGGTACCAATCTCCGACGTAATTTTTTCTTAGTGTCGACTCGTCTGGCACTATTTTTTGTGTGTACTTCTCTATAAAAGTCTGGAATTCTGGACGATTGATTTTATACAACGGTATGTCACATGCTAACAACATTTTTGTCATATCGCCGTAAAATTCATTTTTTTCAGTTCCAGTAACGAAAGATGTTGACCATTGCTTGCTGGTGGTTTGATCTTTTGATATGCTGTTTAATAAAATATTTTTTTTCATGATTGACTTTTATACTACACAATTAGCATAAAAGTCCTTTTCCGTCAGATGAAAAATAATCTGGTCCAAATTTCAATACAAAATTTTTCAATTTCGTTTCCTCTTTGCAAGCCGTTTTAGGCATATTAGCACTTTTAATTGATCAAAAAAAAAGGCAATAATGGTATAAAAAGGCAAAAAAAAAGAACAAAATAAAATGGGAGATGCACGGATTGCCGCCAAAAAAAATGTCGACTACTAATAATCTCGACTTTGCCATTCGCTGAAATCTCGAAAAGGTTTTAATCGACTTTTAAAAATATCGAAAGTTTAAAATCTCGATACTTAAAATATCAACTTTATTTGTCGAATGTCGGTCAAATTGTCGACAAATTTGTATATGTGTACCTTTATGCCATAAATAAAACAGACTTTTTGGCGGGAAGCGTACGAATTGCCGCAAAAAAAAATTTCGATTTTGAATTTGTCAATTTCGTTGATTGTTAAAATGTCGACTGAAATTATACCGACAATTTAAATAGTTGACAATTTTAAATATAGCTCAATAAAATGTCGACTACAATAAAGAAGCTGGGTTGGGTACGGTTAACCGCTTTTAAAAATACCGATTGCAAAAAATCGATCAATAAAATACCGACAACAAAAATGTCGATTAAGAAAAATGTCGACTGATAAAAATATCGACAGTGAATATATCGATTTTTTAAAATGTCGATTTTAAAATTTCGGCTATAGTTAAGTGAATGATTTTAACAGGCACGTTGCCAGTTTAAGTGAAAATCACCTGGCGCTTTAAATGAAGTTACATAGTTGAATAAGTGTATACCAAAAACTGTCAGGCAGGCGCCTGTAAGAAAGTCTGGTGTATTTAAAGTATGGGGTGGGTGGCTCCCTTCGCTCGCTAACAGGATTTTAACCCCTTTTTCCGCAGGGTTTAGCCGCTCACTCGACTTCGTCGCTCCGCTAAGGGTATGTCAACAACTGTCAGGCAGGCGCCTGGAGCAATTCATAAATAAATGTGAAGTGGATGCATAACAACATGGATATCAGTTTTGTCACCTCTAATAAAGGGAATAGAAAAGTAAACGTTTCAATTTAACAAATGAATAAGCAACACGTATCTCATAGTCACTCTGAAAGAAACAAACAAGTTGTCGACATTTTTACCGACATTCAATTTTTTAAATCAACTTTTTTGAAAGACTGTATTTTACTTCGGCGGTAAATTTTTTTTGCGACATTTTTCAATTTGAATGCACAGTAAAATCGACATTTTTTTTTTTCGACTTATCGATGTCCACCCAAGAAGCTGTCGGCAAAAATGTCGATTGTAGTCCGAACATTCGAGTGAAATGAAACAAGCTGCTGTGAATGTATAAAACTAATTTTATTAACGAATCCTATTTAAATAACAAAAACTTAAAAAAACATAATTCATACAATTATATATATATACATATTTGTTCATTGCAAAGTCAAATGGACTGCGATATTCTTAAGAAAATCTAATTTACTATAATTAGATTTATCATTAAGGATAGTTGAAAGTTGGTTTTCTTGCTTTAGAACATACTTTTTTCGGATTTCTTCTTTCTCCTTTTTGAATTTTATCTACAATTTGTTTGACAACTAGATACTCCTTAACTAGCTTTTTATGTAAAGTATTGCAAATGAAAATAAGTCTTTTTTTTTACTCAATGTCGATTATAGTTAATTATTCACTTAACTATAGTCTACATTTTAAAATCTATATTTTAAAAAATCAACATATTCTCTGTCGATATTTTTATCAGTCGACATTTTTCTTTTCGGTATTTTATTCATCGATTTCCTACAATAGGTATTTTTAAAACCGGTTAATCGTACCCAACCCCATTCACTTAACTATAGTCTACATTTTAAAATCGATATTTTAAAAAATCGATATATTCTCAGTCGACATTTTTCTTAATCGACATTTTTTTTGTCGGTATTTTGTTGATCGAATTTTTGCAATCGATATTTTTAAAAGCGGTTAATCGTACCCAACCCAAATAAAATTCATATATTTGGAATCAGGAGGACATGAAACGTGTTTGTGTAAAGTCGCTACTATCTTCCGATTAAGGAAAAAAAATAGGCAAAGTTACCAAAATCCTGTCCCTGGTTATGAGTAACATCGGAAACACAACACATTTGTAACTTATATTATTTTCTCCTAAGATCTGCGACCATAAAATGAAAATAATAGCAATAAATCCGGGATACGCTGGCTCTTCTCACGACTCCCTAGTATAGAAACATTCCAATGAAAGGACATTTTTTGAAAATAATTTTAATAATTTTTTTTAACAAAATTTAATAAATTACTTACAAGAAAGTAAATACAGGAAAAAAAAAAAGCAATATTTTTGCACAAATATAATTGATGACAATCAACATGTCGTTACAACCAAAGTTTGGCAGTCATAGAATTCTATTAAAAGTACTCAAACTTTGGACGATAGACGACACGATAGTGATCATCGTTCGGACGATTATCGTCCTAAAAATTATGCAATGAGTACCTTGGGGATCACCGATATCTCCAATTTGGTCTTAATGGAAATCCCCCAAACCAACCAGCCTTTAGGAATGTTAGGAAGACCGATTGGTTCAAATATAAGGTTGCTCTAAGGAAATCACTTCAACTGATGGCAGACTCAAGACCTCGACAACCTTGTCAACCAGGCACCTTAAATGAAGGTCTATCGATCTCCTGTCCTGTTAGTCGAATCAGAGGCAAATAACGACCACGGGGTGGGGCGCAGAGATAAGAGTTCAACGCGCAAACTGTAGGTGGCTCTTTAACCAAGCTAAGCGTTCTAGGCACGCTCTTGATTGGAACTCGTACAAAGAGGCCTTCAAAATATACAAACTGGAACTGAGGAAAGCACAAATCCTTCAGAATCTTTTGTGGCAAAATTGAAGAGACATCTGAGGCTTCAAGGCTTCGCCAAATTCTCTCCTCAAGTCCAACCATCCCCAGCTATCTGAAGAAATCGGATGGTTCTTGGACTTCCTCTAGTGAAGAATCCCTCGAACTGTTGCTGGATACTCACTTTCCCGGTTGTTCTAAAGTTACACCCAATTCATCACTCACTACAACCACATTCCCATAAAATTTAAGTAGTCTTATATCAGAGACGAAACATCTTTGGTCAATACGTAGTTTCAAAACGTTCAAGTAAGCTGGAGCTGATGGTAAACACCCGCTGAAATTCGTACATCATCCTCCACTGGCTGACAGCTATCTTTAAAAGCTGTCTAAATTTAGTCCACATCTCCAGGTTGTGGACAGAAGTCAAAGTTGCATTTACACCTAAAACAGGAAAAAGTTCTCACTTTTGTCCCAAAGACTTCAGACCCATAAGTCTACCATCTTTCCTTCTTAAAACCTTGGAGAGATTGATCGATATTCATCTCCATTGCAGTATTGCTCTTAACCTTTTGTCAGCGTTTCAACATGCGTTTACCAAGGGCAGGTCGGTAGAAACTACTCTACACCCGCTGGTACGCACCATTGAAAATTGCACGTGCATTAACAAACTCAAAGATAGAGGCTTCGCTTGGCGTACTGATAGACCAATTGTTAAGCAATCGAATTATCAGTACAAAAATGGGGACAGCCTCAGCTCTAAGGTTTGTCAGTAGAGGAAGACCGCAAGGAGGTGTCTTGTCCCCCATCTCTGGAATCTTGTGGTGAATGAGCTACTCTACTAATCCTGGAAGAAGCTAATCCAGACGCCGTTGGTATCTATAGCAACGTCGTCTGCATTAAGCTGTCTTGGGGAGACATCTGACTACTCTAAGGGAGTTGCTGCAGAATGCCTTTCCTTAACTCTCCAAATGGGCTTTCCTCTTCAGCAGGAAATACAAAATTCCTTTCTTAGCCACTCCTAAACTGAATGAAACCAGCCTCGTTTTTAAAGACAAAGCAAAATGCCTGGGTCTTATTTTGGATAGGAAACTTAGCTGGAAGCCCAACATCCAAGAACGCGTTAAGAAGGCCACCTTAGCAAGAAGGCAATTGGTAAGAAGTAAGGAATGCAACCTTGCATAACTTACTGGCTCTATGTATCCATTATCAGGCCCATACTTATGTATGGCGTGATCGTTTGGTGGCCAGCTCTCTCCAAAGCTATACAGCGCAAACAGCTAGTGCAAATACACAGATCAGCTTAACTGTTCCATCTGATAACACTAGACCTCTTTGGCAAGCAAGTGGCGGCCAGTGAAGCCATTTGACTCAATGCTACCTCACAGTGGTCCAACATATTCACAAGCCACTCGCTACCCAGGTTCTGCTTCAATAAAAACTTCCGGGCCACTATCCCATTTACACTAGACTGGGAGTGAGATGTGACCCCGGACAAAGATACTACACGAATGGTTCGAAGACAATCGATAGTGTAGGTGGCGGAGTTTTCTACACGTTAGCATCTTTTATCGCCTCCCAGATCATAGCGCGATCAAAGAAGCTCTATCTTGGCTGAAATGGAATGTAATATCTGCTAAGGATATTAGCATCTTTACTGACAGTCAAGACGCTATAAAACCCCTGGAATCGATCTTTTTCACATCAAAAGCCGCGATGACAGAGCAATTCACCATTCACCTGTGTGGTGTGCGAGGGCATAGGGATATTCCAGGGACCTGTAGGGTTGATGATCTTGTCAGGCAGGACACAAATTTGCTAACTTAACTACTCTCCATCTCCTCTGCGCTTGTCCGGCTCTCTCTGTTAGAAGAAGGCTTCACTTGGAAGCATACTTCTACGACAGCCTCTATGAACTGGTTAATTCGTATGTTTATGAGAACCTAAACCATCGCAAAGAGCTAAGTGGTTGCCATGATCTAGTAGCGAGTAATGAATTTACCTGTGACCCGAACTGAATTGAGTCCAAAGTGGGGAACAGTAATCAGTAGTCAGTCACAGGATCATAAAAGAGAAACCAATAAAAACTAAGTTTTTCAACCACTACACCAAAAAAGGGTTTCTGCGTGGTAGTACGGAGCCAAAATCGAGTCGAGTGTTCCGGGATTTAAAAATTTCTTCTATTTAAAAAAAAAGACTATCACAAAGGGCCTATGAAAAAGAGTGAGACGTTATCTTTGATGGTGTGCACTAGTCTGAATGCTTTTTCAGATTTTTCAGACAAGAAAAAAAGATTTTTCAGACTTTTTAAAGAAAAGAAATAATTCGAACGATTGTTAGCTAATAGTTCCTCACTTCTTGAATCGCGTTCTTGAATTTCAATTAGTATCATGAAGTTAGTTTTCACTAGTACCTTTAATCCAATACAGGCAGGTGCACTGAATATTCCTTATATCAATAAATTGTCTGCTCAGCTCCGCCTTATTGAAACTTGATCGAAAAACTAAGTTAGTTCATGCTACTGCTCGATTCACAGTTCATTAACATCGACTTCACAGCAAGTCCAAAATATACCTAAAAGATGCAATAATACCCGACATCGTCTTCATTAATTTGCTAACCATTCCAAGCCACTCTACGCAAACTCCAAATTAAAGTTTCTCGGTTGTATATAGAATAATTGGCTTACAAAATACTGCCTGCAAGCGTACGGGATGCACGAATTAATGCACAAGACCATTCTTGTGTTTGCCAGGTTGGGCATTCGACAGCCTCTAAAGAACAATGCCTCAAAACATGGGCTTAACACTGAATATCTTTCGCACACATTTTCAAGTGACTTGAATCGGCAAACAAAATGCTAAAATCGAAATTACTCGTATTGTTTTCATTAAGTCCTGCCAACAGATATGGTCGACGTCGACGATGACGATAATGCTGAAAACTTAAAGAGGTATAGAAGCTGTAAGAGATGCAAATTGAGTTTAATTTTCTCCTACTCATGGGTAGGAAGACGAAGGCCTAAGTCCTGTTACTGGCAACAACGTAGTATACATATGACTTTGCATAGCATGATATGAACTTATAGCTATTTTACTTAGTTTTGTTGAGGAATTACGTGATTCGCTCACTTGCATGCTAGGATAAATATTTGAGGTTTCTCTTAACCAAAAGGAATTCTGTTTATTTCAAGTGGCAGGTATATTTACATCAAATTTATTTCATAAAGTATTGTTATGTGGACTATAATACAAAATAACAGGGAAATATTTATCTCATTTATGTCATTTATAGTAGTTTCCAGACAGATGTTTGCAAACAATCGAAATCATTAAGGTGCACCTGTATCTACAATACATCCACTGACTGTTAGAAGTAAAGCAACTATGTATATGATGGATGCTTATAGATACAGACTTCGAGCAATATCTTCACCAGGAATTATTCGTCCACAGTATTCTTGTTCTAGGGATCTCTATCAACTTATTCAAATACCAACGATATAATGAAGGTATTTATCATTTTACAAATTTTGTCTCTTAGCGATTTTGTTTTTTTGTATTTTTCTACCTCTTTTGGGACCGAGAAAATGTCAAGTTCAAGTTTAATTAAAATGTTGAAATACCAGTAACTAGCTACATTTATATAGCCATCATATGGCAAATGCCAGCTCTTTTTTTTTTTTTTTTTGTCGGGGCGGGTACACCCTACTGGAGCACTCAGACTCAAAAACAGGTCCATTGTACAACCAGGCAGAGAACCCCATTTTAATGTGTTTTTTTCGTCTTTTATAAAAAGACGAGTAGACGCTTCAGTGATGAAGAGCTTAGATCATCAGCACTCACCACATCAGCACCGACAATCTGCCACCTGATCCGAGCAAATGCAGGACAATCACATAGGAAGTGTTCCGCAGTGTCATCGCCCTCTCCATAGGAGTTGCAGACGGGGGTAGCGCTCAAACCTAGCACATGGAGGTGCTTGGCAAAGGCGAAGTGGCCCGTAAGAGCACCAGTAAGTTGACTGCAGTCTTTTCTGTTAAGGGATAAAAAGAAAGCCGCGGATTTCTTACAGACGACGGGGACCATTCGTTTAGTCTGCCTGCATCCTGGAGAGTCATGCCACCTTCGATTGTGTTCACTGAAAACCCAGTCGTCAATGGAAGCCCTAACCGAGGACACTGGCAAACCCAACGTGGGTTCAGGTCCTGAGAAATTCTCTTCTGAGCCTTGTCTAGCAAGCTCGTCAGAGATCTCATTTCCTGTTATCCCTTTGTGCCCTGGGACCCAAACAAGATTCAGTGAGTTCAGCCTTCTGACCGAATTCAAGGATGTTTTGCATTCTCGAACTATTTTGGAAGAGGTTAAAGGATTGAGCAAGGCCTTAAGCGCAGCATGACTGTCACTACAGACGCAGATACTTCGCCCCTTCCACCTGTTCTTACCAATATAGTCCGCTGCCATTAGGATAGCATATATTTCTGCCTGGAAGACAAATGTGTGTTTTCCCAATGAGAAGTGAAGCCTAATGCCAGCTCTTGCTCTGACTGGTAAATAGTACACCAATTTAGAAACGAAGGATTACATTTCCAAAAAATAAAAAATAAAGGTCGCACTTTCTTGTTCCATATGTACTGTCCGTTCGTAAATTAGAGAGACTTTTAATTTAGGCAAAATAGATAAAAAGCAAACAAAAAATACATGAGAGTTACGATCCGTCTGAAATGGATCGCATGATACCCTATTGCTCATCTTCGAACCCATCCGTGATAAAATGGACGTCGGATTGTTAACTTTTTGATTCAAATGTAATTACATCTTTCTACTCAGAGAATATTCTCGCGATTTTTATAAGATTCTACCAGATTTTATTACTAAAATGCTTCCATAGAAAAAGTGGGCGTGGCTGTCGCCATTTGTAACTAAAAGCCAAGGCTTCTGGTGAAATATTCACAATAACACTTAATCGTGGCCATATCTCCACAGTATGGATGAATTATAGAGAGTAACAACGTCTATGTATTTCGTTGAGTATATATTTTTCAGTTTTTAGTAAAAAAAAACGGACAAAATTAAATTTTTGTTCAAAAGTGAGCGTGTTTGTGGGTGGAGTTCAAAAATGTACAGACTAGCACTGCTTCGGGTTTCAAAAAACCGGTATATAAGGTTTCATGTTCCTAGCTCAAAATTTAAGGCCAAAAAACTGCTGACATACAGACAGACAGACAAATGCGTAAACGGAGAGAGGCATAACTTTCGATGCTGATCACAAATACTATATACATATATGCTCTTGGGGGTCTGTCGTTATTATTCCTATATTTTACAAACTATTTATAAAATTAATATGCCCTATTTGATAAGGTATGAAACAAATTCGGTATTAAAAAAATTGGTCAAGCATGACTTTGTTTGCAATATTTATTACATACGAAAAGCAGATAGAGCATTCTGTTAGGTTAGGTTAGGTAGATGGGTGCCTTATGATAATAGAGTCACTGCTCACTTAGACCAACAAATTCGGGTCTATTGTGCCCAAACGTTTAACCCTGGAAACGTTAAAAAGTCCTCTGTTAAAACCACCCAGATAATGATATAAATCTTAGGTGGTCCGTAAGCTCTATTTTACCTAAGTCCTCCAAATCCGAGAAGAAGTAACTTCCGAGAGTCCTCATTCTTGTGATGGATAGGGCATGACAATCACACAGCAGGTGATGAACTGATTCAATTTCTTCTTCGTCCCTGCAGCTTCTATAGTAGTCGTTATGTAGCACACCGAGTCGCTCCGCGTGAACTCCAATGGCACAATGACCAGTAATTATTCCAGAAACGACCCGTGTATTATAACGACTAAGTTTCACCAGAGAGGTTGATTTCTTCTTGCTAAAGGCCGGCCATAGCGTCCTGGCCGTTGCGCATGTTTCCAGATGAATCCATCGGCTGTTTGCTCTGTCGATGGTTTCGTCTTCTATTTTCTTTCGTAGGGAACTGATTGGGGTTACTAAAAAAGGGGGGGCCCGCGATAAGTGCAGCGCCGACCCTTTCCTAGCAAGCTCATCAGCTCTTTCATTTCCTTCGATATCCATATGCCCTGGAACCCAGCAGAGGGTCACCGCATTGGCTCTGGATATTCCATTTAAGACCGATTTGCGGGTTCTCACAAGCCTTGATCTAATTACAGCATAGTCCAGAGCCTTAATGGCTGCCTGGCTTTCTATATAGACAGTTATCGTTTTACCAACGATATTACTCTCGCGTATAATTTCCGCAGCCTGTATGATGGCTGTGATTTCAGCCTGAAAGACGCTGCAGTCGTCGCTAATTCTAAAGGAGTTGTTTATTCCTAGGGCCTCACAATAAACTCCGGTTCCCGTGCCAACTTCCATCTTAGAACCGTCGGTATAGAACGCCAGTTCCTTTTTCTTCATGGTTCTCAGGTTCCTCCAGTGCATTCTGTCAGGAATTCTTATATTGAATCTCCTTTCAAATGCTAGCGTAGGGGTCATGAAATCAGTTTCCGCCGATCTGCTGGTAGTTCCCCATCGGGATAAAATGGAGGCATGGCCGTAAAGGCTCGATGACCACAATCGGCCTTCTCTCAGTCTTACTGCGGTTTTAGCCGCCAGACTGCTATAATATAAACAGGCGGAATGAAACTGAGCATGGTTTCCATTGCCGCTGTAGGTGTTATTCTTATTGACCCCATGACTCCGATACACGCTGCCCTCTGGATTTTGGTGATGTTTGAAAGCTGATATTGCTTCTCAAGAGCCATCCACCAGACTAGTGAACCATATGTGAGAATGGGTCTTACGACCGCTGTGTATATCATTCTGTTTTTTGTTTTTTTATATAATTTCTGAATTGCTGAACCGATTTTGGTGAACTTTGATTGGTTATGAATTTTTTGGGATCTTACAGGTAATTTGCTTTTTATATAATTTGGTAACCTTGAACTACCTTAAATGGAATGAATATTTTTGAGCTAGCCAATCGCAATCACAAGAAAAAAAACAATTATCTCTTGCAATCTGAACCTTCAAATTCTGATGTCAAGTATCATCTATTTTTTTTGCATCGCAGTCAATCAATTGCGAAAGCTAATTCAACTCTACTGCAAAGGCATAACACTGGCAGTAAAGAGGTCATATGGCTGAAGATGCAACTTTATCGTGATGATGACATCAGGAGGACAGAACAAAAATACTGTGAATCATGAGCAACGACAAAAGCAAACCAAACAAACTCCCCTGTTGGACGCTACCTGAGTTTCAAACCACTACACCAAATCTTTCTTTCTCTCTCTCTCTCTCTCTCTGTCTATCTATACAACGGCCGTGCCTTGTAATAGTATAAGGGTATTCATAGCCCCTTTGGCGCGCCCAATTTATAAAAAAAAACAATTAGTGAAACAAATTTAAAAGCATATTTTCTGTAGCGGCTTTTGGGGGGTGCCTCAAGAAAAATAATTAATATATTTCTGCACCCCAACAAACAAACAAATGCCAAGCTCACGTTATTAGGAATGGGTTAGAGGATGGGAGATAAGGTATCATAAAATATATTTACAAAAGTTATTGACTTTAAGCCGATAAGTGATCGCCTAGCTGTGATCCGCATCAAAGCTACTTTCCAAAACATAAGCCTAAGGCTGAAAACCCTATCAACGAGGAGTTTTATGACCTCCTGGATGGAGCCTACGGAGCCTGTCTGGAGTATGATGTCAAAATTGTGCTCGGGGACTTCAGTGCCAAAGTCGGAAAGGAAAACATCTTTGGCGGGTTAGTTGGTAAGCACAGAATCCACGAATCGACCACAGACAACGGGTACCGACTAACTGACTTTGCGGCAGCTCGTAATACGGTGATAAGTAGCACTAGGTTTCCAAGGCTAAGGATCCACACAGCAACCTGGCGCTCTCCATACGGTCGAATCGCCAACCAAATCGACCATGTGCTAATCGATGCGAGGCACGCATCCAACATCCTCAACGTGCACACATTCCGAGGGGCAAACGTCGACTCTGATCATTTTCTTGTTGCGGCTAAGTTCAGAGCTCGACTATAAACGAGAAGAAGCTGCGAACCGCCCAGAAGAAGAAATTCGACGTTGGACGCCTTAGCACACCTGGAGTAGCCAGAGTCTACAGAGAGCGTCACAGACGCCAACATCCAGTGATTCCAGTATCGCGACATCATCAAAGAGGTAGCCGAAACCACTTTAGGGTACCAGTCACCCCAGAGAAAGAGCCCGTGGCGTACGCCGGAAAAAGGTGACAGAAGATGCACATATGAAGACGCTGCAGCGCAAAACAAGGGCAGCGAGGGAAGAGTATCGAGCCAGGAGGAGGGAGGGGAAGAAAATACTGCGTAGAGAGCCTACGCAGTCTCCCAGCTCAAGGAGATCGAAGAGTCTTATGATCGAAGCAACATCCGGAAGTTCTACAAGAAAGCCAAGCAACTGGCTGCTGGCTTCAAGGCCGGAACACAGGCTCTTCGAAACAGCGAAGGGAATCTAGTCACCGAAGTGCAGGGAATAGTAGATGTGTTTAAGCAACACTTCCAGCAGCTGCTAAATGGGCATCATGTAGAGAGAGTGATAGGGCAAGAAGAGAACGTCCAGTCAATGAAGAATCAGTTCCAGCACCAAGTATAGAGAAGTTGGCTTAGCAACAAAAAAGCTTAAGAACAAGAAGGCCGCTGGCTCTGATGGTTTACCAGCGGAGCTTTTCAAATACGATGGTGATGTTTTGGTAGGGCGCATGCACCATATCATCAACCAAGTATGAGTGGAAGAAAGCATGCCCGATGACTGGACTATCAGCTCCATATGCCCCATCTACAAAAAAGGCGATCCTATGTCTTGCAAGAATTATCGAGGCATATCCCTGCTTAATGTCGCATACAAGATCCTATCCAACGTACTGTGTGAACGTCTCAAACCATTCTGCAACACACTAATCGGCACTAATTGGCTTCCGGCCCAGCAGATCGACTATAGACTAAATTTTCACACTGAGGCAAATCCTGGAAAGACCAATAAATTTCAAGTGGAGACTCACCACCTATTCATCGACTTCAAGGCCGCATATGATAGCATTCATCGTCAGGAGCTTTATGTGGCGATGGGCGAATTCGGGATCCCGGCAAAACTGATCCAGCTGTGTAGCGTGACGCTGGAAAACACGCGCTGCAACGTGCAATTTGGAAGTAGTTCCTCCGAACTATTCCAAACATGCACCGGATTTCGGCAAGGAGACACACTATCATAAGACTTCTTTAATCTCGTGTTAGAGCAGATAGTGCGCAGGGCAGGTGTCTTCAACAGATCCGTCCAGCTACTGGGGTATGCAGACGATATCGACATCATCGGTCGCTCCCAGCGTGCCGTGATAGAGGCTTTTACGGCGATTGAAGAACAGGAGAAATTTGTTGGCCTTGTAGTAAATGAGGATAAGACTAAGTACATGCTAACAACAAACAAACAAGAATCTGTCCATCACCTAGGACAGAACGTCACTATTGATAGCAACAATTTCGAGGTAGTTAAGGAGTTCATCTACCTCGGAGTAAACATGAACTCCACAAATGACATCCTAGTGGAGATCCGGCGAAGAATTACCCTAGGAAACCGCTGTTACTTCGGTTTGGCAAAACAATTGGGTTCAAAACTCCTAACTCGAAGGACAAAATGTATGCTCTACAGAACCCTTATCCTGCCAGTTCCGCTTTATGGCGCCGAGTGCTGGACAATAAGCAGGAAGGGAGAGCTGATACTGGGCTCCTTCGAAAAAAAAATTCTTCGGCGGATTTTTGGTCCTGTGTGCGAGGAGGGCGAATGGAGGAGAAAATAGAACCGCGAACTCTATGAGCTGTACCAAGATGTGGATGTAGTCCAAAAGGCCAAAATACGTCAACTACATTGGCTCGGCCACATCAAGCGAATGGACAATAATGCTCCAGCTAAGAGGATCTTCAAATCCCAGTCGCCAGGTTCGAGACGACAAGGAAGACCGAACTTCCGTTTCAAAGACCAAGCCATCGCGGATGCCAAGGCGCTTGGTCTGGAAGCAACGTGCCCGAGATCGCAGAGGATGGAAGGCTACAGTATCTCAGGCAGAGACTCTTCACTGGTCGGGAGCCCGTTAAGTAAGTACAATCTATTTCAGATGTATTGTTACTTTCCTGTATTTTTTTAAGGCTATTTACGGTGATGGAAAAGTAAATTCTGGTTTGGGGGTCACGGCCACATTTTTCTGAAAAAGGTTCTTAAAAACATAATTTTTTGATAAAATCAATCAAAAATCTATAAAATATTTTCCAAGTTGCAATGTCACAATATTACATGAGCTATAGGGTATCATACAATCTCTTCCAAGCGGGGTGTACCTTTTGCGTATGTTTCACATACTATTTCAAACTCCGAGGTCATTCTGATTTCATTCCGAAATTCCGATATTGTGAAAACCTCTGGAAGTTTGAGACACTAGTGCTGTCGATGGTGTTGTCAAAAGCAATAGTTGTACCTAAGTCCTTGGGCACCGTGGCTCAGTGGTTAAGTGCGAGATCACTGAGCTGGAGACTCAAGGTCCAACAATTTTTTTCGCGTTCCCACCTCCCGCAAACGTCTGACAAACATCCGAGAGTAAAATTGTAAGGGAAAGCTGCTTTAAGTTGAAAAAATTGCGAGGCCTTTGCGGGTGTTAGCGGCAAAATATTTATTTAATTATACGGTGTTTTTCAATAAGGACATAACAGTTTTTTATTTTAATACGAATGCACTTTCAAATTTTTTTTATGATCTGTGGATGCCAAAACGTCAGTCAAGGTTTGCGCTTTTATCATGGTGAAATTCACGAACGAGCAACGTTTGGAAATTATTAAAAATTACTACCGAAATTTTGAGTCGGTGAACGTAACTTACTACAATTTTCGGTCGTAATAATCGTCCAGCACCAGAGTGCTATAATGGATAAATTCAAGTCAACATATTAACTAATGAATGTTCCTGTACCAGTGAGACAATGCACCGATGAGCCAAATTAATCGATTTAACGTCGTTCACAGAAGTTGGGAATCTCTCAGTCTACATTGTGGCGAATTTTACATAAAGATCTTGGCCTACACCCCTACAAGATCAAACTAACTCAAGAACTGGAGCATCTTGATCATTTGAAGGCCAAAACTTCTCCGATTGTGCTCTGCAAAAGTTTGAAGAAAATTCTGAACTTCACTGAAAAATCATCTTCAGCGATGAAGCTCATTTTTGGCTTAATGGCTTTGTCAATAAGCAAAATATGCACTACTAGACAGCAACAAACCCACATGTGTTCCAAGAGACTCCATTGCACCATACGTGACCGTGTGGTGTAGATTTAATGCCGGAGGTGTGATTGGATCACATTTTTTCGTGGATGAAAATAACCGCCATGTTACGGTCAATGGAGTTCGCTATCGGGCCATCTTGGAAGACTATTTTTGGTCAGAATTAGATGGACTCGATATCAGTGATAAGTGGTTCCAACAAGATAGTGGCACATGCCACACAGCTGGTCAAACAATTAATCTATTGAAAGGGAAGCTCGGGAATCGTGCTCGTTCGTTAAGTCGTTGGTTAAGCCAACAAGCCAACAACGTTAGAGGAGCTCAGGAACAATATCGTACGCGAAATCGCCAACGTTCCAGCCGATATGTGTGGAAGAGTGGTGGAAAATTGGCTCCGAAGAATAGATCGCTGCAAACGTGCTCATATGATCAAATTATGTCCTTATTGAAAAACCGTGTACATACTACGCTAAGTAATTATCTACCATAATGCTTGCGGGGTTTGGGACTCTCCCTTCTACATTGCGATGTAAGTCTTGTATGTTTGGTTACTTGATTTTACTGCACCTCGTCTTCTCGAATTTATTTTCTGCTTATAAAAATGTCATTACCATGTTACTGATCACCTCTTTAGACTGTGGCCTTTGAATTGTCCCTAATACTAATAACCTACTGAATATCGTGAGAGCAATAAACCATGACGTGAAAGAGCAAACGCCTGCTTGCCTAAAACCACAATTTCTACGCAAAATTTAAGATGAAATGAGCTATTTGTAAAAGTCTAAGCAGACTCAGGTGTCCTGCGTCCCCTTCGTTTCCACGTACTTATACCTATTCTCACAATATTCGCTAATAAAGTTGTCTACATCATTTCGACCCCCGCCCGCTATGGATTCTTCTTCATTTGTCCAACGGTATTCGTTGCTTATTCTAGAAACGCGTAGTAAGCCATTTACAATTGTAAATTCCCTCACATACAACTAATTTGCTATTCCGCTCAGCCATATTCGTTTAGCTCGAAAATGCTGCATCTTCTTTTAGGTCTCCATACGCTGCGGGTGGGAACGGTGAACTTGGGCTTTGTTGGAGGGGGAACTAAATTCGCACAACAACTAAAGGACTAAGCCTTGCTGCTCATCTGATTATTATTCAGAAGGTGAGCGTTCTCGTCACTCCTGCTGTGTGTCACTGACAAATGACTTGCACCTCGTCGTTTTCCTCGTTGTCCTCGTAGTCGTAGTTGTTGGCCCAAGGACCAAGGTGGCGGTGGGTAACATGAACAAAACAAATGACAACATGTAAGTAAGTCAAACTTTATGCACGTTGGATTGAAACAATGGTTTTGGTAGTGGCATCTCCTGCATTCAAGAACTACAATAGCAAATAGATAGAATTCCTTAGCAATTTCACCCCATACGCAAGCGGTGTTAAACTGTGAAGGAACGCTTGGAATTCTCGTTAGGATTCTTCTAGTGGAAGGTAAGAAACTAATTTACAGGAGATGAGTGGCAATGAAGGGATATTGAAATTTTGCAAGTACAACACCTGTAACGATTGAGAAGAATGAAATATATTCCCAAATCGATCACTGGCCAATTTTGTATTTCCACTTGAAGTCAAGATGATGATAATGGATTCCCGAAGGTTGGAAAGATTTCAGAAAAAGAACATAATGTGGCGACTGGTGGAGGTTTCGACTTGTTGAACAATTAGGTGTTACTTTTTATAATATGGTAAAGAGGTGACAAACTCAGGATAGCTATGTAACAGCAATTTTCAGTTGACTGTAGATGTTGCCAAGTGCTGTGTAGTAATTATAAAACGATGACGAATTATACAAATAACTACGAGTAAGCAGGCAGGATTTTTGCTTGACACATTTTTTTGCTTGTGCAAAGCAATGACATGGGAATGGTGACAGATCTTAGGCATTCCGTTAATTACAAGGCGAAAAAAAATAAGAACGGGACTCTTATAGGGAGAATCAGTCGTCCGTCCATCTGTCTGTCACATCCACATAACTTTTGAACCGTTAGACGTAGTAATTGGAAGATACTTGCACATAGAAGGAACATTTTTAAAGCCTGCATAATAACTGCGCTCTCTTGTATGTATCTCATCCTACACCGAAACAAGTTAGTCGTTGTTCCCGGAGGGTTGAACAGCGGTAAAGGAAGTGTTCTATAGAATCTACCTCCTCCTTGTCCCTACATCTTGTACAGAAGTCGTTTGCGAAGACTCCCATTCGAGCCGCCATGACAGTTATTAAAATATATCCTGTAATTAGATAGTAGGGTCGTTGTTGTGAACAACATAATTTCCACGCAATCAGCAGTGGACATCGAAGTTGTCATATCACCGTCTGGGTGCTGGTCATCCAACACCTGTGTGACCAGGCAGTGGAGTTATCTAATTTTATGTTTGTCATTTTCTTTGTAATAAAATTCACTTTGTCCGACGTAACAGTCGTTATTATTTTTCGGTCTAGCACTAGCCACAGGCTATGTGTGATGATACACCTTTGATCTGTTATCGTCGTTCATCGACAGGGTAACAGTGTAGCAGTCTATAAAATTTTTGGTTGGGTTGAAAGAGGAGTATCTGCTTATCAGCCATAATTATCCCCCCCACTCAAACATATCCAGCAACCCAGTGTGCAGTCTTCTTTACTGCATAGATCTCAGTTCAGTCGTTCAGTCGATATGACTGGTTGATGCGCAGTGCTTCTG
The DNA here is from genome assembly GCA_963082735.1 of Pocota personata. Lineage (NCBI taxonomy): Eukaryota > Metazoa > Arthropoda > Insecta > Diptera > Syrphidae > Pocota > Pocota personata. The sequence goes on along the minus strand of OY720429.1, from coordinate 46,757,936 downwards.
AGAAAATTCCTGCTCCCGTCCATTTTCCGTCTTCGATCCATCAGTGAAGATACTTATATACAGTGAGTGAACTTTTTGATCCCGTAATGGAAAAAAAAATATTTTTTTGTTATAACCTTTTTATTTTTTAATATAGGTTATCATAATTTTCAAAATATAATAATATGAACATCGTTATTTGGAAAATAGAAAATATGCTTCAAATTCTTTTTAAGTTTTATTACATTTTAATGAAATAAAAGTACCGCACTTGATCAATTAGTTAACTTTGCTAGCTAATATTTGGTATGCAATCCTTTCGCTTTAAGAACTGCCTTACTTCGTGTTGGCATGGATTCTACTAGCGTCCGGCACTTGCTAGAGTTTATACTTTGCCCAGCAGTTTGGGTTCAGTTCCACAAATCGATCGGGTTTGGACAACCCCCTGGCATTTCTAAAATGGCCCGTTTGACCTCAACCCACAGATGTTCGATCGGGTTGAGGTCAGAAGATTGTGGTGGCCAATCAAGCATTTGGAATGCCTTATTCTGTAGCCAAGCTTTAGTCAAATTCGCAGTATGTTTCGGATCATTATCCTGATGGAAAATAATGTCCGACACGTTCTTCTGCCAATCATCAAGGCTTTTCTGGAGTTCTCGCTCGAGTATGCTGACATACTGGATCGTATCCATTCGCTCCACTACCTTGACACATTCACCTAGGGTCATACACCCCCAAATCATTAGATTTCCACCACCAAATTTAATGGTTGGTTTTACAGGTCTTTGATGGGCTCACCAGGCTCACCAGGCTTCTTCCAGGTCCATTGGCGACCATCGGAACCAAAACGGTTAATTTTTGTTTCATCCGACCAAACAACTTTTGCCCAGTCCCTACTAGTAAAATGCTTATACTTTTTAGCAAATTCTAGCCGCAGTTTCTTGTGCCTTATTGTCAAGAGTGTTTTTTTTACTTTTACCCGTCCATGAAAACCGTTTTTTTCGCAAAACTTTTCTTACAGCCTCAGTCGATACATTTAGTGTGACCAATTTAGCATTTTTCCTGCTAAATTTAGCAGGAAAATTTTACTTTTAGCCCCTTTTTTTCAGATCATGCTAGCATTTTTTTTTAGCATGATTTCACGATTTAGTAGAAAAATTTAGCAGGATTTTGGTTAACTCAAAGTATGAATAGAAATAGTATCTATATTAAAATCAAAGCTGACTTAAGTGTGAGCAAGCCTAATAAAAAAAACCCATTTAGCGAATTCAGTCGCCTTACAATCAATTCGCCTAACAAACACACTATTTCTCTTTCGTACTCGCAAAATAATTACATTTCATCTCCTCATCTGTCATTCATATGAACGTCTCTCACTATTGAATTCGAATGGCGGCTGGTGTTACGAAAATCCAATAAAAATGAAGAAGTAATTATGCAGTTTTCAAGTATTAGTTGAAATAATTTCAAGTGCTAAAATATTTATTTTTTAATTTACTGCAGATATTTCCCTGTCGTTTCACCGAAATCAGTGGAAAAATCGGGGAATGATGAGAATTCTACTGTGAACCAAAATGCCACCAATCCGATGTCTACGAGTACATTTGAAGGCGTTATGCGAATCCAATGTGCAATCCAATTTAAAAAGTAGTATACATGAAGCGGAAGCTCGTTTTGCATTATACTGTAATATGCGAGCTACGGCTCGAGTAGATAAAACGATATTCTGTGAGATTATTTCTTTATTTTCTAGTCTATAGAACAACTCAAGTTCACACTATATTGTTCTTCGCAAATTCTTTCCTTACAAGGTCTCTTTCTTCTCAAATCACTTTATCTCATTTCAATTACTTAATTCATAAATCCAAACTAATTACTTCTTCTTGTTAACTCGCAACTTTCAATTTATCACAAAATTATAACTTCGCCTATTATCACTTTTCCAATCTCTTGGTGTGGTTCAAAACCCAACTGCCCTGCCTCGATCGCCATCTGTCCTTATATAGTCGCATTTCTGATAGCCAGAAACTTCTAGCAAATTCTTCGACCACTGGAACAAGAAAATTCTGATGTAATAATTCCAAGATGACAGCTGCAGCCAATAATCTCTTGTGGTTATAATTCTCTCTTAATTCCGCGACGTCGTCTTAGACATAATCCGTCTCTTACCGTGGAAGACACCTCGGAATGTGTTGCCTATTTTTGGAGCGTAGTTATTATGCTACATTATGTTACAATACATTGCAAAACATGCAAGCATAAGATCCGTCGATCACTTAACAAAAGTCAATAAAATCAATTTTAGTGACAGTTCAATTTGCACAAACTTAAATCTTTCGAGGACGAAGTGCTCGAAAATAATTGAAAACATCTGGAGTCCATATTTTAAGAAAGAATTGCGGGAGGATGTTGCTGATGGACCATATAATTTACTAATCGACAAATCCACGGACCGAAGTGTCCTTCTCGTAATAAGATATTTTAATAAGCGTAGGTCAAAGTGTGAAACTAAATTTTTAAAGCTGCAACCTATTGAGCAATCTAATGCTGCTGGTATTGTGTCAGGAATTAAATGTGTTTTAGATGAATTTAAATTAAAGATTGAAAATCTGTGTGGTATTGGAACGGATAATGCCAACGCGATGACAGGTGCTCGTACTGGCGTGTTTAAGAGACTACAGAAAATCAATCCTGAAATGGTTTTGATTCCATGTGTCTGTCATTCATTGCAACTGGCAGTGTCTGCAGCTACAACGGCAAGTTTTCCTGAAAGCATCGAGTTTCTTGTCAACGAAACACAATTGGTTCGCTTTATCCTCACTCAGGCAATCCGAATATAGAAAGCTGTATAGTCTTATAAATGATGACCAACATCCACTAAAAATAATTCAAAAAAGTCAAACTCGATGGCTTTCAATTGAGGTGGCAGATTCAAGGATTTGTAGCCAGTATCTAGAATTGGAAACTCATTTTGAGCTTGCTAGAAATGGAAAAAAATGTTACAAAGCACAGATACTTCATGACTTGTATAAAAATAAAGTAAATTTTCTCTACCTTCTGTTTCTAAGACCTATTTTAAAAGAAGTTCAAATGGCCAATAAAGTTTTTGAAAGTAATAACGCCGATTTTGTGAAAGTTTTCAATGATCTCTCCTGCCTTATTTTATCTTTGATTAAAAAGATCGCCGTATTTCCTGAAAGTGAATTAAAAGCAGACATGCCTATAGAGAAACTATTACCTAATCCTTACCTTGGCTTTGAGTGTGAGGAGAAATTACAAGACTATAAATCACAGGTATTCAATAACATTATAAGATGAAAACGCATTTAGAACAAACTGTCCAAATTTCATTTTAAGGCTTATTAAAGAGCTCCAAGCAAGGACACCAGAAAATCTAAGAATTTTAAAACAAATCAACTTCAAAATGTTTGAGAACACATAAACAACCATTAACAGATTTTTTTAAAGATAAACAAATGAATTCGGAACTAGAATCTCAAATAGAAATACAGTGGAATAATTTACAATTAAATGTCTGGAAAATACAGTTGCATTTTGGTGTGAGGTAAATGGATTCACAGATGCATCTAATGAAAATCCATATAAAGAACTATCAAATTTTGCTATTTCATATTTAGTTTTCCGATATCTAATGCTGCTGTTGAAAGAGTTTTTAGCTTCATGAATTTAGTGAAAGATCAACGGAGAAATAGAATGAAAATAGCCATGCTTAACAGTATTCTTTTTATCAGAGATAATTTGTCAGACGTGTGTTGTCATAGTTTCCCTATTCCTAATAACATCGTGAAAGAAGTTGGAGTAACAAAATTTTATTTTACAGCTGAAGAAGGAAAAGATATGTGTGATGTGTTCGTGGAGGTTTTAAACGAAGTCTGAAATTTTTAATTAATTTTAATACTTCGATATATAATTATTTTTATTTAACTATCAGCAGCAAAGACTGAACTTAACTGAATTATATTTTTTGTTTTATAAAATTAGTATAGTGTCACGAAGTTATTTTTATTTTATGTTATTTTTGTGAAATATATATAATTATTTTTTAAAAACTGTTTTTTTTAGTTACTTTGTCAGGTTTTAGCAGAATTTTTAGCAGTTTTTGAGTTAAGAAAAATATTTGGCATGATTTTTAGCACATTTTTATACAAAAAAATTATGCTAAATTGCTGGATTTAGCTTGATTTCAAATATTTAATTGGTCACACTGACGTAGTTCCTTATTTAAGAATTTATTTGGTTGTTTTATTTCAAAATAGTGCGCGCTACCGCTCACGGTGTACGTCTTCTTCGTCGTCCAATCTATACTATCTTAATCCCCAACGTCCTCTTCATCAGAGCCGAGTGTTGTTGTCCCCCTCTTTTGCGCTGTCTCTTTCGTGCGGCAGTCCTGCCAAGTCATCTTTTGTTACACTTATTTATTTGAGCTGCGTTATCGTGCACTCCGTACTTAATTTGTCTTAAAATACGCCTTTGTACTAGAGAAGTTAAAATTGGTTTTTTGCCGGGCTTCTTCTTTTCGACTTCAGGCATGAGTTTTTTTCGAATCTTGGAGGTCACACCCATTGAAACTCCAGCCCTACCACAAATTTCACGGTGGGTGACCTGGGAATCGATAAGCCTTTTTATTTCTTCTACTTTTGAACGGATTAATTCCTTCATCTGATAACCAAATAAAAACAACTTCAAAAGTCAACAAAAAAAAATAAATAAATGTTGGTATACCTCTGAAATTTTCCTGTAATTTTTGAAAGTTTTTAAAATAATGAGAAAAAGAGCAAGTTCTCCGAATTTTGCCACACTACTATCACACGCAATGCACAAATGAGACAGTGTCAATTGATCACATCGATTCAAGGAGGTTTGTTTAACTGGATCGAAAACCTAACGGTGCATTTCCTATTTTTGTTCGTATGCCGATTCTAAACATCTGTGTTTGTTACGTGTGAAAGATTTGTTGCGTTATCGGTAAAAGTAAAAATATAGCAATAAGAAACTGTTTTTCTACTGAACATGTGATCAAAAAGTTGAGTCACTGTATGTCTTTGATGACAGCGGTTAGCTTTACCCAGGCTTGTCTGCTTAGTATGGAGACTTTATCCTCTGCCGTTGTTATTTCTTTATGTTACAAACTACGTATCAAACTTATATCCTGGATAGTTAATGATTTATTTAAGAACAAGAAAGTAACAGAGCCAAAGGAGTGGCGTATAGAAACTTTTAAAGGTGTTGAGGATCCAAAAGTTGTCATACCTACGTATGAATGGTTTCGGCAGGAGACGTTTAAAGGCCTTCCAATTTCTCGTCAAATGATCATCGAAAATGCAATGTTTTTCCACCAGAAGATACAAGCTATTAGTGAGTGTGAATATTCTCAAGGACGGTTTAGCAAGTCAAAGAATCGACGCAGAATTCGCAGCCTGATAGCATCTGGTGAGAAAGAGGGTGATTAAGAAAGCGCAACTTTGTTTTTTGAAAACCTAGACAATCTCACGAAAAATGTAGTCTTAACCCGAAAACCTTCTTCTTTCAACCTGATATCCTATTTACAGCTCTGGTCAAACTGCAAGTTTGCCTTAGATTAAACCTAAGGCTAAAGCTCTTTATTCTGTTGGGAATAAAGTAATTCATACGTCCACGTCGTTAAACAGGAAGCATTGCCGTGGTGTAGTGGTAATATCATCGCTTCACGGTTCAAGTCCTGATGTCAAAAATCATTTATTTATTTCACATGAAATATATGAAAAAGTCGATCAATTGCGAAGCTCATGTCAACTCGATTGCGAAGGCATAACACTGGCAGTGTCTTGGTCATATGGCTAGATATATAACTTCAATTCATTTATTTCATTTCATTTATTTCATTTAAATAGGGTTGTACAGTAAGATAAAATCTTTTATAGTACTTAATATTTTAAATAAATAGGTTAATATAAGTAAACATAAATTACATAATTCGGAAAGCATATATATTGTAATATGCGAGCTACGGCTCGAGTAGATAAAACAATATTCTGTGAAATTATTTCTTTATTTTCTAGTCTATAAAACAATTCAGGTTCACACTATATTATTCTTCGCAATTCTTTTCTTACAATGGTCTCTGTCCTCTCAAATCACTTTATCTCCTTTCGATTACTTAATTCACAAATCCAAACTAATTACTTCTTCTTGTTAAATCTCAACTTTCAATTTATCACAAAATTACAACTTCGCCCATTATCACTTTTCTAATCTCTTCGCCACAGTTTAAAAACTACTGCTGCTTTCTCAATCGCCATCTGTCCTTATATAGCAGAAGTTTCTGATAGCCAGAAACTTCTAGTAAATTCTTCGACCACTGGAACAAGAGAAATAATTCTTGCAGTTATAATTCCCTTTTATCCCTGATATTATTCGTCTCTTTCGTTGACATGAGCTGTGGAGACTTCGTCCCAGACACGAACCTCGAATGAAAGGACAGTTCGAACCAGAATTCTGCCAGAATGAAAAGTCACTTCGGAATTTGCTGCATAGTCGTAGGAGCGTAGTTATTATTATGCTACAATATTGTAATATGCTGGCTACGGCTCGAGTAGATAAAACGATATTCTGTGAAATTTATTTCTTTATTTTCTAGTCTATAGAACAATTCAAGTTCACACTATACTATTCTTTGCAAATTCTTTTCTTACAAGGTCTCTTTCCTCTCAAATCACTTTATCTCCTTTCAATTACTTAATTCACAAATCCAAACTAATTACTTTTTCTTGTTTACTCTCAACTTTCAATTTATCACCAAATTACAACTTCGCCCATTATCACTTTTCCAATCTCTTCGCCACGGTTCTAAACCAACTGTCTTTTTTTGATCGCCATCTGTCCTTATATAGCAGAAGTTTCTGAAAGCCAGAAACTTCTAGCAAATTCTTCGACCACTGGAACAAGAGAAATAATTCTTGCAGTTATAATTCCCTTTTATCCCTGATATTATTCGTCTCTTTCGTTGACATGAGCTGTGGAGACTTCGTCCCAGACACGAACCTCGAATGAAAGGACAGTTCGAACCAAAATTCTGCCAGAATAAAAAGTCACTTCGGAATTTGCTGCATAGTCGTAGGAGCGTAGTTATTATTATGCTACAATATATATATATATAAAAAAAAAACAATTATGGAAACAGAAATAAATAAATAAATTAATTTAGAGGTGTGGAAGATGAGAAGTGAAGAAGTATTGCACTAAAATTGGTAGGGTTAGAGATATTTCTTATTCGCGATGGCAATGAATTCCATAGTCTGTCAGCGTGAATAAAAAATAAACGTGAAGAATTCAGGTATTGGTAACGATAGGGTATTATGTTAATGGTTCGAGTTGATCGAGTGAACTTTAATTTACAAAACAAATACGGGGGGCACTTATTGTGAATGATTTTATGTAAAAATATACAATTCCTGGCATTGATGAATTGTTGCAAAGTGGAACCCAGCAGCATGGTAGTATAAACGGAGATATGGTCATACCTACGAAGTCCATGAATATACCGAACTGCATCATTAAAAGTTACTTGTAATTTTCGCTGAGATGAGACATCAAAGGAACAATATACAACCTCAGCATAAGATATAAGCGGTAAAATAAGAGTTGTTACAAGCTTTTGGCGGGTTTGTTTAGGAGTAAAATATGCTGTTAGCCACAGTTTGCGGAGACATCCATAAATGCGACCGATGACCACATTGGTGTGATTGTAGCCAGATAAATTGCGATTGATTACATAACCGAGGCTAGTGGCAGATTCTACAGCTTTTATTTTTTTGTCCGCAAGCCGTATCTCAGGTAAGAGGTTGAAGTTAAAATAATTTTGAGATTGGAATTACTTGAGACTTTTCAGGATTTAGTTGTAAACCATTAGATAATGACCAAATGTTAATATGTTTTAGATCCTCGTTAAGTAAAGAAGCAAGTTCCTTTAAGTTTTTAAAAAGGTTTGGCTAAATGATGTTGAACATCATCTGCGTATAAATGTACTGAAGAATGCTTGCATACTGATGGTAGATCATTTATAAATATGCAAAACAAAATCGGTCCCAGTATTGACCCTTGTGGAACTCCTTGAAGGATTGGCTTTAAAGCTGACATTTTTTCACCACAGACAACTCTTTGCAGCCTACTACAAAGAAAGCTGTTTATCAGCTTGACAGCTCTAACACTGAAACCGAAAATGTTTTTTAGCTTCCAACAGAGGATGTTGTGATTAACTTTACCAAAAGCCTTCGAGAAGTCGAGCAAACAAAGAAACGAAACATACCCTTTGTCAAAGTCTTGTCTTAGTTCCTCCAATAAGTTGACCATAGCCGAAGAACAGCTGTGGTTGGCTCTGAAACCAGACTGTCGAGGATTTAACAACTGATAGTCTGACAGGTGTTTTAAAATTTGTTTTACTATAATTTTCTCAAAGACCTTTGATAAGATGCTGATCGGTCTAAAATCAGCGGGAAGAGACGAATTCGCTTTCTTGGCAATTGGTAAGACCCTTGCAATTTTCCAAGACTGGGGAAAAGTTGACGCCGCTATGCAGTGGTTTATAACGTGGGTTAGATGATTGACAATTTGTGGCAAAATTAGTTTTATAAACCGTATTGGAATGCCATCCTCTCCTATGGAGTCGGACTTTATAGCTGCAATAAAGGTGCAAACATCATTTTCCGTTACCACTTCAAAATCACCCAGTCTTGGTAGCAATTGTCCTGAGTTCTGAACCAAATTAAAATTAAAATTAGGTGTATGAGTCTCACTGCCAATAAAAAAGCTATTAAGCTCATCAGGTTCCAGGTCACAGTTAGTATTGTTATTCCTACTGGAAACGCCAATCTTGCGTAAATTACTCCAGAGTCTTTTCACAGCAGAGAGGTGTTGCTTAGAGGTACGTGTTATGGAAGTGGTATTATTTCGTGCCATTTTATAGGCAACCCAGTTGGTAATGGTTGGTCTGTGTTTCCATTTACTATACAGTTTATTACGGTTTTTGATAGAACTGACTACTTAAGACGCAAACCAGGAACAGGCCTGGTTTCGAATGGTAACTGTTTTGTTTGGCACATACTGATTGTATAATTCTGACACAAGTAGTTGGAAATACTGTACTTTATCATTGTTCTACAGCCTTGTCAAGGGGCTGAAAAGATAGCAGTATTTAGCGCATCTACGTCGATAGATCTAAAGTCCTTGAACGTAAAAGATAGCAGTGAACAGGAATGCAAAAAGTTGATGTCATAAGTACAAAATAGGAGGTCGTGATCAGAAACAAAATCAAGTGATAACTGATCAAAAAGAAGAACAGATGATAAATCGGAAACAATGGTTAGATCAAGTAGGCTAGGTGAACAATTATGAGCAAAACGTGTTGGGTATGTATTCACTATTTCAAGTCCTAGTGAGGATACTAAATCCTTCATTTTAAAGGCACGAGCATCATTTTTTAGCAAATCAGAATTGAAATCGCCACAGATGATGAGATGTTCATCACTTGACCGTGATGGAGGACTGGAAAAAATACTGTGAATCATAAGCAACGACAATAACAACACAAATGCTTTTCAGTTATCTGGACGCCACCCTTGGAGTTTACTGAAACTTAATACCACCTAAGTTTCAAACCCACTATACTAATCTTTCTTTCACTTTCTACAAACGCCCGTGCCCTGAAATAATTTAAGGGTATTCATATCCCCCCAAAAAAAAATTGCGACGAATTAAAACTCCTAAAGAACGTATTAGTGCCGCTCCAGTTGGCTTTCTCGTACTCGTCATACTTTTCTTTTATAAGTTTTTTCTTTAATTGAGTGGTCAGAGTACGAGAATTTACCTTAGCGGTACGGTCAGACCGGCCTAGAGGCGCTATAACATCAATGGTGTATTTATCAGGGTGCGAAGTAAGAAACAAAAAAATGCTAAAAAAAATGCCGAAAAATGTGTGTACCCCCCTTACTTTTTTCATGAGTCTTTCAAAAATTACACGAAAACTTGTCACATAAAAACTATATTGAAACTTTCGATGTATATGTCGGTTTCGAAAAAACATGGAATGCAGACAAAATAGTGTCTAGCTCCACTTTTTCTTCGAATGGCTTTATACTTTTTTTTACTTCTGACAAAAATATGAATTGTTTTACAACTCTTATATAAAATCAGCGTAGTCGTTTAGCTTTTATAAGGCTAAAAATAGAAATTAGCAAATGCATTGATCAGCAATGAGGGTGAGTATAGGTCTCCGCTTCATTTGCTATTTACGGACTTCGAGAAGACCTTCGACAGTGTGTTTAATTGAGCATACTCGTACATATTGCCTATCTATGAAGACTACCTACGAGAGTGCTAAGTGTTATGTTTTGCTTAGCGGTATGGTATTAGAAATCAAAGTCTACAATAGGAAACAGCTGCGTTTAGTATGCCATAAAGAATTTGAAAAACCAATGTTTTTATCATAAAATCTAAGCCTTTACTATGGGGTAGTGCTTGGAAGGTGACTGCCACTCGCAAGCTTCATAAGCAGATGTCTTGGCATAATCTTAAGCGTACCTATTCATCTCAAATGTACAAATGCAGGAACGCGCCAAGAAACATAATTCGTCAAGAGCTTTTGGTGCGAAGAAAATTAATTTGCAAAAAAATTACATGCAGTGGAATCCACTTACCCAATTTAGCAGTACAAGGCATTGCTCAAAGGAATATTGGAGTAGAGCAGTAGTGGAGGAATCGAAAGCACTGGAAACGAGTCGGAGAGAGATGAAAAGCATTGCAGAAGCCTGAACACGATAAGTGTACTCGTACATAAGCAATAAAATATTCATTGATGAAGGTTTAGCAGTGACCATAAATACCCAGTAAGTCGGAAAAGTTACTGTTGACGTACTAAAATTTAGGGCGATGCCAAAATTGTAAGACATGCATCAATATTATGTACGACATCATGAAGATAATGAATATTTCCCATAATACTGTAAGAAAAAGTCCATGTGGACAACATAACGCACACTAATATTAATCTCTATTTATTAAAGTCCGACGAAGGAAATAGCGACTGGTTTGTGTCGCAGGATATAAATGGTGGGTTGGCCAATATTAGCTAAAAAAATCTGGCATACATCGGGATTTTGAAGGGTCTTTGTCATAGAGAGACAGTGGAAAAGCAGAATGCATTTCGGGGTTAGTTAAGGACGAATATATGAATAAATGGCATATAACACTCTGCGACCTGTGAATACCTATAGTGACCCTACAGCAGAGGTTGGTCTAAGATCAGATAAGATATCTGCTTCGCATATATCGCAAAATTCCTTAACTGTTCACCAAACACTTTGCCGCTGTCTAGATCCCTAATGCTTTATCGAATTGGGTGTTTTTTTTTTTTTTTCTTTTATACATAAAAAACAATAAGCATATCAATGAAAACCTGCAATCGTATCTACATGAGAGGAACGAACTTGGAAGTCATAAAATCATAAAACTTTCATAGTGCGGCGTTTTTTTTTTTACATACTCACTCTGTCATTCGCTATTCAGAGTTAACTTCGTTTTGTTTCATTTAGTTTATATGAATCAAACAATAGCAATAACACTACCAATAGCCCGAAACAATAGTTGATAATGCTTTCAAACTAATGACATCCAGAAGCGTTTACTTTATGAATAAAATATTATCCATAGAATCTTCTTTAGCCCATCACCTCGTAGCGAAACCTGACACCACTTATTCCTGTTCGTGTAACACTAACATACAATTTTCTCATAAAGCATTCATACAAAACTTCCCATTGAACGGAAAGGATCAAAGGTCTGGCAAAAACACTCAAACATCGAACTAATAGAACAACCTGTCCCCACCATACTCCTCTGTCGAATTGAAAATGCTTTTCCACTCGTGAATTAAAAGGCAAGAGTTGGAAAAACTCAGAGACCTGTAAATTACTCCCATTAAAGTTACCAACTTTTATGACCCGAACATGACAATGAAATTTCCTTATAATCCTCAGCAAGACATAAATTTTCACATTTTGACACATCATTTGACACTATGTCAAGGATATTTTCTGAGAAAGCGATGACGACGGCGACGACGACGGTCATGAGATACCGACTGCCAAGACGAAGAAATAGACAGATGAACAGAGGGTGAGAAAGGCTTTACATACTATGTAGTATATACTGCAAAAGGCTAAGGACATTAATAAAAACGAATCGTAAGCATTTTAGTACACCCACAAATTTCCATTAAAGCAACTTTCACAATACTGCTTCTTCCGAGCGCCCATCGTCCTGTGGACGAATTCCTTTCGAACATACTACAATCTTCATGTATCCGGTACATACAGCTAAATATTTAGCAGGACTTTCAAAGAATGCCAAACTAAAATGAAATTTTAGCTTTGGGTTGATGAAAAACATACACACCGGCCCTACGACGACGCACGTGTGTGTTTGTGTGTGTATCAAACAGAAATTAATTATTACTGAATTTTCTTTCTCCACATACAGATAGAGAGATGAAGTGCTACTATGGAGTGTGGATTCTGGTATATTCATTAAAGCCGAAGGATAGATGTACAAAATGGTCCAACGGTTCGGTTCGGTACACGGGTCAGGAGGGCTCCAGAGGCTGTCGTCAAACTGAAGATTGATAGTTTTCCAGGCGGGTTGGGGGAAGCGGTTGAAATTAATTTACAGAAATCAGGATTCCTACATACTTTGGTTTGACCAAAGAAATTTTTCTTCTATGTAACGTTGGGTTGTGTAAAAGTTGCGGTTTTTCCGGTTCCCTTGAGCTTGGGACATAATGTGAATTTATTACAGGGATCCACAGAGTAATTAGAATGTCAACGGATGTTTTCAATTTTTTAGGTCCACAAAAACTGGCGGCGGGAATTGAAATTGAAAAGGGAAAAGTTTGTGTGACCAATAGCTTGGATTAATTCGATTCTGCTGTTGATATATGTTATTACAGTGACTATGTTCGATAGATAGAGTTTGCAAAAAAAGCTTCGATTTTTGCTACTACGAGTACCATTGAATATTATAGATTTTGTTTGCTTAGTTATGGTAGTATGGTAGGGAGGTACTCGTAATTGAATTTCACGTTTCTGGTCAAAGAAAGTACCTTACTTATGCACTTTTTGAAAGTTCTGGGACTCGAACTTGAATCCATGCACTTAACCACGGAGCCACGGTGTCCACCACCAGAAAATTTACTCTTAGCTAATCTTACTGCAGAAGTCGATTCGTGGAAAAAAATATTGTTCTTCTTTTTTTGCTTTCCGAGCACTGACTGATTTTGATTCTGTAGATGCTTTCGAGGTATAATTGAACTTAGTAAATGTGTATGATGCAGGTACTTCTCCTTAAACGTTTTGTACATACACGCACAGCAATCACCAGGCAATTAAGTTTCATCTACGATCCAGTCATAAAGGAAATAGAGGAGAGCAGAGGAGACAGATGCAGAATAAGGGGTGGAAACCTCACACCCTAGACGTCCAAGTACTCCAAATGTTGACGGAGGACATATCCCTCTAAGGACCTGCTGCCGATAAAGCGAAGCAACTCTCGAGGAGAGTGACAAGAGCTTGTGACGCTTCCATGCAGCAGAAAATAGCAAACTTGCATCGGCCCTCAGGATACTGGTGGATTGATGAGATCGCCAGACTGCGCGCAGATTGCCACAGTGTGCGCCCATTGTACCAACGTTCCGGGGAACACAGTAGCCACGGAAAACTCCACGACAAGAGGAACAAACCGAGAAGAAAATCACGACGGGGGCATTACCAATACCTCTCGTCACAGCAGCAGAAGTCCTACAAGCATGCAAAAATAACAAGGATCAAAAACCATCTGGTGTTGATGGAATCACAAAAATTGCATTAAAAGCAGCAATTAATTGACGTCCATATATCTTTGCAGACATATACAACGCCTGCCTCAAGGAAGGAGTATTCCCCGATCAGTGGAAGAAGCAAAGACTTGTCCTTAATAAACCACCGCAGTATCCCACATCGTATAGGCCTCTATGCATGCTGGACACCATGGGCACAATACTGGAGCGACAGGTTGCAAAGCGCGATCGATGAAGCTGGAGGCCTCGCAGACCGCCAGTTTGGCTTCCGTAACGCACGTTCTACGATTGATGATATCGATGAAGTACAGCAAAAAAAGCAATCGATGGAAGGACGGAAGTAAATACGCCTTCAACACCGCAAACTGGAGTAATATTCTGCGAGCGCTTGCCGCCAAGAGAGTACAAGATTACCTGCAGAAAATAATGGCAGACTATTTTAGAAATAGAATACCGTACTATTGCACCGACGATAGAATGAGGTAGTATAACGTCAAAGACGGTGTTCCCCAAGACTTCGTACTAGGACTCAAACAGAAGAAAAGATTGCTTTTAGCAAGAGTTACGACTCCCAAATTTGGGCAAAAGCCATGAAGATGACATCATACAAAAGGAAGACGGAGGCCGTCTACAGAACCAATGCATGACGCGGCATGCGTAGTGGGTGAATGGTGCCAATAGACTTCCTCGTTAAAGAATTCGAACGGAAATATCGTGCCAATAGAACAATGGTGTCTATAATGACGAGCCGAAGTGACACAGAAATACCACCAAAAACAAGCCTCGAAGAATGGCAAGAGAGATGGAACTTTCCTGACAAAGGCAGATGGACGCAATGATTGATCGCCAAATATTGTCGCTGACTCCGATTCATGCCCTGCCAGAGTGGGGCGCGGGAGGGCGTACAGCAAAAAAGCCCAGCCCAGATCGTCTCCTAAAAAGGGAGAAAATAACTGAGATGTTAATAAGAGCCAGAAGGGCCAACCCGATAGGGGTAGGTAAGTAGTCAAAAGTGGTTTGCCATCCCATAAAGGAAGGCCCACTAATGAGAAACTGAGGAGCCAGCCCGGTATGGGAAGTCAGCTCGACACAGGAAGACCCTCAACGAGATCTGATACTTTAACGGATCCGGCCTCCAAGAGATCCAGGTCACAGGATGACCCTTCAAAATCCCCAAAGAAAGCCAAAAAAGTCGTACCGGTATCTAGGCCCTTCAATGAGGTGGCGAAGGATCATCTGATCTTTGACATCGTTGACCAGGGTGACGAGGAAAGAAGAATCAGTGCAGATAACTGAAGGCTCCTTAAGATAACACTGTCTTCGGGCATTCTTTCGCACTTCCAGAACTTAGTGATCCGACGGACGTGCTCCTGCTCATAAAGAGTGTTACCAAGGGTGGGGAGCCAAGTGAAAAAGGGAGATTAGTATCCTTACCATTGAACATGGATCCTACTGAGCTCCTCAGTAAGAGGGAGTTCAAAATCTATTACGGATTGGAGTCACTGCACCTACAAATATACCAGAGAGACGAGAAACTGGTTTCTGCCTTAGCTGGAAAACCGGTCCAATCTCCTCACAAGCACCCTGAGGAGTAAGAGGATAGCGATCGGGCTTCTGAATAGGAGGACTGTAAAGTCACAGTTATAGAGCCGTCTGCAGCAGTTTACACTACTGGCTCGACTGATACAGATTAATCTCCATCACTCAAAAGCAGCTTCTGCTAATTTGTTGCTCCGCCTACTTGGTGGGGAAAATATTGCCCTTATCTAAGAGCCGTAGATCACAAACGACAATTGCATAGCGGGATTAAGGAGTTAGCAAGGTGTAAGGCAGGATTGAATGATTACCTCAAAGACGTTGCTTTCATCCGGCGTCGTTCACCATCTGACGTTGACCGGATGGCGGACACAATAACCGAGGCAATGAACAGTGCCCTACGCAAAGCCCGCCCAGTGAGCAGACACAAGAATGGGGGTAAGCCTCCGTGGTGGAATGCTACACTGCGCGAGCTTAGACGTGATGGCAGAAAGCTTTTTAACAAAGCAAAATGTTCAAGTGACACTGAAGATTGAGCTCTATATAAGAACAGTCCGAGGAAATATAAGTCGGAGATAGGGAAAGCCAAACAAACAAATGCGTGATAACTTTTCTGTGAAAATATAGAAAAGACGAACGACTCCCCTCGGATGAGGAAAATCTTGTCCAAATCTCCATATAAAAAAAATAAATAAAAAACAGATGAAAATTGGACCATGTCTAGCGATAAGACTCATGAATACCCATTTTCCCGACAGTGAAACTGAGACAGGCTACTCTGTAGAAAGCCATAGAAGAGTCGAACTATCGGTGCCAGAGGATACTGTCACCCATTGAAGACTACATTGGGCAGTACACATTCTTACAAATCACTTGGACTCCATGGAATTTTTCCAGTGGAACTGCAGAAGGGCTTTGATATATTAAGGCCCTGGATCTAATTAATTTGTACTCGTAGGAGCTGTCTAATCTTTGGCAACATCCACAGTTCCTGGAGAACGGTCAAAGTGGTCTGCGTACCGAAAGCCGGTAGGTAAGTCCTCTCATGCACCCCCTAAAGACTTCCGTCCAATCAGCTCATCCTCCTTCCTCTTGAAGATGCTGAAAAGAACGAGTGACGTCTATATACGTTCTTATCTAGATGGCAACAAGAAGGTCAGTATACTCCGCAAGGCGCAATATTATTCCGCTACTATGTAGTCCATTAGTAGTAAATGGAATGTTAAAAATCCTAGAAAAAGATGGATACAGTGTTATAGCCTATGCGGATGGCATTGCCATAGCCATATCTGAAAAATTTCCATTTTACTATAAGGAACCTGACAGAATCAGCTTTTAATAATGCCGAAAAGACCGAACTTATTCTGTTCACAGGAAGGTACAAGGTACCATGTATCGTCCCTCCAAAGCTAAATGGCATAATGCTTCGTTTTGACGATTATGCCAGATACTTGGGGGTTATTCTTGACAAGAAACTAAGTTGGGAACTGGGCATCGGTTGCCCCTTATTCCTGTCGAAAGGCCTTGGGACCGGAATGGGTTCTTAAGCTTAAAGTGATCCGTTGGATTTACACGGCAATAGTGAGGCCCACCTTGATGTACAGATTACTAGTCTGGTGGACAGCACTGGACAAGAAAACAAATTCTGATCGTCTAAGAAAAGTTCAAATATTACCATGCGTCTATATAATGGGTGCTTTAAAACTCCTACCGCTGCGCTAGAGACAATGCCTCACTCGCTTTCTGTTGCAGCTCTTCCAAAAGGAGAATCCTCACGGTTAGTTAACGCTAATATGGGCCACTAAATAATTCTGATCGGGAAGAATACTATTGGTAGTGAAACGGACTATATTGTCCCTCACATTGGTTAACACCGCAAAGGTTACCCACTCTTATCTTCCTTTAGGAAGAAATTATTCATGTAGGGTTTCTGGTGCCGGAAATCAGATTCTTCTTTTGGTATCACAATGGACCTATCCATTCTAAGTGTGTCCCTGCCTGAGCGGGGTCAGCCGCTTAACCTAACCTAACCTAGGGGGGTCTATCATTATTATCCATATTACAAATTATGTATCAAAATTAATATTTCCTACGGGAAGGGTATACGAATTACTCCCTTAAACCAAACAAGGGTTCTCGTCTGTCTCTGATAACGCTCATGCTTCTGAGCCCTATAGCAAGACTTATGAATATAAAGTCACCTTTGTTTTCCGTGAGAGGACTCAGCCCAAAGAAACAGCGGTTGCAAGAGTGATTCTTCATTTGATCTCTGCGCTAGTGACATTATTCGAATTTACAGCGGAGCCCAGTTAGACAAAGTCCTTAACTACCGGTGTTGAGTGTCCTTTTTTGATGACAACATATATTTTTATTTGTTAACCGCTAAACCCATTTTCCCTACTTCTGTTTCAAGTCTCATAAACGTACCACTGACAGATTTTGATTTAAATATCTGGTCTATGGTGGACTTTTCTGTTGTTATGTTGACAAAAGCCTTAAGGCATTCATATAATTTGGCAAATATGATCTTATACGTGATTTTGGAAAGACTGGTGCCTCTGTAGTCAGAGGATCTTCTTTCTTGAAGATCGGCCAAACGATGCTGAAATTCCATTCGTCAGGCATACTTTCATGCAACCATGTCTTATAGATGAGCATAAATAGCTTCGCAGTGTTGGATTTAAGCTTAGAGATTGTTATTTTCACCCCAGTTTGATTGGATAGATGGAATTGTTAACAGTCATCGTCCGGGTTGAATAGAACTTTTCACCTGATAGACAGAGGTGATCTTTCTGAATTCTTAGCACCAATTGTGTCTCTGCTACTAGATTTCTTTCTTCATCACTATATGCTACTGACCGGGTTTTGTAGCCTTGTTCTTACCTTCTGGTACTTGGCGGCACTCTTCATCCAACCAGAGGTTAATTTGTGGGGTTTGCGAAATAAGTTCAGCACATCAGAGGAGGCGCTCTTTACGGCCTGCTGACAGTGATGGGTCATCCACGTATGATGTTGGCTGAATTGGACATCTTGAGAGGTTTAGGAATAGGAGAGTGATTTCAAAGATGCCCTTGCCGAGTCTGATTTTAACTTCATATATCGTGGACATCACCCGCAACAATTTCTTTTTTTTAAACGCTGCGAATATGTTGAGGTGCTCCATACAAGATGTACACTAGAAAACTAGTCATGGCTCATGATTGTAGATGTCTCTCTTGAATCCATCTGGAGTATTCTTCCATTGCCGCTTTTTTTTGCGTTTTAGGGTAGGAAATTTTCAAAGACGAAACTGAGCCCGTATTCAATAACAGTGTGGGATTTCCACCCACTGAGCCCACCTCCTCTCCTACCCCTAGTCCCCGCGGCACTGCCGTTAAGCATTTCATCGCAAGGGGGACTTCAGCCTTTCATACTCGGCTCGTTCGTGTTGACAGCCGTCTGCACGCCATTTCGCTGTCACTCCTTCGTTGTTCTTTCATGATGGTAGTTACTCGACTGCTTCCGTGCACGTTGAGCAATAAGGGTTGTCTTTGTATCCAAATCTGTGGAGGTAGGCTTCGAAATATCCATGGCTAGTAAACACTTGCGTCAGATAGAAGTTCAGCTCTCCATGCTTCCTGTTGATCAAGGGTCTACATTGGGGACCAATCTGTGCGTCCATCTGCCTATGTCAGAAAAGTTCCATCTCTCTCGTCATTCTTCGAGGCTTGTTCTTGGCAGTACTTCGGTGTCACTTCGACTCGTCGTTGTTGACACCATTGTTCTGTTGGCACAATATTTCCGTTCGGCTTCTTTAACGTGGAAGTCCATTGGCACTATTCCAGCCATTACGCATGCCGCATCGTAGAAAGTTGTTCTAAACGCGCTGCATACTCTCAAGACATTGGTTCTGTAGGCCGCCTCCGCCTTCCTACTGTATGATTTCGTTCTCATGGCTTTTGCCATATTTGGGAGCCGTAAAACATTATCGACGTTACAACTCTTGCTAAGAGCAGTCTCTTCTTCTGTTTGGTTCCTCCAATATTTGGCATGATTGCCAGGGCAGGCATCTCAGCTGCGTGTTGCAGATGTTCCTTAAAAGTGAACTTTGCGTCTACAGTAACGCCAAGGTACTTCAGGTCTGGTTTGCAAAATACAACGTGATCGCCCATGGTTAGTCTTATTGTCTCCATAACTCGTTTGCTGCTGATGAGCACTACTTAGGTTTTTTCCTCTGCTAGTTTTGGGTTCATGCTTACTAGCCAGTCCTGTACCATTCCGACAGCTTCATTACAGTCATGCTCCAACTCCTCAAGCAATTTGGTCACTACAACGATCGCTATTTCGTCGGCGAAATCAATTATTTTCGATGACATCGGGATTCGAAGTCTGAGGACGTCATCGTACATAAGATTCCACAGTAGTGGACCTAGTACGGAGCCTTGAGGGACACCGCTTTATTCCGTAGTCGGTGCAATAGTACAGTATTCTATTTCTAAAATATTCCGCGATTATTTTCTGCAGGTAATCCGGTATTCTCTTGGCGGTAAGTGCTCGCAGAATGCTACTCCAGTTTGCGGTGTTAAAGGCGTTTTTAACATCCAGCGTTATGATTGCGCAGCGTTATGTTTACTTCCGCCCTTCCGTTCGTGGAAATTCCCGCCACCCTCTTATGTTAGGTACCACTAATAGCCTGCAAAGAGCGTTGGATCATAAACTTCAGTCGATGTGGTATGCAAAAAGGGTTAACCGCATAGAGGTGAGAGTAGGTGTTGGTAGGTTTTCAAAAAAAAAAAACGAGAGCGCAAGTAAAATACACTACAATTTAACTCGTTTGCCAAAGAGGGAAGAAGGGCAGGTAGCCCTTTAAAAACATGTCGCACGACAATCGAAGAGGAATCTGGTCATTAGGGAAGAGTATGTTGAAGCTAAGCTGTATAAAAGGCCACTTGAACTTGTTGGATAGTCAAAAACCCATAAGGGTTGATCTTGGTTTTTTGCCATTTCCCACGTAAGGGACACTCCCTAAAACAGGAAACCATATCTACAAATAATTGGCACTGCCTAGTTGCTGTAACTGTGACCTAAAAGGCTTTCTGTGTCACCTCAGGACTTATGATAAGTAAGAGCACAAAGATGTTTGTTAAAATTGTATTCCATTCTTAACACAATGAATCTAAGATATTCTCTATACCTAGGAACCTATACCGAAAAATATAAATACCTACCTGCAATACAAATTATTAATATGTACCACATGTGTATGTACATATAACAACTCTATTACAGTAGGTAGCTACTATTTCATTAAATAAATAAAATTAAAATTGACATTTTCCCTGTAAAGGACATTGTAGTAATAAATTCTCATCTCGAAATTGTAATGTCCTCTATGTGTGTTGTGTAGACAACTTGCCACTATGCCCACATACACGTGGGCGTAGTGGCCTTTCATAAGTTCCATTTATAGCTCCCCCTTTGTCCATATCACAAGGTATTAAAATGAGATTTTTCCATACAAACAAACAAATATAGTCCTCAAGCCTGCCAGTGAACCCACTCGCTGACGATCCACTTTACCATCATTCTATTTACGGCCCATCATCCCCAACCACAAACTCAATATCAGAGAATATTGGTCGAAGGCTTATTTACCAACGTGAAAAAAATTCATTTCGTGAAATATTTCGCGTCGATGAATGGTTTCGCAGTAAATATTCTCCTTTTCTGGTAGGACTGCAGTCCACTGGACTTCATTCACATCGTCTGTGTCCCCATCGTTATCGATCATCAATGTGAGAGGAGCAGCAAATAAACTGACGCACATTGATGTTTCATTTGGCAACTGACTACTCAAAGTAATATCCAACCAAATTGTTCACTTCTCCTTACTGCACCACCGTAACCAATGTCCTTGTGATCCTTTCGACACATGCATATGCACATTTGTGTACGTTTCGGAGTTTTGCGAATATCTGCCTCCAAACGTCCAAACACATTCTGGGAACTGCAAGGATTATGTCCAAGACTGCAGCTTTTGACAAATGACAACGACAACTCTATGCACCTGGACAATCATCAGTTGAATTATTTTTGAACTTCCTGCCTTGAAAGTGCCAGAACGTGTAGTCTCCTTCGTGAGAATGTGTGCTGTACGGGTATGGCGTAAAATTGAATTGGCGATGGTCCGACAACTGATTGATTTTCGGAAAAGTTTCGACATGCCCGAATGGTGCGAATGGGTTAAAGTTAAAGTAGGCCAATCAATATAACGTGCCATGAATGTTGAATATACTTGCTCTCGATGCTAACTGGAATATTGGCAATCCGAACTGGAAACAGGATGGGGCTGGCCTATGTGTGTGCCAACTTTTGTACTTATGCCGGGCGAGAGAGTGAGGATGAGATTTTATGATGTGTTCCCTGATTTACGATTATAGTGGGGGATTTTAAACTTTTAACAATTAATAATCGTTATGTTAAAATGATTATCGCAAAGTAGGAAGAATTTATATGCTCACTACGTGGCAGGTGTAGTTATGTCCATGGGCTCAGTTTCACTTTGCATATTTGCCAACAGAGGGTATTTGCATAAATCTCAGAGCAAATGGGGACACGTAGGTCATTGGGGAGGCTGATTGGCGTTAAACGACTGTTTATTTTATTTCTTAAGAAATAAAAGGATGACCAACAAATTATTTTCAAAAGGTTTTAAATGATTCAACATTTTTTGTAAAATTTGTAGATTAGATTGCATTGAATGGAATGGCTTCTCAGGGTTGTTATTCAGGCCACGACTACAGGTTTATATTTAGAGGATTGATTAAAAAAAAGTAAGCCATCTATTGAAAAATTTTGTATTAATTATTAAAGTACACAATTTGGGAATCAATTAAAAATAATATCGTCCAAATTTTTTATTTTTTTTTTCCCCGAGGGTTGGTGAAAAATCTTCCATAGGCACTATGAGGATAGCAAGCGCGTGCTCATAGTAGTGTCAGATTCTTACTGACTAAAAAAACACCACCCTGCTATTTAATTTGTTATATATTGCAACTAAGAAGGACCTTATCAAGCAATTTTTCTATCATGAAAAAATAACACGATTGGCAGGTTACCTTCCACTGAAAGATCATGCATGTTCCGCAATCTAGGCGCGGTTGATTCCTATCTCGCCAAGTCGAAAGGTTTCGTCCTTTGTAGTCGGCGCAATAAATTGCTTTCATCCAGAATTTGTAGGATTGTATTGTTGACATGTCCGATTAGTCGGTTTCTATGCTTTCTCGCGAAGCTTCTAATTTCATCTTCGATTGTCGGAATTCTGAGATCCCTGTGGATATCATCGCTTCTAGTATACCACGGTGCGCGGACAATTTCTCTTAGCACTTTATTTTGAAAAGTTTGTAAAATATTGGCGTTTGTTTTCTTGGTACAGCCCCAAAGTTGTGTACCGTAAGTCCACACTGGCTTTAGCACTTGCTTGTATAAAAGCAGTTTGTTCTCAATACTGAGCTGGGATTGTTTTCCGAGCAACCAGTTCATTTCTCTATATTTGATTTCGAGTTCTTTACGTTTCATTTTCACGTGCGAATTCCATTTCAGTTTTGCCTCGAGTGTCATTCCAAGGTATTTGGCCTCGTTTGCAAAAGGTATTCGGGCCAAGTTTAGGAAAATTGGCAAGACATTAGTTTTCTTATGAGTGAAATTCACGTGAACAGATTTGGATTCGTTGAGGGTGATCCGCCAGTCCCTCGTCCATTCATTTACCTTATTCAGTACGTTTTGCAGTTTTGCAGTCGTTTTTTCGATTGTTTTACCTACGGCTCGGATAGCGGTGTCATCGGCAAACGTAGCCAGGATAGTGCCATCTTCTTTCGGTATATCTCGAGTATATAATAGACAGAGAAGTGGCCCAAGAACGCTTCCTTGCGGTACACCGGCCTAAATTTCTTTGAGCTCCGAGTATTCATTTCCATGTCTAACACGGAAGAGTCTATTCCCGAGATATGATTCTAGAATATCGTATAGACATACAGGGAGAACTTGTCGTAATTTGCAATTCAAGCCATCATGCCACACCTTATCAAAGGCTTGCGAGACGTCAAGAAATACGCTTGAGCATATCTTTTTCTCTTCAAGTGATTTCTCGATTACGTCAGCAAAAGCCTATCGCACGATTCTTAAAATCCTTTATAGTCTTCTTCAACGAATTGCACAGGTGATTCAAGTGAGCTTTATGTTGCGGGGCACGACTCTGTTGCAATTTCTTACGCGCTTTTCTTTTTTCCTTGATCAATTCTTTTATTTCCGTAGGATATCGTAGACCGTATTTGTCCGGAGTTTTCCTTGGATTGGGAGTATTATTCCAAGAGGCGAGCTGTACGATCTCAACGAAGCGATCAACTTCAACCTCAAGCTCATAGGGTGTCGTAAGTGGAACGCTCAGTTCAACATTATCTTCAATTTCGTTCCTAAAGCCTTCCCAGTTAGTTGTT
Organism: Pocota personata; assembly: GCA_963082735.1. Classification (NCBI taxonomy): domain Eukaryota; kingdom Metazoa; phylum Arthropoda; class Insecta; order Diptera; family Syrphidae; genus Pocota; species Pocota personata. The sequence goes on along the minus strand of OY720429.1, from coordinate 46,734,065 downwards.
CTACCGGTTAATCTCGCTGGCTCTAGGGTATAGACTAGTTTTTGGGAGCTTAAGGAGCGCATCTCTTCGTTTTTGTAACTCTTTAGCTACTTCACAGCCTCTATAATTTGCCGAGTGCTTTCCCTTACAATTAGCACAGATTGCGGAGGTTTGTTTGTTTACTCCACAAACTTGGGAGAGGTGATTTCCAGCGCATTTCACACATCACGGTTCTTTTTTGCGGTACATTTGCGTATGATTGAATCCTTGGCAACGTTTGCACTGCGGAATTATTCTATATTTCTTCGCATTGGCTCGATTTTGACTACGATATTTAGTATGGTCCTAATTCGGTAGATATCGTCGATATTGTCGGACTTATCGAAGGTAAGCATAAAGAGCGGAAGTCCACGCCTTACCAAGATGTTTTTATTGTAATCTGTGCAGAACATAAAAAAAAGGCGATGGTTTCTTCTCGATTGCTTTATTACAACTGAACCCAGATGTCAAGTTAACAGAAGTCGAAGTCTAAAATATAACAAAAGGCTAGCATACATAGATCATGCTTAGTACATACATAAGTTCATGTTAACTTAACTTAACATTATCATCATACGATAAGACTATTACATAATAATTACGGAATAGGTATTTAATTATATAAAGTAAAGCAAATATGTAGGTGCATAAGGTTTGTGCATAAAGGGTGACACGTTTACTGAAATGTATAATAATGAAATGGTTTTAAATTAGATTTGATCTCTTACATTATCTATTTCCGTTTGTTGCTTCTCCTTTTTGATGATATTAACGGTATCAAGAATTTTAAAGCCTTTGTCGTGAAGGTCAGTCATAATCTCTTCTTTGGAGCATGAGGGGTGGAGACCCCTTGCAACAACACGATGTGGCCTTTCTGTCTTGATTTCGAAAGAATACCACTCAATTTTTTCGGTATTTAACTTTTGGGACACTGCTTGGTAGTTGTCGTATTCATCGACGTTAATTTTCCACGCATTGTCCCTTAAAGACATGACCTTATATTTCGATGTTAAAGTTCTTTAAGAAGGGTTTGCAACTTATTAAATTCCGTTAACCCGACGATGTTAATTGGTGGGGGTGGACGAGATTGCGCTCGAGGTTGCCTTTCTTGCGGCTCTTTGTGCTCTTCTTTCTCTTTTTCTTTTAGGGACTCGACTTTGGGCGAAGAGCCGGCTCTCCGTTTCTTACTAGGTCTCTTCTTTGTGACCCGAAACGTTTCGCGTGCTAGCTCTCTTCGTCGGTGTGATATTCCCGACTAGCTAAGCGTGCTGGAGTACATTCGGGTTCTTTCTCTATACGTGAGCTCTTTAGGACATTATTTCCTTCTTTTAATAAGTCTAGCTCTTGGGCGCTCGATAGAGTAGATCCATTTCGTTAGGATTCCTTCGGAGTATTTTATTTTCTTCCTCAAAGCTGTTATATTTCGATGAGTCCTGAATTTCGTGCGCTGGTGCTTCCCGTGGACTTCTTTTCCCGGAGTTATTCGATCTGGGTGGAGGAGATCGAGATACTCTTGAACTTTTTGATAAAGGGTCATTGGATTGCAATAAGCGGCTCTCCCCAGAATCCGTAGAGCCGACCTCCGAGGAGGGTGTATTTTCCAGTAAAGCTGGACTGCCACCTGGGCAATATATCTTTTCGTTTTGTTCATTGCATATTTTGTATACACTATACGCTCGCTATACGGAGATTGGATTTTAGTCGCCTCTTACAACAGGCATGCCTACCTCGGGTATATTATTTCCCCTATCCGAAGGGTCCAAATATAAACCCTCGTGTTCGCGGCAGTCATTTAGTCGAACAGTAAAATTTCTTATGACGGCTCGGTAGGTAGACTCCGTGATGGCTGCAATTTCGTGATGAATATTTTCTTTCAATTGCACCAGGGAAGTCGGTTTGTTGGCGTAAATTTTAGATTTGAGATAACCCCACAGGAAAAAGTCCATAGGGGTTAAATCAGGACTGCGTGGAGGCCAATTTATGTCACCTCTATTGGAGATTAATTTGCCGGGGAAAATATCACGAACCATGTTCTTTGGTTATAGCCAGGTAAGTTTATAATTCAGGCACCAATAAGTCGTCTAATATCTCCACATAACGCTCTGAATTCACTGTAACTGGACGTCCCCAAACGTCACAAACTAAGGGCCGATAATTCCCCGCGCCGACATCACAGCCCATACGGTGACTTTAGGTTTCTGATGCTTGCGTTTCGGATTCGTTTCACTCCAGTAGCGGCAGTACTGCTTATTCACGTGTCCATTAAGATAAAAATGAGCTTCATCCGAAAATATTATAAGATGTTGGTAAATATTGAAAAGAGCACAAAGTCAAGACTCTGTCTGGCATCCTGGGAATTTAATTATTACACCAATTGAATTTTATAGGGGTGCAGCTTTATGTCTCGAATATTGCAGTCTACGCGCTATAGTCGCCGAATCACCGCGCGGTCCGCTCCTAAGTAACGCTTCATAGCGACTGAATTCCCTGGATACTGACTGACATACCCCTCTCGTCACTCGGATTCGTTGCGTTCACGCAGTAAGCTAAACAAATATAAACTTTCTTTTGAGACACCTTGTAGAACATTTGTAGCTCATAGTAAAGGGTTATTCATTTCTAGGTTGGGATTTCACATTCCTGCCATGTGGCACCTGCCAAATCCATTTGTCATTTATGATAGGTAGTTAGTTTTGGATCGTTTAACCACCGCTCAACGCATTAAAATTGTTGCATCTTAATACAAAAATAACAGTTGTATACACCGTATCTATGCATCGCAATTTGAGGACAGATTATGTTCGTCATAATTGTCCAATTTTTCGAACAACTATTTTTCGCTCGGCATCTACGTAAACAAACGCGATTGCAGAATTTGGGGTTCTGAGAATCCAAAGGCGATTATTGAGAGGCCATTGCATACACTACGGGTGACCCTTTGGTGCGCTCTGTGGTAGGGCCGTATTTTTTTTTTTTAACGACGAATGTGCCACTGTTACGGTGAATTCCCTGCGGTATTGTCAAATTATAACCAACTTTTTTGGCCTGAGATTGAAGACATTGATGTATGTGAACTTCCTGACGATGGAGCTATCATAAGTGAGGATCAAACGTCCCTGCAACGAGCTCTTGATGTATGGGTGGATGTTTTGGAGGGAAATGGGTACCGTATTAATTCAAGAAAGACAGAGTATCTATGCTACCCATTCTCTGATCCAGACCGGCCTATTCCAGACATTCACTTGAATGGAAAAATGCTTCCCAAGTGCAAAAAGTTCAAATATCTGGGATCTATGATATGATCAACAGCGAAGCAACTTGTGATGACCACATCAATCATAGCGTAAGCGTAGGGAGGATGCAGTGGCGGGAAAACTCTGCAATCTTTTGCGACCGAAAAATGTCTCGTAAGCTGAAAGAAAGGCTCTACACCGCAGTTGTACATATGGCGCTCACATACGGTTCACAATGCTTGACAATGTACAAAAAGTATGAGGGCAAATTAATGGTAGCTGAAATGAAGATGCTTCGCATGACAGGAGGATTAACAAATAAGAAGAAGAAGATTGAAAACATTGATGTGAGCGACATGTGGTTCCAAGAGGACTGGGCTACGTGCCCACAACACAGGCAAATTTGGCTTCATCGTACGCAAAATTCCCCGGCCGATTAATTTCGAGATTTGACGACATCAATTGGGTACCAAGATCATGTCGTGATTTGGATTAAGACACAAATTCGGCATGGGATCCAAGAAGTCATTGAAAATGTACCCCCGGCATGGATGTCAAAAATAGACATGGCTCTGTACAGGCGACCTGTATCGATGAAAATGTGGTGAGTATCGAATTGAAGTTCCTTGGTTTTCTCTAAGATCTGCCGCAACGTAAATATATGATGTAAGGTGGACTTTTATGGCCTAAAGCCACACTGATAAGGACTAAACAGCTTGTTGACAAAAGCTCTAAGGCGTTCACATAATATGCAGATACGATGTTATACCCGCTGTAGTGGAGACTAATACGTCTGTAGTTGGCGCAGTTCATATGGTCTCCTTTCTTAAGGATCAGGCAAACGATGCTGAGGTTCCATTCGTCGAGCATACTTTCATTTGACCAGACCACATAGATGATTTAATGCTGTTGATAAAGAGCACATTTAAATAGCTCGGCAGTTAGACCGTCGGCTCTAACAGCCTTGTTAGTTTTAAGAGCATATACTGCTATTTATAAGAGCATATGTGTTCGGGTGGACGGAATTGTTGATCCTTCCTTTTCAATTATTGCATTAAAATCGGCAATCATGATATTAACGTCATACCGTGGATATTAGTCGTAAGTCCTGTCGAGGAGCTCATAAAGGCAATCTTTGGCCACGTAGTCTGGAATTTTGGTTAATGTTGATTGTCATTATTCATTTGCTCACATGCTTAAAGCTCAAGACTTCTTGCGTACTCGAAGGTTTACCTCTGACCACAAATCCATATCCAAACGAACGCTGCTTCTGATCAATGTAGCGTCACCGCACATCCCACATTACTTCTTGGTTGGTGATGATATCTGCTTATAACAGTCTAAGGCCTCCACTAATTGCTCGGTTTCACTTGGGCTGCTAAAGGTCCGAACATCCCACATGAGCCATCCAAGTCGGATTATAGGATTATATAATTCAGTCTGGAAGGAACTTAATTAGGACCTACATATATAAAACCAATTTACGCGTCACCACCTAGAACTAGAACACGCAGTAGTAGAGTTTAATGAGGCAAACAAAAATCCGTTTAATACCACCTATAGCCAAAAATTAATCAAAAAGCAAAAGGATGCGTGGTGGAGCTTTTTAATAACGCAAAGCAGGGTGGGGATTGTAACAGTTGTAACACGGCGGAGTTTACAGTGTACAACCTATAAATTTGGAGGTTTCAATGAGCAAGTTTTAGAAGCTTCTGTAGGTACATCACTTTCACCCTTGTAACAGCCCAGTTACACAAAGACATGGGCTGGAAAAGTGGAAGTCTTAACATCACCTAAGGAAATTGATGACACTTGGATGGATACCAAATGAAGGGTAATGGTTACAGTTATTAGGCATCTGATTGGCATCAACCTGGCGATGTCCAGTGTCGCAACTATCTCACACTCATCAATTGTGCTTGATGAGCACAATTGATGAGTGTCCTCACTCATGTCCATCCGGACTTGACTTGCTGAACTTATAAGTGCGAGTGTTGATAAAGTAGAAAATAAAGCAACACTATAATGCTCTGTCGGAGTAGACTGTCTGCTCGAGTCTCAGAAGTCTTACATGAGCCCCTCAGAAAGAGGACGTATGGCGGATGAATTCACATGGTCAACGGTGGCGTCAACAGTCAACATGACAGATACCTCAATGAGCTACTTCGACGTATTTGGAGCTGAGGTCATTGAGGATTTTCAACACTAGTCCGGGTGTTGAAATAGAGATGGTGGCGGAAGAGCCCTTAATGAGTCAACGACAGCTCTCACATCCCCGCAGCGGGTTACTGACTCCGGAATATTCCGGCTCTTTTTGGCCAAGGGGTCGCCGAAAGGAGCGGAGGCCCTAGACTGCTACAAAGCAGATATCACCGTCATCCAGAAAGTGCGGTTGGATGGGCCGGGCAAAAAGAAGATGAAAAACTGTGATTTCTACTACAGTGATTGCTACAGGGAACAGAAGCAGCGTCTATTTGGATGCGGATTCGTTGTAAGCGGCAGACTTAGGCAAGAAGTCTTGAGCTTTCGACACGTAAGTGAACGCCTTGCAACTATCCGCATCAAGGCTAAATTCGCCAACATCAGCCTTATATGCGCTCACACCCCCACAGAAGATAAAGACGATGCTAATAAAGATTGTTTCTATGAGCTCCTCGATAAAGCATATGAGCAATGTCCTAAATATGACGTTAAAATCGTTTTAGGTGATTTCAACGCCAAAATAGGAAAGGAGGAAATCTTTGGTAGCACAATCGGAAAGTACAGCCTGCACGACACCACGTCTGGAAACGGACTTAGGCTGATTGATTTTGCTGCGGGACGTAATGTTACCATAGCTAGTTCCCGATTTCCTCACCTTAATATCCACAAAGGAACATGGCGGTCACTAGATCATCAAACCGTCAACCAAATTGATCATGTTGCGATCGACGCAAAGCACTCCTCCAGTATGCTAGATGTCCGAACTTACCGAGCGGCCAACATTGACTCGGACCACTACCTTGTTGTAGCCAAGGTACGGATGCGGATATCCCGGACGCCAAAACAACGAGAAAATACTGTGAGGAGATTTAACGTTGGACGGCTACAAACGCAACAAACCGCCAGAACCTTTGCCGATCGCGTATCCTTAAACCTCTCGAAAAGTCCTATGCTGCCAGCATCAAGTGCCGAAGACCATTGGCGCCGATGCCAAGAAGCCATCAAAAACGCCGCAACTGATGTGCTCGGTTTCACCAGTCCACCGCCACGAAACCCCTGGCTTGACGAAGAGTGCCGGCAAGCACATGCAGCAAAACAAAGTGCCTACGAAGCGCCGCTGCATAGAAGGACGAGAGCAGCTCGTCAGCTCTACGACCAAAAACGGAGGGAAGAACATCGGCTTCTCCGGAGAAAAAAGAGAGCATGAGAAGCGCGCGATCGAGGATATAGAGAGGTGCTACTCCAGGAATGATGTTCGGAAGTTTTACCAAAAGGTAAAAAGAACGTGTCATGCCAAAAAGACCCGAACAGAGACCTGTAGAGACGAACAAGGAAACCTTGTAGTAGAGTCACAGTCGGTGCTGAGGACATGGAAGAACCATTTCTGCAGACTGCTAAACGGCGAAGACGACACAAATTCCGCTGTCTGGTAGAATGAACCATTCAACCTGGACGATGAAAGCCAAGATTTCCGTCCACCTGACCAAAATGAAGTGAGGATAGCAATATCTAAGCTGAAATCCAACAAGGCTGCTGGACGGGACGGTATAACTGCCGAGCTGTTTAAGGCGGCGTGAGATGACCTGGTGGAGAGCAGACACCAACTCGTCTCCAAGATTTGGTCAGAAGAAAGTATGCCTGATGAATGGAACCTCAGCATCGTTTGCCCGATCCACAAGAAAGGAGACTCTCTAAACTGCGCCAACTATAGAGGCATCAGTCTCCTGAATATTGCGTATAAGATCATGTCTGCTGTACTGTGTGAGCGCCTGAAACCATTTGTCAACGATCTGATAGGTCCCTATCAGTGCGGTTTTAGGCCCGGTAAGTCCACGACCGATCAAATATTCACACTACGGCAGATCCTGGAGAAAACCCAAGAAGTCCAGATCGATACTCATCATCTTTTTATTGATTTTAAGGCCGCATATGACAGCATTTATAGAGACGAGCTATACAGAGCCATGTCTAGTTTTGGCATCCCTGCCAAACTTGTCAGATTGTGCAGAATGACGATGGAGAACGCTCGCTGCTCCATAAAGGTTGGAAACAATCTCACCGAGACCTTTGATGTCAAAAAAGGATTTAGACAAGGTGACGCGCTGTCATGTGACTTCTTCAACATCATTCTTGAGAAAATTTTGCGAAACTCGTAAGCCAACACCAGGGGCATAATTTTCCAAAAGTTTGTGCAATTTCTTGCATACGCTGATAACATTGACATTATTGGTAGAACACAGCGAGCTGTCACTGGTGCGTTTGCAAGTATTAGTGCAGAAGCGGCAAAAATGGGTTTAGTGGTGAATGCGGGTAAAACAAAATATATGCTGTCAACAAGAAGGGAAACACAACATCGACGAATCGGACAGAACGTCACGATAGTCAGCTACAATTTTGAGGTAGTTAGGAACTTTGTCTACCTCGACTCCGCTGTAAACTCTGATAATGATACCTCAGCAGAAATCAAGCGAAGAATTACACTTGCCAACCGTTGTTTCTTTGGCCTAAGACGGCAATTGATTAGTAAGGCCTTGTCAAGAAACACTAAGGAGACTCTATATAAAACCCTTATCATCCCTGTCCTGCTCTATGGCGCAGAAGCATGGACTTCTTGGTCGTTTCGAACGCAAAATTCTTCGAGTGATTTTTGGTCCCGTTTGCGTTGACGGGCTTTGGAGGAGAAGATTTAAAAGCGAACTCTACAGCGACATCGAGAAGAATCATCGATTCCAACCCGGAGGGACAACCAGTAGAGGAAGACCTCGCCTTAGGTGGGGCGCACAAGTGGAAGGTGACCTCAACCAACTTGGAGTGCGCAACTTTAGGCAGTTAGCCAAAGATCGCGCTAATTGGAGAGGCGTATTGGTTGAGGCCCAGGTCCACCCCGGACTATAGCGCCACCTAAAGTAAAGTAATACATACTCTTAATTATAGTTTAGAAAATAATGAAGGGCACTATTCAAAAGTTCTGATTCGAATGCCCTTCACTACTCCCGTACGAAGCAAATATTTGTCGAAAATAAGTGTACGAGTATGATGAGAACAGCACTTCCGGTCAATAGTTTTCTTATAACTGATCGGAGCCAATCCAATTCTCTTTTGCAAAGTAAGGAAAATCATTCCAAATTATATGCAGATATCTACCTATATATAGTATGTACATACATATGTATATCCGTATAAAGTTAAACAGTAGACAGGCCTAATCAAGCAACCAAAGTATGAAATTACATAAATTAAAAAAAAAAAAAAACGTTTGGCCACAAACTCGGAGAAGGGTCAAAAAGAGTGTCAACTTTTCGGTGATCCAATCTCTGTGTATCCAACCTAAGTGCTGACGTCTCAGATATGTGCCTGTCACAAAATCGTTTCCGACAGACTACGATGAAAACCATTATTTGTTCACTTTCTCCGGATCTCAAATTCCTATCTGTGCACACCTCAGCTAATTCAATTTGACCAAAATTTCCACTATGCAAACCAAACTAACACTGAGCCAATGTACTGCAAAATGCCATAGCAATTAATCCAAATTATTTGGGAAGAGCAAGGGGGAGGCTGAGAGCAGCATCCCAGAACAATCCATCAGTTTTCGGGTTTCCCAATGACCTCAATTGTGTTAACAAATGTTCGAACTTGGTACCTTTGAACTGACACTTCTTTCCTGCCTGAAAGAAACTTATACTTACATTTGGCTTTATCCCTGCTGCTATAGTTTCTCCTTGTTCAACCTACGTCAACCCATCTTCAGAAAGGAAAGAAAACAAAACAGTACTGTTCATCTATGACAATGACACAGGCCCATTTTCCCACGAGCATATGTTTTAGACTTTCTCCTGTCCCCTCCGATGGTGGACCTTCTTTGATAGAAACACGACAAATTGATCCCATTTCATTGGACTCCGAAAGTATTTGTTACTCATTCCACCGTATCTGCCCATGTCCCATGATGACAACGGCATCATCAATGAACAACTTGGACGATAACGGACTCTAGCCACGAGACTTGGGTAGTCCGAGGGTATTCCAACACACAGATACACACATATCCTATTCAATTGGGATTTAAACTGAATTGACCGAAGTTAGGTCTGCTATGTCAAACCCTTACAACTTGGATAGTGTGTTTGCCTCCTAGGGGTTGTTGAATATGGAAAGAGGTGGTATGGTCCAAGTTTTTTTTTTTTTTTTTTTTTTTCTCTTTCTCTTTGTGGGCGTGAGCAGGGGGGTTAAGGAAAGCTGGCTACACTAAAAGTTTTGCCTTTGCCCGCACAGTGCACATAAATTTCAATTTTGTTCACTAAAAAGGTAATAGAGTACTGTTTAAGGATTCAGGATCAATTTCGATTTTGGTTCTTCCCCCTTCCATTTTATCTGCGGTAGATATATCCTTTAACAATGTGACCTAAATTTTACTTTTTTGCTGAACGGACAATGAGACACAAAGTTTTGCTTAGGAATTATGTGCTAACGGAGGAGGAGTTAAAATATGATGACATTAGGAGTTTTTCCAGGAAAAATCTTTTAAAAGCAGGTCCGGTGGATGAAGTACGTAGTAGGTGAAGTATAGTTGAACTACGAGTAAAGTTAATTTCTTATTAGCATGTGGCTGTAATGATGCTTTTACCGAAAGTCCATTATGTATAGAACGGTTCATGTATTCAACTGTATCGAAGAGGTAACCTTTAACATTTTCATTTATTCTGAGACTCGAAAAGGAAGCCACATGATGCTCAGCGGGGGAAAAAAAGAAGATTGAGGAGAATTGTAATGAGCTATCTCATTAAAGGTGATGGAATTGCTAACGTTACGCACGTTCCTGTAGAAAGTCGAAAATCACACACATTGTGTCGTCAGTGTGGTTTAGTGCTTTCCCAGGTGTTAAAAATGTTTTTATGGATTAGTCCAAGGGGATCAGGAAAACAATGACTGTCATTACGTGCGCAGTCAAATTATTCATGTGACATTTCTCGAGTTGAGGATGAGGATAAGAATGAGGTTGATTAAGAAGCAGAACAGTGAAATGCGAGAAGTGGGACAAAAGGGAGTACTTAAGCTTCAAATTTCCATTCTATGTGAACTACTGGTTCTATTCTATTGGAACTAGATATCTCCCTGCAACAGCATAAACTTTTAACTTTAAGAATTTATATGAAGATAATAATTTATACCAAGAAAGTCAGTTTTGCCCTGTTGGTGGGGCGTCCTATATTAAAGGAGGTGTTAAGTTGACCGTGAAATTAATTGGTCCGTTTTGCTCCTTAAGTTACTTTTGGCCACCTTCTCAGTTTTTACTTTCACAGTAAAAGGTGTGAAAGTACAGGCAATTTTCATACAAGCTTGATTAATAAAAGTATATTTTCTAACCTAACATAAACGATGATTTTTCACCAAGTTAATCAACATAAGTCTGCTTCCGAAGGTGGTATCGTTGAGGCTATGCTTTCCGTCTGTGTTCTAAAAGATACTCTCCTCTCATTTATGTGCATTTGTGGATTCTGCCTATTTCAATCGAAACAAAAACGAAATGAAGATTGCGAGTTATCTACTGATCCAAGGTTTATGTTCCGACTAAATTTTACAGAACTTTGAGGAAGCTATACATCCGTATAACATAACTTGGTGTGCATGACCTTTCCACAATACTAGAGATATTGCGTTGGCACAGTTCTATACTAATAGCACAGATAATAAACTTACCCAGATGTCGCATCCCCATACAAAAAAATGTTGATCTTTTTTGCGATGAGCAAACAACGATGGGCAAACAAAAAGCTTTTCTGCTTCGCAAAGAAAAAAAACGGAAAACAAATTTCTGTGCGAAAAGCTTTTTCTTTTGCTACTCTTTTTACCGTCTGCGACCTGCGACTGCGAGACACAATTTCATTTATACATACATATGTATGTACATATGTAGGTACGTATTTTCCCATTTCATTTTGCTATATTGACCGAAGTTTCGATCTGTGTAGATCTGTGGTGGAAAAGTGATATTTTACTGTGTGTGCCCAGAAAAAATTTTGAAGAGTTAATCTATGAAAGATAAAATATATTATTTAAGTTTATTTCAGGTTGTTTAGGTACCTTGGTACTTACAAATACAAAAAAGTTGCGGAAAAAAAAATCGACTTAGAGGAAATGTCGTGGCGAATAAAGTGCGCTATTGTATGCTGCAATGCAACAACTGCCCAATTTCCAGAAAGGAAAATGCTTAGATTTCCTAAAAAGGGAACTAAGACATATAATGACTGGCTAGCACAGGTAGAAGAATCCCGTGATAATGTTGAAAATCATAAACGACCATACATTTGCAGTAAACATTTCGAATGGAAATTTTTTGGAAAAAAAAAATTAAAACAAGACGCTGTTCCTACACTTTTTATGAAAAGGAGTGAAATGTTTTTGGAATCTAATGACAATGAACTTGCTTTTGATCCTAAGAAAGCCAAAATAAACTACTCTAATCACAAAAGATTAAAAGTGCAATCAAGTAGGGTAAGGTCGGGAGGAATTGACATCAGCACTTTTCTTAAAAACTAAGACCTTGACAGCACTTTAAATGATGAGAAAACGAAGTTAGTAACGATTGGTTTTAGTGATAAATAAACAATCAGTGTGGTCTAGGACGTCTTTTTTTATTTTTGTGCCCATTTCATTAAACTTTTATGGTAAGCAATCCAACTGTAATATTTTAATCATGTAGCTTTTGACATTGAAAGTGCAATGTAGTGCACCTTCATTCGTTTTAAAATCATTAATAAACAAAAGTTTATCCTGAGCACAATTACAAAAGTTTTTTTTTTGTATTAGTCCCAAAAGTAATCAAAAAGGAGGATTTGACATTTTTGCTCAAGGAGGAATTGACAAAGTGTCAAATCCTCCTTTATGAGTCAAAATAAAAATTGTGTGGTAAAACAACTTCTTAACTTTTTTAGAATGTAAAAATGCCAAATATATACAAGCAAAAAAAATCCCCACCGCAACATCGTTGAAACAAGTGTTGAGAATGGCATTAAAGACATTCAAAACAAAACAGAGTCGATAAGCAGTGCTGCCCGAAAATTTGGTATTAAAGGTACCATTTTAATATTCTCCAGAAAAAACAGAAAGGCCAACAAATTAATGCTCAATTCAGTACAAAATATTCGAATAAACAAGTTCTCACAACAGCTCAAGAAAGGGAACTTGTTGAATATTTCAAAAAATGTTCAAAATTGCATTTTGGTTTAACATATGAACTGGCAAAGCAACTTGTTTTACAATATGTTAAGATAAATAAAATTCCATACTCAAATGTTTGGAATACAAATGAACAAGCTGGAAAGGCTTGGTTTGTGGGGTTTATACGAAATCCAGAAAATACGAGTATGGCTCGTCTTCATGGGTTTAAAAAAGCATCGGTAGAACTTTTTTTTTACATCTCAAGCGGCTGTATGAGAAATACCAGTTTGGTCTCAACAAAATTTACAATTTGGATGAGACCGATGTAATAACCGTACCAAGGGTAATCGCATTTTTATTTCTCTTAAGAATTTTGCTCTAACACTCATAGTTCTTGTAGGTATGCTTGTTTCCCAAGTTGCATCCGCAGAAAGAGGCAGCTTAGTACTGGTTGGTATTGTCAATGCCACAAGGTATCACATTCCGCCTGTCTATGAGTTTCCGCGAAAACGCATGAACCCCAATTTCATGACTGGTTCTGTAACCGGATCCATTGGTCTGCTCTCAGACAGCGGTTGGATGAAAAGTGAAATATTTCCAGAAGTATTGGCTGATTTAAAACAATATAGTAACTGTTCTAAGGAAAATCCAATACTTTTATTACTTGATAATCATACACCTCATATCAGTCTTGAATCGATCATATTTTCTCGAGAAAATGGAATTGTTATGCTGTCTTTCCCTCCACATGCATCGCATAAGGTACAACCTTTAGATGTATCCATTTATGCAAGTTTTACAGCGCTATGCAAGAAGTCGTTCAACAATTTCTTGGTTAACAACCCTGGCTAACATCAGTGATATGGCATATCTCACAAACCAACCGTTTAAGCGATCATTTAACCCAGAAAACATCACATCCGGATTTCTTTCAACCGGTATATTTCCGTTCAATGACATTATATTTTCCGAAGAGGATTATTTAGATATTTAGAGGAACACGATACAACTTTTACTCAAGAGCCGGTATCAGCGGTATCTGAAATGGAAACTATAACCGAGTTAAATATTCCAATGACATCATCAAATAGACACCGTCGTTATGCCTGAAACTGAGCTAGTTAATCCTCCCGGATATTCTGAAGATATATACAGAAGCCCTGAAAATTCCCCATCAGGTAGAGTAGTTGACCCGATACATATAACACCGGAAGCACTTCGCCCGTATCCGAAACTGTCTAAAAAGAAGAGTCGCGTTAATGCTGGAACTTCCAGTCTATACAAAAAATAGTCAAGGATATAAAAACTAAAACCAACAGCAAATTGCCAAAACCTGTTTTTGCAAGACGAGTTCTTGACAGTGAATCATCTTCTGACGATGGTGAAATTAGTCTTCAGGACGATTCTGATACTTTTCAAGTGTCTAACGATGAAGAAGAGCCTCCATCTGTCAAATGTAACCTATTGAAACTCCAATTAAGATTTAATCCGACAATTAATGACTTCGTGCTTGTGAAATTCGGGACCAAGAGCAAGAAGGTATTTTACTACGTAGGTTTCATTCAGAGTGTGTATGAGACAAGTTCCTTGCCTTACACAAATAAATATTATCGCCGCCAAAGGTTCCAAAACTGCTTCTTCGAACCAGTTGTAGGAGACATAGGCTTGGCTTTAAGGGCTGACATTGCAGCAAAACTCCCGTTGCCCTCTGATCTCCCTGGTAGCTCCAAATCAAGGCCAAAAATTTATTTTAATGTGGACTTTGAAAAATTTGATGTTCGTTAGTATTATTTATTGTTACTTACTAAATATTTATGAAGTATCTTTTTTGTTTCGTGCGATTTATTTTTTATTTTAGATTAAGTTTTTATGAAATGTTTTTTCTGTTGGTAAATTTATTTTGTTATTTAAATTCTACGTCCTTAAACTTTAATAAAAGTAGACTGAACTAATAAACAAAGATTGATATGCGTTGTTTTATTATTTTAAAAATGTTGTCAAATAATCATGTTTCAGATCTTCCTCCCTCTGTCAAAACCTCCTTAGGCAGATGGCAAATCCTCCTTCATGGTATGAGGAATTGACACTTTGTAAGGTTTTGGAATAAACCATATTTATATCGATTAATCATTAATGCTTTTATATTGCTAAAATGATATTGTAACTTATGTAAATTTTGAAAATTTGAAGTTGTATTTGGGTTTTAAAATATTTCCAAATGTTTGTTAAAGTGTCAAAACCTCCCGACCATACCCTACCGATATATCCATTGATGAACTAAATGAAGTTTCAGCACTTATAGACTGCAACAGGTCTATAGATTCCATAGAATCTGTATGCAAAAAATGCGAAGCGAACACAAAAAAGCAATTCTTTTATATTCAACAAATAAGTAGACCGAAAAAAATTAACAAAATTCTCAAAGAGAGACCTAAAAAAGGTCTGAAATTCAGAAATATCCTGGCAATTAAAGTTCGTAGGCTAAAAAAAGATAAAGCACAGCTTAGAGAATATCAAAAGCAAACAATAGAAGAAAAAATAGAAATTGCACAGTTTCCGCAACCAACAGCAGAATTTATAAATTAAATCAATAAAATATTTGATTTATTGAATGGAAGCCCTGCACTTATTCGAAAGGACCCAAATATTGGATTTTTAAAAGGAATGCAATCATATTTAAAACAAATTCAGCCAGTCAATGCAAAATGTAAATCCTTCTGGTTTAAGGGCCTGATTATGACAATTGAAAGTATTGTAACATAATAATAACTACGCTCCTACAGCCCATTCCAAAGTGTCTTTTCATTCGGGGTTCGTGTCTGCGGTTAGTCTCCACAGTTCATGTACACTATAAGAGATGGATGATGTCTAAGACGACGTCACGGATAAGAGAGAATATAACCGCAAGAGAATTATAACCACAAGAGATTATTGGCTGCAGCTGTCATATTGGAATTAGTACATCAGAATTTTTCTTATTCCAGTGGTCGAAGAATTTGCTAGAAGTTTCTGGCTATGAGAAATGCGGCTATTTAAGGACAGATGGCGATCGAGACCAGGCAGTCGGTTTTGAACCGCACGAAGAGATTGGAAAAGTGATAATCGGCGAAGTTGTGATTTTGTGATAAAATGAAAGTTGAGAGTTAACAAGAAGAAGTAATTAGTTTGGATTTGTGAATTAAGTAATTGAAGGAGATAAAGTGATTTGAGAGGAAAGAGCCCTTGTAAGAAAAGAATTTGCGAAGAATAGTATAGTGTGAACTTGAATTGTTCTATAGACTAGAAAATAAAGAAATAAATTTCACAGAATATCGTTTTATCTACTCGAGCCGTAGCTCGCATATTACAGTATTTTAATGATAAAAAAAATAATTATTCAATGATTACTGTGAGTTACATTATGTATGTATATGTTAACAATCAGGACCCACTTGAAACCCATTTTGGAAAAAATAAGAGTAAGAAATTTTAATAAAAATAATCCAAACGCGTCTGAATTTGGCTGATTACTGGCCAAAATTATGGCTCTAAAATTTTTGTTTAAGTCAAAATTTGCCAACTTTGAAGAAGAAGATTCTGAATATTTACAGTTAGATTGGAATGCTGTGTTGGATACTAAAAATAAAAGAAAGATTGTCCTAACACAGGAGAAAGAGAAAAATTAAAACATATTCGATCTAGCCAAATATTGTGAATCCGAACATCTAGCGATAGAACTACCAGATGAAGACACGATTTCAATAAAAAAAAAAAAAAAATTTCCGAGGGTAGGTAAAAAATCTTCATGAAGACACTATGAGGATCGATAGCGCGTGCTCATAGTAGTGTGAGATTTTTACTCACTAAAAAAACCTCCCTTCGTACAACAACAACTAAGTTTTGACTTATCCAGCAGTTTTTCTTTCACGTATTGAGATCGTTTGGCAGGTCGCTTTCCATTGAAAGGTCCTGCTTGTTCCGCAAATTAGACGCGGTTTCTTGCTATCGCGTAAAGTCGAAAGGTTTAGTCCTTTGTAGACGACGCAGTATATTCCTCTCATCTACTTAGCCTCGTTTGCAAGCGGAATTTGAACCGCGTTTGAAAAGATCGACAAATTATTTATTTTCTTATAAGTAAAATTGACGTGAACAGATTTGTTTTCGTTTAAAGCTAGTCGCCAAATCTTTGTCCATTCATTTATTTTATTCAATATTTCTTGCAATTGTTCAGTCGTTTCTTCGATCGTTTTACCTGTTGCCAGGCTGGCAGTGTCGTCGGCAATTGTAGCTAATACGGTGCCTTCTTCTCGCGGTATATCGCGAGTATATAGTAGGTACAAAAGCGGTCTAACGACACTTCCCTGCGGCACCCCAGCCCTTATTTCTTTAAATTCTGAATATTCATTTCCGTGTTTGACTCGGAAAAGACGATTCGTCAAGATTTTCCAGAATATTATATACATAAGTGTTCCGGCAGAACTTTTCGTAATTTATATTTCAATCCTTCATGCCAAACCTTGTCAAAAGCTTGAGAAACATCAAGGAATACGCTCGAGCAAACCTTTCTTACTTCATAAGCTTTCTCAATTAAATCAGTTATTCTATGCACTTGGTCTATTATTGAGTGCTTGGTTCTAAACCCAAACTGGTGATTGGAAATAAGAGATCTTTCTTCTATAACCGGCTGTAAGTACTGTTCTTTCGAAAACTTTAGACATAATCGGCAGCAGCGAAATAGGTCTATACGACTTTTTGTCATTCGGCGGTTTTCCTGGCTTCAGAATCATTATTACTTCCGCGACTTTCCATTGACTCGGAACATATTCTAGTAGTCTTATCGCTGCGTTTATAATGTAAAGGAAGTTAACTAACGCTTTTCGTTTCAATAAAAATGACAGAAATGAATGACATAGCCACAAGGTATTTTGCAGGTTACTGTTTTTTTAAAACACTTAAAAAAAAAATGAATGCAGCTTGTGAGAACTATGTCAAAGAAATGACAAAGGACAAAACCAATTTCGATCTCACAGAAATATTGATCAAATTGAAAGAATATGAACACTCGAATGAAAATTCAATACTTGCCTGGCCATCAGACAAGTACTTCAACATATGTCAACTTCATATACAAGTATTTACCACTTGCTTTCAGAAATGTCCATTTGCAACTAATCTTAGAGAAAATATAGTATCTCAAAACAAATTTGCACTATCCAGATTGGTTTGAAACGACAAATAAATGTTATTCGCACAAAATTGATACAGTCAATTTCCCTGTAGTAGTCCTGTTTGGAAAAATTGTAAGTGGTTTATTGACAAGAGCATAAACAAGAAAAGGAATCCAAAACAAAAGACAAAAAATTTGCAAAATTTAATGAATATCTAAACTAAAATAAATATTTACATATGTACATAATGTATGAATATTTGGAAAAAAAAAAAAAAAAAAAACTAAGGCGGTGGTGAGGAAAGGAGGTGGTGGGGGTCAATATTCTGCCACGTCCGCGTTCGTGTGGAAACCACTTTGGTTAAGGCACTGTGAATAGCTAAATATCATACTTCTAATATGTATTATGTAAATGCCTAAAGACAAAAATATTTTACAAATGCATTTTCACATAAATGACTTTAACTAAAGTGGGCTAAGAGCAGAGTTGATTTTGTTTCCTATTGTTTAACGTGCATGAACAAAAAAATGATAAAAGAGTGGCTATGGCTACTTATCAGGCCTCTTCTTTTATGTAAAATGTAAGGACCAAACATCAAACATACTGTAAATGAGAGTAGGAGTACCACAAGGATTTGTAAAAGATAAATGTATTCAAACAATTAGGAAATAAATAAACATAATTATTTATCTCAGCCTCAATCTTATAATACGTACATACCTACATACATATGAATAAAGTAAAGTAAAATAAAGTTAGCCTACAATACCTACAGTACCTACTATTTAATTTGTTTGTACCGTACCTACAAATTCTTAACAACATCGCAGACCGCATTAAATTTATTGCTGATCTTAACCTACCCTAATTTAATGTACATATGTAGGTATACATGCATATGTAGGTATATTTCTCCTTTGTCTGTTCCTCACCGTACCAAAGTCGCAGGCCAGGACAAAAAATACGAGGGTACAAAACGAAACAAAAAATATATTGCGCTGTGGGTATGTCACAAACTCTACGCTTTTCGCAAATCAAAAGAAAAAGCTTTTCGCACAGAAAATTTATTTTCCGTTTTTTTTTCATTGCGAAGCAGAAAAGCTTTTTGTTTGCCCATCGTTGTTTGTTCATCGCAGAAAAGATCAGCATTTTTTTGTATGGGGATGCGACATCTGGGTAAGTTTATTATCTGTGCTTTAAGATTACTTTCCAACGAATGCAAATATTTGCTCGCGAGCAATTTCCAAAAAAAATTTTAAATTTTCAATCGGGAAAATATTGGTAGGCTGTAGGAGAATTAGTACTTTTGCATTTGAAGAGATCAAAATTTTTTTGTATGGGAATGCGACATCTGGGTAAGTTTATTATCTGTGATACAGGCTATCTTTTTTACGAGGAAAAGAAAGCCCTGTTTCTTACCAAGCAACAATTTAAAATTAAACGATCTCCAGATGAACTGGGAAATCACTGTTAAGTTACCTAGGAATACATTTGGACAAAAGGCTAACCTTCAACAGTCATGTGCAAAATACAGTTAACAAAGTTAATAAAACAATTAAAATCATGTATCCCCTCATTAACAGAAAATCACTTTAAGCAACGACAATAAATTAATAATTTTTAAAGTAATATTTAAATCAATAATATTTACGACTGCCCTGTATGGGGCCATTGTGCCAATTCACACATTAAAAAATTACAAATCTGCCAATATAAGTTCCTTAAAATGATCCTGCAACTTCCATGGCACTCTTCCACGAATGAACTTCACAGCACAGCAATATGAAAAATATTAGTAAGAAGGCTACTAATCGATTAGCATATAAATACCCCTCTACTCATAAATTATTAACCCCAAACCAAAAAACATTAAATAGGAGGTTTTAGTGACCTTTCCACCTCAAATACTCGTATTTCCTTTTTTATTAATTTATCTGTCCATATTTTGTATATTATTTCTCAGCAGTAAGATAGTTAAATATCATCTCTGTGTAAATTTATCAGTAATAAACAAGTAGATACTTTAGGTGGCGCTACAGTCCGGGTGGGCCTCAACCAATACGCCTCTCCAGTTAGCGCGATCTTTGGCTAACTGCCCCCAGTTGCGCAATCCAAGTTAGTTGAGGTCCCCTTCCACTTGTACGCGCCACCTAAGGCAAGTAGTAGCATTGTATTGTTAAATTTATTGGTCAATAAAGCAAAATCTAAAAACTTTAAAATATTCAATTTCTTAATAAAGCTTTAATTTTTGAAAGAAATACCGAAATAATAATTTCACAAATTAATTCGGTCCGTTTTCAGCAGATGGCGCCACCTGCAAGTTGTGGCTGATCTTGGAAGCGATTACCTACTTCATTGGAAAGGTGTGAGATTTGTCAGCAATAATTAGTGTGCATCAGCGTCTGTTTTAGACAACAACATTGTTTTTTGCCTCTTCGAAAATGTCCGGATTTGTCTTAAATAAACAGCATTTGCGGGAAGTTTTGATTTTCTTTTTTAATTGGAAGAAAAGTGCAGCTGAAGCCCATCGAATGCTTGTAGAAGTTTATGGTGAATATGCTCCGACCGATAAATCATGCAGAGAGTGGTTTCGACGCTTCAAAAGTGGTGATTTTAGCGTCGAAGATAAAGAGCGTCTTGGCCAGCCCAAAAAGTTTGAAGATGAGGAATTGGAGGCTTTACTGGATCAAGATCCGTGCCAAACGCAAAGTGACCTCGCAGAATCGTTGGGAGTGACTCAGCAAACAATTTCCGTTCGGTTAAAGAAATTTAGATTTATTCAAAAGCAAGGAAATTGGGTGCCGTACGAGTTCAAACCGAGAGTTGTCGAATGGCGATTTTTCACCTCGGAACTGCTTCTTGAAAGACATCAAAGGAAGGGATTTTTACACCGTATCGTGTCTGGAGATGAAAAGTGGATATACTACGATAACCCCAAGAAGAAAAAATACTATGCAAAGCCTGGTGAACCCGTTCCATCATCGTCTACATCGACGCCAAAGAAAAACATCCATGGTTCAAAGGTCATGCTCTGCATATGGTGGGACCAGACAGGTGTGGTGTACTATGGGCTGCTAAAGCCAGGCGAAACCATTGATGGGAAACGTTATCGACTACAACTAATGCGTTTGAGCCGTGCATTGCGTGAGAAACGGTCAGAAACGACTGAAAGGCATGACAAGGTGATTTTTTTGATAACGCTCGGCCCCACGTGGCTGTAGCGGTCAAAAACTACCTGGAAACGCTGAAATGGGAGGTCTTACCCCACCCGCCGTATTCTCCAGACCTTGCTCCTTCCGACTACTGGCTTTTTCGACGGATGCAAAACGAACGGGTCACCGGTTCGGGTCTTTTGAAGAAATCGAAGAATGGCTCAATGATTGGATCGATGCCAGAGAGGACTCATTTTTTAGAAATGGTATTCGAAAATTACCAGAGAGATGGGAAAAAGTAGTCGCTTCCGACGGACAATACTTTGAATGATGTATTTCTTAGGTTTTTTCAATAAAAAAAAAATTTTTGAACACAAAAAAACAGACCGAATTAATTTGTACACCCAACATTTGACAAATTTTTAATTTTATATAATTTTTCGGGATTTTGACCCCAACCCGAAGTAGACATATAGAAGTTTGCTGGATAAATAGGTAGACATAACCTATAAATTTCCTATTTGTTGGTACAGATAGAATAGGCGCGGACAATTTCATAAGCTGTTTTGCAGAACAATTTGAACAACGTTTGGTGTTGATATTGTAGCATAATAATAACTACGCTCCCTAAAAGTATGATGCAACAAAATCCGAAGTGTCTTTTCATTCTGGCAGAATTTTGGTTCGAACTGTCCTTTCATTCGAGGTTCGTGTCTGCGATGAAGTCTTCACAGCTCATGTCAACGAAAGAGACGGATAATATCACGGATAAGAAGGAATTATAACTGCAAGAATTATTACATCAGAATTTCTCTTGTTCCAGTGGTCGAAGAATTTGCTAGAAGTTTCTGGCTATCAGAAACTTCTGCTATATAAGGACAGATGGCGATTGAGAAGGTGCAGCAGTTGTTTTAAAACCGTGGTGAAGAGATTAGAAAAGTGATAATGGGCGAAGTTGTAATTTTGTGATAAATTTAAAGTTGAGAGTTAACAAGAAGAAGTAATTAGTTTGGATTTGTGAATAAAGTAATTGAAAGGAGATAAAGTGCTTTGAGAGGAAAGAGACCTTGTAAGAAAAGAGTCTGCGAAGAATAGTATAGTGTGAACTTGAATTGTTTTATAGACTAGGAAATAAAGAAATCAATTTAACAGAATATCGTTTTATCTACTCGAGCCATAGCTCGCATATTACAATATTTTAAATAACACTGCACGACAAAATTAGCAACTTTTTCTGATGAATAGGTTTTGTCACGTGATGTTGACTAATTTGACGTCGCTGATTCTACATATACCCTCATTTTATTTGTAACAGCTCTTGTATACGAGTTATAGCTTTCACTTAAAAATCACTGTGTTACGGTCTAAATTTGCGAATAGTTAATAAAATATTTTCTTTGTACAATTTGATATGGCATCGTCAAGAAGAGTTTGTGCGAAGAAGAAAACCTTTTAAATGTGAAAGCGTTCGTAATTGAGGCTTACAAAAATTACTTTGGTCACCCGTTGGAAATGAAAGATAAGCCTTGGATTCCACAAAAGGTATGCAAAACGTGCGTCGAGTTTCTACGTTTGTGGACAAATAAGAAAAGGAATACATTTAGATGCGAAACAGCCATGATCTGGAATGAACCCCTGAACCACCACGATGACTGTTATTTTTGTACGTTGAATATAACCGGCATTAATCGAAAAAATCTAGGCAAATAGAATTATCCTTGTATACGATCGGCATATAGACGTGTTTTGAGCCCTAAAATGTCACCTGAACCTCAAACTGATGCTTCACAAGCGGAGCCTATGCATGTTGAGGCGAAAACTGAGAGTAGTGATAGTGACTTTGATTGTGACCTGGAAACACCAAAAACTATTTAACCAAGATGATTTAAACGACCTTATCAGAGATCTGGGATTGTCAAAGTCTGCTTCAGAAATTTTGGCTTCTAGGCTAAAAGAAAGAAACTTAGTAACAAAACAAACTATAATTTCTTATTACCGCAAAAGAGAACAAAATCTCTTAAAATATTTTGTTGAAGATGATGACTTCGTATTTTGTAAAGATGTACCTGGTTTAATGACTGCAATGGGATTACAAAACTACATTTCAAGTGAGTTGCGTTTATTCATAGATTCGTCAAAACGGAGTTTAAAATGTGTTCTCTTACACAAGGGGAATAAATTGGGTTCGTTGCCTATTGCACATTCTACAAAAGTAAAAGAAGAATATAAAACGATTGCTCTGGTTTTGGACAAAATTAAATATGAGGAACACAAGTGGCTCACATGTGTTGATTTAAAAATGGTCAACTTTCTTTTAGGCCAACAAGGTGGTTACACAAAGTACCCCTGTTTTCTTTGCTTGTGGGAGAGTAGAGCTAAAAACCAACATTGGATTAAAAAAGATTGGCCTACTCGGGAAACCCTAGTCCCAGGACGGCAGAATGTGATAAACCCACTTTTAGTATCAAGGGATCGTATAATTTTTCTTCCATTACAATTTATAAAAGGTCTTGACAAAAATGGAAATTATTTCTTTTTCTATCAAAAAAGTTTCCAAAACCGAGTGCAGAAAAAATTAAAGCAGGCATTTTTGACGGGCCACAGATAAGATCGTTAATAAAAGACTCAAATTTTACAGAAACTATGACAGAGTTTGAGAAAAATGCATGGAAGGAGTTTGTTTGGCTTGTACAATTTTTTTTGGGAAATAAGAAAAAAAATTGTACAAGCCAAACAAACACCTTCCATGCATTTTTCTCAATCTCTGTCATAGTTTCTGTAAAATTTGAGTCTTTTATTAACGATCTTATCTGTGGCCCGTCAAAAATGCCCGCTTCAATTTTTTCTATTCTCAACACGTCGACCAACTGATGAGCCACTTTCAAAGGATTGGATGTAACAAGAGCATCAAGTTGCACTTTCTTCACAACCACTTGGACAATTTTCCAGCCAATCTTGGGGACTTAGTGTAGAACAGGGCGAGGGATTTCATCAAGACCTTCGTACGATGGAGGAACGTTACCAGGGCTATTGGAACGCACATATGATGGCTGACTATTGTTGGTGCATACAGAACAACTCTCTGTATTCAACTTCAGCAAGAAAATCCTATAAAAGAATTTTTTTTTCAAATTTAATACATAAATACAATGAGATATTTTTCTAAAACACAGTGTTTTTTAATAAAAAGACCCATGCGTCATATTTTTCAAACTAGAGCTGATACAGGCACAGATTTGTAATCGTTATCAAAAATTGGACTAATATCACGCAACATAAATCGTTCCACTTCAAAATTATTAGAGATACTTTATTATAAATTCAAAATACAAATATTAGGAATATGAATTAAACGAAACAATAAATTGATAGTACGACTTGTCAGCTGCGAGATAAGTGAAGTAAACGTCAGATATGACTACAGCTTTCAAAATCGATGGCATGTGACAGCGTGCCACAAAAAAACCCACAATACAGAGATTGAGGATATGCTCACATAAAACAAAACACACCAACTTCGTTAATGTATTTTGTTTGTTTGGTTGTGCGAAAAATATATACCACAGATGTCAAAAATTCTTGGAAAAAGGTAAAATTGTTAATTTCCCTTTTATAATTTTCCTGTTTGTCATGTGTTTTGAGCAATGGTAAAATGACAAATGCTGAATCGGATTAGAAGGATTGTGTGCAGCACTTTTGAATTAACCAACGGACGGACACACTGTTCGTCGCTTACTGCATTGATCTTTTATTGGAACATGGAATGCTTTCCAAACGTCAAATAAATCCTTTGAAGATCAGTGCTGATAACAATGTTTGTTTCTAAATGTCAAATAAATTCCCTTACATATTGCTCTAACCAAAAACATTGATGTAAATAGCTGGTCAAGTTATTTTGTTCAAAAATGTTTGCAGCCACGAAAGGAGTGAGATACATTTAAAACTGTGCCAAGTACGAGGGTGGGTCAATAAGTCCCTGAAAAATGAAATAAGGAACACTCTTTTCGGTATAAAAACATTTTATTTTTCAACATAGTCTCCTTTCAAATCGGCTTGGAATCGATCCAGCAGCTCTGCGTAATATCCGCCGGTGATCGTTTTACCCTTTTTAAGGGTAACTGTCGCCATTTGCTGACAAACCCGCCTTGGCCTTTTTCGGCATCGATTCACCAGGAGAAGTCCATTGTTTTGACTGTTCCTTGGTTTCTAGTGTGTTGTGGTGAATCCAGGTTTCATCCACGGTTACGAATTGGCGCAAAAACTCAGCCGAATTTTTCTGGAACATCACCAAACACACCTTTGAAGTTGTCAAACGAATGCGTTTGTTGTCGATTGTGAGCAAACGCGGCACCTATCTTGCGCAAAGCTTTTTCATGTCCAAATATTTATGTAAAATCGAAATCACTGAGCCATGTGATAAGCCTGTGGCTTCGTCAAGCTCGCGCACTTTCACTCGCCGATCGTCCATTATCAAACCATGGATTTTGTCGACCGTTTCTGGTGTGGTGACCTCAATTGGGCGACCAGAACGTTCGGCGTTACTTGTGTTTGAACGACCGCACCGAAATTGAGTAAACCAGTGGTGAATGGTTCCAATCGATGGTGAAGAGTCCCCATAATATTTGTCAAGCTTTTGTTTGGTTTGCGTGATAGTTTTTTCTCGCAAAAAATAGTGTTTAATGAGCACTCGAAATTCCTTTTTTTTTCCATTTTAACGAAAATGCTAGTAGGCGTCTATATAAAATGGCTGCCACAACAAAACTATTTGACAGATTTGTCTGAAAATTTGGGTGCGTGCTTTTGAAAGATGATTCTTGACAAAAAAAAATTGAATTTAAGGTGACGATACAATTTGTGTTCATTTTTAGGGACTTATTGACCCACCCGTACAACTTGTTCCAATGAAGAATGGAAAAAAACATATGGCACTGCCAGGATTTAAAGACTTAGCAGCTAAGTACCAATAAATAATATAAAAAGAAGTTTCGATTTTGAACGCCCAGCTTATTTTAATCGGATAACATCCTCGCAAATCGGAATAAATACTTTGCCACTGCTAGGATTTAAAATCTTTTGTTCTTCGGTTATTATTACATGAAACCATTGTAGTCTGCTTGTGTCAAATCTTTATTCTACGGAATGTTATTAAGTACAATGAATGAATGAATTTTCAGGAAACTTCCGACGTATTGGTATATACGCACGTCCTACTTGTTGATTTGCCGTTGCCGTTGGACAATGTAGAATTATTATCTTTTTTTTCACTGTGAAATATGTAGACTCTTTCCTTAAATTTTACGAAACGTGTTAATAGTGCTTTGTTCTGTTTTTCTTGATTATAATTATATGCAGGTCGGCATAATTCATCGTACGATACATATAAACGCTGTTGTTCGGTACCTACACAGTTCAATCAAAAAAGGACTAGCCTTTAATAATCAGAACAAAAAACAAAGATTATCTAGATATTAGATTAAATTAAAATTCTTTTTATTTTCTTAAAATTTAAACAAAAAGAAAAACACATTTGGCTCAAACGACAAAATTCTTCGTACGACTAGTTTTGACTTTAATTTTTTGAAGAAATCGGGCTGTCTGTAACTTGTTGGGCCTCCAGGAGATTTAAGGACTGCTTGTAGTCGACGTGGCATAGAAGAGACCAGGTTTTTCGTAAAATCTTCGGGTACACGATCCCATTCTAGTTGGAGGCCTTCCTTGCTTTTGACGAAATCCGGTGTTTATGGAGTTGTTTTTTCAAATAGTCCCACAAATGCTCTATTGGGTTTAAGTCCGGGCTCTGAGGGGGAGAATTAAGCTGTCTTGGAGCATAGTATAACAACCAATCCTTCACTTTTCGAGCGGTGTGTTCAGGATCGTTGTCTTGCTGAAATATCCACCGGGATCCAAATTTAATTTCTCTACTGATGGGCTTTTAATATGTCGAGGTACATGTGTTGGTCCATGTTACCTTCAATAAACACCAGCTTTCCCACGCCATGCTCCCCCACACTTTAACACTACCTCCACCGTGCTTCACTGTTCTTCTTACATTTTGAACTTCCATTTCAGTGCCGCTCTTTCGCCAAACACTTGCAGAACCGTCATGACCAAAAATATTCTATTTGCTCTCATCGGTGAACACAACTTTCTTCCAAAAAGAAAGATCAGCGTCCTTGTGTAAAGTAGCAAAGTCTTTACGTTTTTTCTTATTTGCTTCACTTATTCGCTTCACATGTCTGTTGAGGGTCTTTTCTATTGTACTCGTGCTGACGTCTGTCCTGCATGTATCCGCGACTATTTGTTTTATGGTAGGGCAATTAGTTCTTGGGTTTTTTCGCACTGTGTTCAGAATGACCCTTTCGTCCCTTTCATTTAATTTGCGTGGACGGCCTGTTCTTCGCGCGTACTCAACACTTCCTGTTTTTTGAACGTTTCTACGATGTACTGCACAGTTGATTTGCTTTTTCCCACTGTGCGTGCAATTTCTGCTAGCGATTTGCCTTCTTTCGGAAACAAATCTACTACCACTTGGCGAAAATCTTGTGTCCTTTCTTTTCTCCTTTGTTGAACTGACATGATCACTTTTTTTTGCAAAAGATGTTAACTCACTACGGGCTGAATACAGAATGATATGCATTTTGCTAAAACTGTAATTACAAACAGGAAAACTAACGGAATCAATCGCCGTACGATGAATTGTGTCGTTTGCAGTGCAGCGCATTTTATTGCTTTTATGAATAACTTGAACAAAAGAGATGGAATGAGGGACATGATATGGGTAATAAAAATATCTTTAGTGATAGGAAATAAAAAAATAATAAAACAATAGGTTCATAAATATATGTGGAATATATTGGAAATTTATCTATCGTACGAAGAATTTTGTCGGCCTGTGTATATTATAAAACAAATATTGATCGCAACAAAAAAAATTGTGTGATGTATCGATGAATAGAGCTCCTTGAGTTTAGGAATGCCTGAGAAATATTAGTATCTATCATTGTGAATTATTGAATTAGTGAAAAAAATAGAAACGTACCAACAAGGCAAAGTTAAAATGGTCAGGTTCCCGTATGTAACTGGTCAAGAGAACAACAGATCGCGGCAGTAATACCAACAGTTGAATGCAAAAAAAAGAAGCGGACAAAGGCCTATCAACTTTAAATGACACAACACTATTCAAACTACCTCGTCTGCTACAGACTGGAGGGTTACATCATTTTCCCTAAAATTCACTTATCTTGCTCTGCTTATTTCAGGTTCACTAATTTATCCTTCTGATTGTCAGTTTATTTTAATTCAGACTTTTGTTTTAACACTAGTACAGGGACTGGGGTAAAATGTTACCCCAACGCAACTATGGAATCGAACAATTTTTTTTCTGACAAGTTTTGTAACCTTAGGTCTTCTGCTACTACTACAAATTTTGTCCTGAGTCCATTTTAAACATTTTTAGTGATCTGGGGTCGTCCCATATATTTTTGCCATATTTTTTTGCAAAAGTCAACGAGTTTGATGGCTGAGGTAACATTTTACCCCGCGCTATTTTGTCTGCGTTTTAGGTAATTGTGTCTTACAAAACGTATGGTCATCTGTCTGTGAGTTTTTATGTTATTTGTTGACAACTGCTTGTTAAAAACAGTTCGTTTCGTGCTACAGTTGTAAATATTTGGTATTGTGAAGAAGTGTATTTCAGGTATAAAAATTGATTTGCTTATGTTCAATCAAATTTGTTGTATTTTGGATGTTATATCTTTGTCCTTTTAGTTGATTATGATGACGATAATGATGAGGAAGTGATTCCTGTATCCGAACTGCTTACGAAGTTGTGATTGGAGGGTATAATACCGAGTTTGTAAATGATGAAGATGATGAGGATGAAAGTTTTGATGAAGATGAACATGAAAATTCAAATTGTGGTGTCAATCAGTATCGTGCACCAAGTAGAAGAATTTGGGCCAAAGAACCAGTCGTAAGTTCAACAACAGCTCGAATGCCTGCAATCAACGTATTTCGGCCAGCCAGAAAGCCTGGTCATCTGCCTTCTTTGAAGCACGACTCAATCATGAACCTATTTGACAAGATATTCACAAAGAATTTGAAAATCGAAATCATAAAATGGACCAACGCCAAAGCCGAACATTGCTACAACCTTTTGAATGAAAATCGTCAAAGAAAGCGTCAATGGAGACCTTTGACTTTATCTGAATTCAATGCATATCTTGGCTGTTGTTGTATATTAGTGCAATGCGAGATGGGCATCGTGATAAGGTTTCGCTATGGAGTGCTGAGGAAGGTCATATCGTTCTTCGTGCGGTAATGAGCTACGATAGATTTAGATACATCACCAAATTTTTACGTTTTGATGATGCACTTTCTCGTCGATCACACTTGGTAATCGATCTGTTTCACATTTTCGACCAGTTCAAAGTAATAACCAGGTGAAAATTTGACTATAGACGAACAGCTCAAAGGTTTTCGTGGCCGATGTAAGTTTCGGCAATACATGCCATCGAAACCATCGGAAGTATGGGATAAAACTATGGTGGATAACCGATAGTAAAACATCATTTCTATTGAAATGTCAAATTTATATAGGTTCTCAACAAACCATATCTCCCCATGGTCGTGCATTCGATGTGGTTATGTATTTAATGGAAGAATATCTCAATGTTGGCAGAAATTTAGCTATTGACAATTATTTTACTTCTGTTGATTTAGCCTTGACTTTGAGAGATAAAAGAACGACAGTTGTTGGAACCATGCGAAAAAATAAACGTGACATTCCGAAACCATTTGTGAGGAAAGACGCTGTCGATGACAACAATGCAATTGTTTTAAATAATAGAAAAAAGTGTATCGTTCAATCGTTGTTTGGATTATCAGATGGAATGACGCTCGTCTCTTATGTGCCTAAAAGGAATAAATCGGTGGTTTTACTATCAACCAAGCATTCGTCAACACCTGGAACGATCTCTGGTCTATATATATGTTCTATAATTTTGTTGATGTTGCGGATCTTGCGGCAGTCATCTGTCATTTTCATCCTGGAAGCGCGCGGAATGTTGCCGGAACAGAACCCCCATTTTGATAAAACAATTTTATTATTTGCACGTGTTGTTGAACGCTGACACTGAATAAATGACAGCCAATTTGACAGATGTAGTTTCAACAATGTGGCCGCTTTCAATTGTAAAAGTTCGGAAGTCCCTATTGGAAGACCCTGTATTATACAAACTAATATATAAGATTCATTTGGAGAAAATACACATGACATATTTCGTGGATTAGGCAACTACAATGACACAGTTGAAACTTCAAGGAACAATTTGACTTAGAATACTGCAGAGTCAGCAGTTGTTAGCGAACTTTTCGATATGAGCTTTGTTATAGTGGAGTCTTTAATTGCACATATACAATCTTCAAATGGTCGTTAACGTCACATCTGATACCAGTTCGATGGTTTAAACCCAACAAATTTTTAAAGTTGCTGCTGCCGTACAAACTAGGATACATAGCCCATATCTTTAACTCCATATTGACAACACACTTCTCCCCCCTGAGTGGAAAGGAAGTAGAAACATGTTTGAATATAAACCAATACAATATCTATCTTACTGTACTTTTCAAACTAATACACAAATGTCTATTAGATAAAAAACTTTTATGTACAAATCAATCTTACCTTCGATCGAAGAAAAGTTGCAAGACAGCTCTAATCTTTGTTGTTGATGAGACTCGTATGTACTGAGCAGGCATACTCGTAACTCCCAATATTCTTAACCCTTTTTTATTTTTCAAAACGTTTGACACAGTAAATCATTCTGTTCTGAGCAACAAGCAAAGAAAGGATTTACATTTTTCAGCACAACTTGGGTACAATGAGAATCTACCATCATTTTATGTTAACGAATTGTACGATAAAATGCTGTAAAATTCATATGTACGCGGACGATATCTAAGTTCTTTTGAGGAGTCCTCTAAGTCAGATAAATTAATAAATGAAGACCTTACTAATGCTTGCCACTGATTGCTAAGGCATGATTTACGCTTAAATGTTTTACTAGTACTCTTACATATATTTACTCCTATTAGTTAGGTAGTTTAAATAACTTTTGTAAAGAAAATAATAAAGGGTTATTCATTTTGAGTTTGGGATTTTACATACCTGCCATATTGCAATTGTTAAATCCATCTGTCATCCATAGTGTCAGATAGTTAGACCTTGGCTTACCATTTTATAACATAGCCCTTTCAGATCGTTAGTACACAATTGTGCGGGTACATTTAAAAAATATTTTCTGAGGAAATTAGTGAAATTTTCGAGCTAAGACCGGTACGCATCGATTGTGCGTTTAGTTTTCTACTATTCCTTCAATACACTTTTGTTTATTCATTGGCTTTAAATGAGTAGTCAGTATAGTACTAGTGCTTGAAGAAGACGCCCATATGGACCAAAGTAGGCATTGATTTTTTTATATGCGGATTTGTTTTTGTTGAAATCGTACAGAACACATGAATTTTGCAGCTGAATTGTTTTTTACGGCATATGAATGTCATTCACGCATGAGTTTTCTAGAAAACACAATTGTGTTAGCTCGGTCTTATATTAGCTTTTTAGTTTACTAGCACGTTTGTGTTTTTTAACATTTTGTACGGGATATTTAAACGTAAACCGGGAGGTTCACGTCAAAAAAGTGCTGGAGCTTTTAGATCAATTTGATTGTGACTTCAGTGATAACGATGAAAACGATGCAACATGGCAGCCTGCAATCGAGGAATCAACAGGATCATCAGAATCTGAAGATGAAAATGTAGACGCTCCTGTTGCTCAGGAACAGGATATTATCGGTGAGCCATCAAATGTATTCAATAATTTAAGTCACATGTCCCCAAGCGAACTGGATCAACGCCGAGCAATTTGGAAAAATGTGCCATTCGAAAAAAGATCCCTGCGGATTCAAAGTACTTGCCAAAATGAGATCGCTGTTAAAACGCCTATGAGTTACTTTGCGAAATATTTTCCGGAGGAGCATTTCCAGGATGCATGTTTTAAAAAAAAAAAAATTGATGCTTTACAAACACATGGAACTCATTATCGCGAGATTTGTTTTTTATGCTTAGGAATAATTTGTATTTTGTTGATACTAACCAACCATCCGTCTCAAACAAATTCTGGAGAATACAACCAGTTATAAATTGCGTTAGAAAAAGATGTCGTGAACTGAGTACAGATGTCAGTGAATACTCGATTGATGAACAGATGATACTGTTTATCGGAAGAGCTCCCATGAGGCAGTATGTTAAAAATAAGTCCAGACCAGTAGGCCTTAAAAATTTTGTTGTCGCTAAACCCAATGGACTCATAGTTGATTTCGAGATATATCAAGGTGCCAATACATTTACATATACTGGTTTGGGGCTTGGTCCTTCTATTGTAATAAGATTAGCATCTGTAATACCAAAAGGGAGTTTTCTATATTTCGACCGCTATTTCACAACTGTAGCATTAATGGAAAGACTACTTCAAATGGGATATAAAGCCACAGGAACTATCATGATGAATCGCCTTAACTTTCTATTGGACAAAAATATGAATAGAGGGGATATAAACCAATTTGTAAGGAACGACATCGTAGCTCTAAAATGGCGGGATTCAAGGTGTGTTACTTTAGTTTCCACAGAATGTGGAAAAGATCCTATTGGCACAGTAGATTGATGGTGCAAAAAGGAACGTAAACATATTTCAGTTCCTTATCCTGAGATCGTAAGACGCTATAATTCAAACTTGGGTGGAGTGGACATAGCCGAC
Organism: Pocota personata; assembly: GCA_963082735.1. Lineage (NCBI taxonomy): Eukaryota > Metazoa > Arthropoda > Insecta > Diptera > Syrphidae > Pocota > Pocota personata. Next base: position 46,701,340 of record OY720429.1, on the reverse strand, counting down.
CAATCGACGGAATACTACAGAATTTTCATAAAAACTAAGAAATGGACAGTCAAAGCAGTTTCCCATTCGTGGAGGGAATATAGAGAGGACGCTGAAAAATCTCAGATGCAGAAAAAGGATATAAAAGACTTTGGCAAGCATTGCCTCTGCCTCTCCCTGTGGACAATTTAGCACTACCAATTTATCCACCGGTAAATAAATATAGGCCAACAAATCCGCCTGTAGATATACGATGTGACCGCTATGACCATTGGCCAGGATCAGTAGATTTAACAACACCACGTATGTGTCGTGAGAAAGAATGCTCTAGTCGGACAAGGGCAAAGTGTATAAAATGTAATGTGTTTTTATGTATCGCTAAGGGAAAGTCATGTTTTAAATCTTACCATACTAAACACTAATGATGTTTCTTTTTTTCTTTTTGTCTTTTAAACTAAAACAATACTTGAATTATTGAAGTTTTTAATTTAAAATTGGCTGAAAGTTTTATGATTTATTTTTTTTTATTTTGCATTGTAGTCCTTAATGTTCCGTCAAAACTGAAACTGTTTTTGTTTTTAATAAAGCATTATTATATTTAATTTTTTATGAATAATGTTTTTTTTATCACAAACATTTTTCACCTTTATTAATAAAAGAAAAATATTTTTATGTCCACATTTTGTTTAAATTTACTTTGTTTACTTTACTTTTTTATAGTATGAAATAGTAGTCGAAAAGTAGTCATTTTTTAAGGATATGTTAAGGGTAAGTATTTTTTTTTATTTTTCCTTGAAAGCTTTGGTAAAAAGATATGACCTCACGAAATTTCACTTAAATCGGACAATATTATTCTCTCAGGTCTGAAACTTACTTACTTTACTTATGTCCTGTATCCCCTTGTGGGTCCTAGGGCCTCTACAACGCCTACGCGCCATCGTGTGCGATTTCTGGAAATGTGCCTCAGCTCTCCCCAACTCTTTCCCAGTTGCCGTGCTTCCTTCTCAACTGTTCTGCGCCACGTACTCCTAGGACCGCCGCGTATCCTGCCATCCTGGGTAAGCAGGTTCCATTGCATCGCTTGGTTAGCTATGGACCTGTCACCCTTTCGGAGAGTGTGACCGATCCACTGCCACTTTCGTCGTCGTATGGTTGTGCCTATAGGTTCATGGCCCGTTCTCTGATAAAGCTGTTCGTTAGAGATACGGTTTGGCCAGAATATCCTTAAGATGTAACGTAGACACCTATTGACAAACGTTTGCAGCTTCCTCGTGATAGTGACGGTCACTCTCCAGGTACCACATCCATATAGCAACACGGATTCAACGTTGGAACGGAACAGTCGTAGCTTGGTGTTTAAGCTAATTGCATTACTTCGCCAAACTATGGATAGCATCCCAAACGCAGATTTTGCTTTACCTATTCGGCTGGCTATATCCAGTTCGGTTCCGCCATCGGTTGAAACAATACTCCCAAGGTATTGGAAACTCTCTACTCTCTCAACCGTTTATCCAGCAATGCATATATGAGTTGATGAGTTTGGTCCTAGGCTGATCATTTTTGTTTTTGCCGAGTTAATTTTCAGCCCAACGACGTCTGCTTCCCTCTCCACATTTGCTGTCATTTGGTGAAGGTCCATTATTCTGTGAGACAGTAGGCATACATCGTCGGCGTAGTCGAGGTGTTTGAGTTCAGATGTAAGAGTCCATCGAATTCCTCCATTTCCTGTTGATAAGGCCGCATTCAGCACGTCGCTAATCACCAATAAAAACAATATTGGTGAAAGTATGCAGCCTTGCCGAACCCCACTTTGGACTTCGAATTCCTCAGACAGCATTCCTCTGTGCAAAACGTGACATGTGGACCCATCATATGTAGCTTTGATAATTGCTATTGCTATCTCAGGTCTGAAAGGGATAGACAGTTTAAGCACCGCTCAACGCATTAATATTGTTGCATCTTACCATAGAATGTCTATAGAATAACTATAGAATGAGCAGAACAAATGTACGTCGATTGGGTGCTGGAAAATCAACAAGTTGACGCCTATTTTTCGAACAAAATCTTCTTCAGCGATGAAGCCCATTTCTTGCTCGTCGGCTACGTAAACTAACAAAATTGCAGTGTCACCACGGGTTATAGATTGGCGCACGCTATGGACCACAGGCGTGAGTGGGCCGTATTTGTTTGAAAACGATGAAGGTGCCACTTTACGGCGAATTCTCTGCACGAGTATGTTCAAATGATAACCCACTTTTTTGGCCTGAGATTGAAGACATTGATGTGAGCAATATATGTTCTAATAGGACGGGGCAACGTGCCAAACAACACAGGCGAATTTGGTCGTATTGCACGAAATATTACCGGCTGTATAATTTCGAGATTTGGCGACATCAATTTACTTCAAGATCATGTGATCTGACATTAGGCTTTGCTTCTCATTGGGAAACCACACATCTGTCTTCCAGGCAGAAATCTTAATGGTTGCGGACTATATTGAGAAGAACAGGTGGAAGGGCGAAATATCTGCGTCTGCAGTGACAGTCAGGCTGCGCTTAAGGCCTTGCTCAATCTTTTAACCACTTCCAAACTAGTTCGAGAATGCAAAAAATCATTGAATTCGAAAGGCTGAGCTCACTGAACCTTGTCCCAGGACACAAAGGGGTAACAGGATATGAGATCTCTTACGAGCTTGCTAAACAAGGCTTAGAAGAGAATTTCTCTGGACCTGAACCCACGTTGGGTTTGCCAGCGTCCTCGGTTAGGGCTTTCAATGAACACTATCGAAAGTGGCATGACTCTCCAGGATGTAAACAGACTAAATCAAATGGTTCCCGTCGTCTGTAAGAAATCCGTAGCTTTCTTGCTATCTCTTAACAGAAAAGACTGCAGACAGCTTACTGGCGTTCTTACAGGCCACGTCGCCTTTACCAAGCACCTCCATGTGCTAGGTTTGAGCGCTACCCCTGCCTGCGACTCCTGTGGAGAGGGCGACGACACTACGGAACACTTCCTATGTGATTGTCCTGCCTTTGCTCGGATCAGGTGGCAGATTTTCGATATTGATTTGGTGAGTGCTGATGACCTAAGTTCTTCATCCCTGAAGCGTCTACTCGTCTTTTTACAAAAGACGAAAAAACACTTTAAAATGGGGTTCTCTGCCTGATTGTACAATAGACCTGCTTTTGAGTCTGAGTACTCCAATAGGGTGTACCCGCCCGACAAAAAAAAAAAAAAAATTGTGATCTGACCCCGTTGAATTTCTTTTTGTGGGGCTATGCTAAAGATCATGTACAAATAAACCTGATTTGCTTTCTCAAAGCTATCTAAGGCGATGGTTAAATATTATTGTAAACATCTCACCAAAAGCCATGAACTTCTGTTACAAACGGTGAAATGACAGTTGTCGGAATTTGTCATACCTAATTTATTCAACTGAAATGCGTCATTACCTACCATCTCCGTCTATCAACTGATTGATAATAGAATGGTATTATATATCGATGAGGAGTGTTACCAGCACAAAAGTATGAAATACTTAAGAAAATTGTTTTTTTTTAAAGCTTTTTATTAGTTTTAATTCATTTATACTTACATGCTAGACAAAAACGCTTAAAACTAGCTTAACTAACTTAACTACTTTTTATTCTATTTTATTGGCCCTATGCGGGCACTCTAAGCTAAACTTAATCCTTAACTATGTCTTTCGACCTAATCTATTACTTATTACTAATTTACTTAAGAACAATTATGACTAAGAAAAATTTTGATTTTGAAAAAAAAAACTTAGTACCAGAACTGCTTATTTTTGTTATCTTATATATAAAACTTAAAAGCTACCTTAAAAATAAATCTTAACTTAACTACTTTAATCAGAACGATATTTCTTATATAAAGCGACATTTATTTATTATTTTAATGACAATATCTGGTACAACAACTTCTCACTTCGGTGGTTCTCCAAGCAATCCTCGTTTTTTCCAAAAGCTTCGAGGACCTCGATAAATCATTCAATCTCATTGGACGATAGAACGAGCGATCTCATTGGCTGAATCCTTGGGCTGTCAGATGACTCGTGTCGATCGCCCAAAAGTAGTAGAATGCCTAACCGAGAGGTTACACTACTTACATAATTAAACATGCATATTTTTTTTTTTTTTTATCCAAGTGCTGTGCCTGCCTTAAAAAACTATACCTACTCTTAGACTACCTAACCCTAAACACCTGAAAACTATGTAAGCCGGTCAAGGCAAAAATATGGCGGCCAACTTTGCCGTACTAGGCACCTACCCCGGATCGAAAGGGATCGACGAGGTCCCTCTAGTAACCACCAAAATTGCTGGTGCTGCTTGCACACATCTTTAACATCGCGCAGCGATACCTATCTACTGAATCGGAGACGCTCCTCAGTGCTCTGTGCGACGTCTCGGCTGTAATTGAGCCGCCTACCCACAGTTGTCCGGGCAACGTGGAAGATTAATGACACCGCTGATCTATCCTGGATCAGACCTGCCTGATCTAAATAGAGGAATGCTTCTGGGGGGACAAAGCCGTTAAGGCGCACCCTCTCATGGTACCTATGGTTGGGGTAATAGGCCCCGAAGATCAGGTTATTCATCGAAGTCATTTCTCTTACAATATGCCTTCGAGTCATCTTGACCAGGAAATTGTCCACTCTTATAAGATTCGCCCTGTTGTATAGGACTTCATTAGAATAGAATGTTTTGTACTGAGACTCTGGTGTTCTGTACAAGTGAAGGCAAGCCCGCAGGCAGGCCCTCCAAACATCCTAATCTTGTCCATCCTACTTGCCCTATGTTGAACCACACGGGGCATCCATATGCGAGCATGGGCCGAATGAGGGCCGTGAAGCAGATCACCTTTACCCTTGCATCGAGTTGCTTGCTATAAAAAAGTCTCTTTATAAGGGCGATGGCAGCTCAGAGCAGCATCTACATATTTGTTAAAATATAGATATTGGTCTAGCCAAAGTCCAAGGTATCTGACCACATTTTGACACGCAAGTGGACTACCGTGCTGTCCAACGATAGAGAACTTTCGCCACTTCTTCCTGGTATCCCTAGAGGCCAGAGACAACTGCGTTCTGAAAATAATGGTTTACGACTTCTGAAGGTTGATCTTCAACTTCCAGTCGTCGCAATACCGCTGAATCTTATCGAAGTCACTCTGCAAGAGTGTTGCAATGAAGTCGATCTTAGGTCCTGATCTGTACGCAATCAAATCGTCCGCGTACGCTATGGCGTGCTGAAGAGATCCTATCAGATCAGCCGTTTAAATATTGAAAGTATCGGCGAATTAACCGCACCATGTTGCAGACCATTTGAAATTTCGAACGTCCCAGTGAGCATATTAAGCAACATGCACAGTAGTGGTTTGCTTATGCCTAACCTGCTCAACTTGTAAAAAAGCCTTTCCAACCATACGGTATCGAAGGCCTTCTCCAAGTCAATCAGACAGGCACCCGTGCATTGTTTCTTGCTTTTGTTCCATTGGATATCCGAAACCAGTTTAGACGCAGCATGTATTGTATCATGCCCCGCCTTGAAACCGAATTGGTTATCCGGAACTATGTTATTGTCCACAACCCACTTAATCAAGGCTCTATTGATCACTTTTTCGAATACCTTGCTGATATTCGGAAGGAGACTTATCGACCGGAGATTTGCCGGATTGGAGGAGTCCTTTCCCCTTTTGGGGATCGGCTGTACCACAGCTGTTTTCCAATGCTCTGGATAGTGTGCATTATTCAGTGCATTGATGAACAGGCTGGCATAAATTTCCACCGCTCCTAGAGGAAGATGTCGAAGCACAATGTTCGAAATTCCATCGATTCCCACTGATTTCTTCTTTCTCAATGATTCGAAGATCGTTTGGAGTTCTACCTTCGATTCGTACGGAGGGTGAACCCTTTCATTGGCGATGGCATTGAACCAGTGTTCTCTGATCGCCAGTGCTCTATATCATTTCGAAGGTAGATGTTGTGCACAAGGACTCTATTCTCCAGGTCATGGTTCGGGCGAACTTAAGAAAATTGTTGCTGGGGTGTTGTGGCCACCCTACCTACCTACATATTTAATGGTTAATACCACCTTAAAAGTTAAACATATTCATCTAACCGACCAAGTAGCGCAAGAGTATCTAGAAAAAAAAAAAACAGACTTTTTCACCGAATAAGAAATTACACGAATTTGGCTCTAGTACCTACCCTACCCACGAATGTATGAAAAATCAGATTTCACGAATCTCTAACTAAAGATCATTGAACGCCTAGAATAATTCATAGAAGAACTCAACGCTGTCCAGGACCGATCGAAAAAGTTATTCAAGCACGTCCTTCGTCTGCAAACTAATTCGCAATTCATGTGGTCGTTGCTGGCGGAATGCGCTGTTCAGTTCAGACGACTTTTGTAAAGAAAAGTTATTTTCGTGGTTCATTTGTATCCATGGATACCGTGTAACTCATCCAACGTAGTAAAAAAGTTCTCAGAACTAAATCAAGTGGCGTGGCGAGAAAGACAAAATGAAAAAAAATCTTTTTTTCTTATTTTTCTTTTAAAACATTGTTAAGTGTACAGCGAAAACTTTTAAAACGTCACCCAGGTACATCGGGCTAATAAATTCCCGTCGACAGAAGTAGCAGTCTTAACCTTGTAGGTACATATGTACGTATGAATATCTGGCACTTCTCGAAGGCAGAAGGTTGCTGACTCATATACGTACATATGTACCTACATAAATATGTTAATGGATGTGTTTGTAACTTTTGTATAATTTGGCAATTAATTAATATGTTTATTAGAAATTTCCAAGCTGCATAAATATTCATTCCCCACCTTCTAGTATGGTAGGTGAATGAAAAATCTTCACTGAAAATTCCTAAGTAAAGAGAGCGAGAAGCAGATGCCAAACCTGCAGGTATGAATATATGCAAAGACTGACTGCGTGTGGAACATTTTTTATGTAAATTAATTAATAAGAGCATCTACCTGTATGTTTAAAATGAAGTACTGAAGATTTTCGGAACGCTAATGAATTTCAGGTGTTTCGGGGAAGGGTTGATTCCCCTTTTCTAACTAACTATGACGATGTAGTATGCACGTATGTACATACGTGGCAAGAAAATGTTTAGTGGGGGCATCCTCCTCATTTTGAAAACTCTCCGGATCATTGAAGATTTTAGATGCACAGTTTTGGAATTGGATACTGTCAAAGTTGCACTTGCTTTGAGAAGGCGGAGCATAAATTGTTAGTTAAAGCTTAACTAAACTTCAATCTGTAGCGTTATACTACTCAGTTTTCTTATACAAGGTGTTTTTTTTGGGATTGCGGTCGATTTGAAATTGGCGTTATTGCTCACAGAGATGGTTTTATTATGTGAAAGTTGGCAGTAGTGTTAAGCTGTCGATGTCATTTCGTCATGGAGAGTTTGAACACACAACAACGTGTTTTAGTGATTAAAACATTTTATTAAAAGGGTTCATCAATTATTGCAACACTGGGTAAAATCCGTGATTTTGTTGGTCGAAGTGCAGTGCCTGTAAAGAGCACTATTCAAGAAATTATCCACAATTTCGAGAACCTTTACACGTCGTACATAGGAGTATTCGAATCGAAAAACTGGACAAAATTATTTTTTTAAGTAAAACAATTTTTTTTTGTTTGGAAATGATTGTTATTGCAATTAAAAACAATTTTTGCATTTCATTCGGTTTTAAGTAAATTAATTGAAAAAATAAGAAATTAATGATTAATCGGTGTATTCTCCTAATGACCCTTCATTAAAAGAATCTTCAACGTCATCATATTCTTCACTATTTTCATCATAGATAGATGAAAAACTATCATCAGTGGCATTTGTGTCTTCTGAAACAAGCATTTCTAAAGTTTCCTTTGCAAACACTTTTTTAGTCTTTGAAGATGATTTTCTGAGGCAACTTAGGAGTGGATCACAACTCAAAAGCAACCTATTGAGTATATCGAAGTTGCAATCTCTCCTAGAGAATTTCCTTGCATAATTTATTTATTTATTTATTTATTTATTTATTAAAACTTAGTACAAGCCTTAACTTAGAAAATATTGTAACTTAAACTATATTTACCTTAACCTTTTTTTTTTTTAATGCTTATTGACCGGGCCCTAGGGCCCACACAATTATTCTTAAACTAAAACTTAAAACTAACATTTAAGGGAAGGGAAGTATGGGGAGTTGTTAAGAGGAGGTATAGAAAGAAGTTTAGCTCCCTGTCACAAATAATCCCCAGATCGCGTATAGAGGAGACTGCGGGGACAGGTTCGTTGCGAAAGTAATAGGTTCTGAGGGGTGGGGGAAGACGCTTACGAGAGAACGTTATGGATTGACATTTGCCGACGTTAAGTTCTAAGAAGTTTTTGTCGCACCATGTGTAGAATGAATTAAGGTCGTTTTGAAGTAAGAGAGAATCAGTGGGGGTAGATATTGTCTTAATGATTTTCATGTCATCCGCGTAAATAGACAGATCTGAGTCTTTTATGATGTGATCAACATCATTTATTGTTAAGACAAAAATCAGTGGACCAAGGTGACTGCCTTGAGGAATACCCGAAGTGGCGTTAATGGGATCAGAGACTGAAAATCTAAAGAGAATCCTGTACTGGCGTTGCACTAGGTACGATCTCAACCATGAGATGAAAAAGGGGGGACAACCGAAGGCTTTAAGTTTAAGGTAAATAGTTTGGTGACATATTTTATCAAACGCCTTGCTGTAGTCGGTCGTAATGACATCCACATCCTTACTTTCTCTAATGCTTGCAGTGTTTTAGAAACGAATTCGGTTAGGTTAGTCGTTGTGGACCTACCCTTAAAGAAACCGTGCTGTTGTGGAAGAAAAGATGGATTTGCAGTTAAAATAAAGTGAGTCATAGACAATGCTTTCAAAAATATGTCATTTTCACTGCCTTTTTTATGGATGGGGAAAATAAAGGAGTCCTTCCATAATTTAGGGAAAACAGCTTGAGAGAGTGAGAGTCGAAAGAGAGTCGTAAGGAGCTGATATAAGACATTTACACATTTTTTTTTGAAATATGGCGGGCAGACCATCAGGGCCTGGGGAAAAGTCATCCTTAAGCTGATTAATCTTTTCACGTACCATATCAGTCCTTATGTCAACTGAGACAAGGGAGGTTTGTGGGCAGTTGTTCAGGTAGCTGAAATAGTCAAGATCCGGTTCGTAAAGAGGTTGGCGATTGCTTTAGGGTCAGCAGATGATGTAATTAGGCTTAATTGCATTCTGTCGAAGTATTCGAGATAGAGGGATTCGCAGAGGATGGAAAAGCAGGAATAAGCTTGCTGGTGGAATGAAAAATCTGAGGCCGATCTGGATCTCAGGTAAGTTTTCCATAATTAGTTTCTGATATTGCGAAGAGTACGTAATTCATTATTATAGCAAGGAGGAGATGACGAGCAGTTTTTTCGCGGCAAATATGGAACAGATTGGAGAAGGCCGTCAAAGATTGCTGTGTATAAAAATTCGAGAGCGATATCAAATGGGGGTGTTATTCTTTAGAAAGAGGCCGAAGTTATTAACCTGGCTAGGTTATTAAGTTTAGCGAAGTCAACTTTACGGAAGTTAAAAGAAAGAGACTTCTCTAAATCAACGCTAATGTTGTCATGTTCATATGAAAAGATAAGAGCGAGGGGGGAGAGTCGGTAGAGTCTATATTTAGAAGTTTGTATTATATTGGTGAAAATCATAAATTTTTAAGATTGAAAAACAAAAAGTTAATACACAAACCGAAAATGTTTATTTCTAGCTTCTGCTGCTTCTTCAGATAGGAAGCAGAGCGTTTTCAATTACCACAGGCCCATGAATTAATATTTTATGTAATGTTGGATTCATTGGATACCATGAGTATAACTTCACATAAAGCCTTGCTGTATCCATTGCAAATGACTCAATTTTAATACATTAATTTTGAATCCACTTGAAATAGTTTTCAAAATTATGTTAAACCGGAATATCAAATTAAAATCAATCCCCGTTATTTCAGCGACAACTCATTGGTGTTTCCAAAACCAGCTCGTGGAAAATCAACAATAAGACCAAGCTTATTTCTAAAATATCTTTGAATTTCAATTATTCTGATTATACATATATCCTTGTCGTCCTCCGATCTAATTTGCCATTTTTTTAAATGCAGTTTATGGGATATATGTAAAAGGCTTTCAAAAAGTCTAATACGAGCATGTAAAATTGAAAGTCCAAACTCAAGAGCTGTTACATTGATTTCCTTAATTTCCAGGCTTAATTTATTGAAATCTTTTGAAGTCAACCCGCATATGAAGCACTTTTGAGTTGATGAGGTTCTGTTATGGCATTACACACTTTTCCAATTACCATTGTGAAAAGTAATGTATGTTTTACCTCGATATTAGAAAATTCAGTTTTCTTCAGTAAACCAATCTTATTTTTAATGTAATTCACTTCACTTCTGGTGATATCTGTGGTCTCTCTCACAAAATTCATTCTTATGTTTTTTTTTTTTTTTGTTTTTATAATTTGCGCGCGCCAAATGGGATATGAATACCATTAAATTATTTCAGGACACGGGCGTTTGTAGAAAATGAGAGAGAGAGAAAGAAAGATTGGTGTAGTGGGTTTGAAACTTAGGTGGTATTAAGTTTCAGTAAACTCCAAGGGTGGCGTCCAGATAACTGGAGAGCTTGTTTGTTTTGCATTTTGTCGTTGCTCATGATTCACAGTATTTTTTCCCTCCACCTGATGTCATCATCACGATCAGTTGCATTTAGGCCGGCAGAATCGAGGAGAAGACGGAGTTGAATTTTGCCAAATGATTTTTGGGCCACAAACCAACCTCAAAGGCACAAGTGAACTCTGAAAAATGGAAGCATCTGAATCAGAACTATCTTCGAATTTTTGTTTGTATTGGACTTGTTGGGACCCATCACACCCCTACTTAGTAATTAAATTAAGGGATTTGCGCTAGGTTTCATTTAAAGTTTGGGTAACCTTCTGCAATCGGGATCACAATGGATCTACATCGATCTAAGTGTGGCGTAGTAGGTCTTTCAACCTCTACGTCAACCCATCAAACCTAACCTAACCCTCTGCAAACTCATTAGCAATCAATGAGTGGTGTGGTCCAACAAATCCTGAAGATTAACCTCGGCTAAGGTTTCAGTAATAGTATATGAATCTTCAACCTCCATAAACCTCCATAAACTTTGCCTACAGTCAATCTGATGTGGTCATTCCAGGTAAGTGTTTTATTGAATATTATACCAAGATTCCTCACAGAGTCATCGAACTTGATGGTTATATTATTGAGGCATATTTGTGGAAAATACGACGTATCAATAAGATTTCTGGAGATTACCAGACATTTTGATTTGGTAGGACTTAGGCTAAGACCATTTGCACGTGACCAGTTTAGAATTATATTTAGATCTTCATTTACTTCGCATCCTCCATTTTCAACAAGACCCAATGGACAACTGTTAACCAACTGAACATCATCAGCACAAATATGAATGGAGGAGCTTACTAAAAGTGATGGGAGCTCATTTATGTATAAAGAAAAAAGAAGCGGGCCTAATATAGACCCCTGAGGAACACCTCAGGGGTCTATAGATGAAGATGGTACCGAAAACCTAATTTGGGTTCTAAGTTTATTGCATAGAATATTGTGGTCGACCGTGTCAAAAGCTTTGGGAAAATCTAAGAGAGTGAGAAAAGTTACCTTGTCGTCATCTACAGACCGTCTGATTTCTTCCACCACATTTATTATTGCCGTAGTACTGCTGTGTTTAGGACGAAAACCTGACTGATTTTGGCATAGCATATTATTACTGGTGAGAAATTTGCGCATTTGAGAATTCATAATCCTTTCTAGCATTTTAGAGAAAAAAGGCAAAATAGCTATTGGTCTATACTCATTACGATTTTTGGGAACGGGTACAATTTTAACATGTTTCCAAGCAGTAGGAAAAACTCCGGTCATGAGTATTGTATTAAAAAGATATGTTATATACTTTAATGTGAAAGGAAGAGTTGCCTTTACAAATACTGGATGAATTTCATCAAATCCAACAGAGTTAGACTTATGTAATGCAACTCTCTAAAACATCAACTTCAACGGCAGTGAAACTAAACCCAGTACCAAAATGCGCGCTAGAGATATCCTGTATGTTTGCAGAAGACATACTATTATAATTATTAAGGTCTGTAGAAGATAGTGAAGTAAAATTCTGGTTCAACTCATCGCAATCAACATTAATGAGATTTCTATTAATCTGTTTACCTACACCTATTTCTCTTAGATTTTTCCAAAGCTTATGCCCAGGTAGAGCAGAATCCAATCGCGAGGTGTAGAAATGTCTCGTTGACTTTCGTATTTCAAACGTAACTTTGTTTCTTAAATCACGGTATACCCTCAGAAGCAAATCGAGTCTAAATCGCTTCCAACTTTTGTAAGCTTGATTTCGCTTTCGGATCAAATCTTTAATATTTTCTGTAAACCAGGGTTGCTCTTTTCTTCGCACTGATGAGGTTTTCAGGGGGATATGAACATTAAAGGGATGGCTAATATTTCCTTGAATAAAAGATACTTGATCATCTACAGAGGGCATTGTATATATTTGAAACCATTCGATTGACCTAAGGTCTTCTTCTAGTTGACGTGAATTAATGCTTCTGAAGTCTCTGTAGCTGTGAACAGTATTGAAGCAGGCTGGTTCACATTGGAATGTTAAATGAATGAGATCGTGATGAGAAAAGTAAGAAGCAGAGAGTTGATCATAATGGAGAACTTTATTCAGATGACTAACAAAAAATACATCAAGAAGTGTGCTGGAGTCCTTGGTAAAGTGTGTGGGGGTTGATGTATTTACTGGTACTAGATTAAGCGTTCTCAAACTATCAGCTAGGGATGATTCAAGTAGGAGGTTGCTACTAAATGGAGCTCATCTAACACGGATAATAATGGAGTTGCGTCAATGTGTTTTTTAGGTCTATATACTGAGCCTAGCAAAATTTTGTTTTGTTCGCAAATAATTTCAATGAACAAATATTCTATCTTACTACTAGGCGGAGACTCGCGTATTAATCTACAATGTATATCATCACGAACGTAGATCGTCACACCTCCCCCAATACGCCCCACTCTATCGCACCTAAACAGCCGATACCCATGCAGAGAATATGAAGCATCACTCAGTTCCTGTAAAAACCAGGTTTCAGTTACACATACCACATCAACTTTGGAATCTTCATACAACTACCCGAACTCATCAATTTTTGGACTTAAACTCTAAGCATTGATATAGCTTACCTGTAACCCAGCACGCTGATCACACAAAACTTTTAGCATCATTCGCGTTGTATCATTTCTGTTCTCGACTATTGGTTCCCTAATATTCTCATCAGGACCAACCATTATTATGACCCCCAAAGATATGCACCGCACCGTCAGAAAGATAAGCTGCGCAACTAGTGAAAATAAGAGACCACACAACCAGTAAAGGCACAAACAGGATGATGATCGGGTATATAGAAAAATCGGAAAAAACTTTATAATTCATTGTTATTATGTAAAGAGTGAGAAAATTAAAAAAAGAAAAAAAGATAAAAAAGAAATAATAAAATAAATCGAAGTCCAGTAAAACGCCGTTTGTTTGTTTACTTCTGCTTTCTTGATCAGTTATCAGCTGTGTTTGTTGTCATCGGTGTGGTAGCAATGGTTGTAAGGTCATCGGCATTATTAATCAAAACAGCATCTCCATTGCGGTTTCTTTACGTAAACAAGTCCACGCATGGTAAACACTGAGAACAGTTTCTTGTCTCGCCTAATTTTTAGTGCATACTGCAAGAGAGAGCGATTTTTGACAGTTAAACATTCGTGTATATGAACACGAGAATCGCCACAGTCATCAACACCAAGGTCTCGAAGGAGGATTGGTTGTTTTGAAGTTTTCCGGTAATTAGCTATCGATCGCAGTACAATACTTTTATCGTGCGGTGATAAAAATTTAATCAGAATTGGCGGTTGTGATGAGTTGTTTGTTGACTTAAGGCGAAAAATACTTTGTAGTGATGGTGGCTGGTGCCCACTGATGCGAACACACAGGTGATTGAATATCAGTTTAAGATTTTCCGCCGGGAGCAAGGGAACACCGTGTAAAAGTGCGTCGCATATAATTTCTTTTAGTTGGTGCTTTTCCTCATTTTGTTCCATTCGAGTGATGATATTGTTGATTGCCTCTTCCTGTTTTGTTATTTGATCCCTTAGCTCTTGTTTTACAGTGTCGATTTCATGTTGCTTAGATCGGCAATATCGGTGTCGAGTTTTTTGGTTATTCTCCCTTCGGCTTCCGCTATTCTTAATGTGATAAGAAATGTTATGGACTCACTCTGATTTTTAAGAGACTCCTCCAATCTGTTCCAATTTTCGTCTTTGCTGTCATCAAAAGAGAGTTTTTTAAGCAGTTTTTTCGCTGGAGACATTAGCTGGTTTTTAGTAGATGGTGAGTACGTTTTCCGTTTTCCAGACATATTAGCAGGTTATTGTGGTGTGTGTGTGTATATGTAGGTGAGGAGGGGTAAATATGCGTTTCACTCAAGACTGTTTTATGTAAGAAAGCAACTGGGGCCGAAGATTTCAATTTTACACCGATTATTTTTAATATAAAACTTGATTGTATAACTTAAATTACGATTTCATAAGAGAGCAAGGATATTTAAGACTATTTTTACGAGTTTCAAAGCCTTGGTACATGCGAAATAACGCTCTAAACTAAAATGAATATTGCCACCGAAACACACAGGTCTACTCAGTAATGCATTTAGAAATATAACCGAAGAAAGAAAAGAAAATCACTATAAGCTTTTTTATATATTGTTGCTCTTTGAGGAGTTTTCAAGAATTCCGTCAAAACTTTTGATGCCGCATTTTTCCCGATTCCCTCAATTTCATTTGAGCTGCATAAGTTAATTCGTCAGTTTGAGCTATTTTCCTTAATTTTTCGGTTTTTCTTCTATTACTCCTATCACAAATTTTTCAAAAGATTTTCAGGTCGCTCAGGTTTGGCACAAGAGATGGGAATTTTGAATGACCCTTCTAGCCACGATTTATTTTTTTCTAAAAATGTATCTTTTTTGGAGCTGGATTCAACCCATTTTTTCTTAAAATCGTACGAAAGTTTAGAAATTTCAGGCTTATAGTTTTGAAGTTGTTCTTGCGAAAAAGGCCAGCAAGTAAGAAACTTTTGAGATAGTTTAATTTTTCATTTATATTCCCGCTACAATTTTCTTCCATAATACTGAACAGATAGTTTTTCGTTGCAACCCTTGAACCCGATGATCCTAATAGAAAAAAATTGTTTGTTTTAGGTTTTTTACGCCTACTTTTGACTTATAGCACAAAAACTAAACACTCACCGTATATTTCCACAATAGCAAATAAAATGCTCTCGAAATCCCCCAAGAACAATTCACTTAAAACAATTCAATAACATATAGCACATAATAATAAAAAAATAAATGTATGGCGTATGAGTGTTTTTTTTTTTATCCGGAAATGTCCGGAAACAAATCTTTTTGAATTAGTTAAAAGAATAATCAAAGCTACCATAAGTCTTTAAATCAAAGCGGAATGGCAGGGTGTAGTATAACAAAACACTTAGACTTTAAAACAAAAATATGAAAAATATCAACATATGGAGAAGTATTTTCCCACTGTCATTTAAACAAATAAAAAAAAATTAATATTCCTGCAGCTACTTTTAAAACATTATTCCATACCCGCAATTGAACTCTCCATTTGAAAATTTAAGGTTTGTAATCACAGCCACTCACAATCACTCTCTAAACAATACTCACCAAATAACCAATAATTACAAAAAAATTCAACAAAAAAAAAAAAATAAAACAGTTGACTTTGAACTTTTTTTGTCACGCCACACATTCTACAACAAAAAAAAGCATTGCATCATATGAATCCATGTATATTTGCCGTCCGCTATGTAAAGCACTTACTTCAAAATTTTACTTTTTAGAAAATCGACTTTTGTCCACGTTTTCGATTCAAATACTCCACAACAAAACATTTATGCAGTGAGGGACAATGTGAGTGAAAGTCCGGAATCTTCGATTCGTCGTCGTGCTCAACTAATTGGGATTTCTCCAACGTCTGTGTGAAAAACGCATCGCGACCTGCAATTCTTTCCGTAAAAAGTGACTCAAGAACTACAAGAAGATGACCACCAGGGACGACGGAACTGGAGTGCAAAAATTTACCAATTGAATAGACATTACCCTAAATTTTTTTAAAAATTGGACAAACAAAATAGCCGGATATCGGGAGTGGAACACCGACCAGCAATTCATGAACGACCTCTTCAACGTTTGGTGTGTTATTTGGGGTGGTGGGATAATTGGACCTTTTTTTGTAATGTCGATGGCGAAACTGTCACTGTTAACTTTTACTGTTGATTGATATCGTGCGATGTTACAAACACTTTTTTTTTACCTGAAGCTCGTCTTCGGTTCCGAAACATTTGGTTTCAACAAGACGGTGTCACATGCCATACAGCCAGATTAACAGCAGGCATTTCCAGGCAGGGTCATGTCGAAATTTGGGAATATCAATTGGCCGCTTCCAGATTTAAAGCCATCGACTTATTTCTCTGGGATTATTTGAAGGATCGGGTGTACGCTACCAAAGCAACAACATTGCAACAATGTTTGGTGGAAAATGCTCGAGAAGAAACACCAACTTGAAAGCGTTACAAAAATTCAAAGGGCAGGCTGTCAGGGGGTAACGAGATCGATGAGATCAACACCGACAGCAGCTCTGGAAACAATACTGAATCTTCTTCTACTTGACATATATTGCGGGAACACGGTAGCTAAAACTGCACTAAGACTAAGGGAAGTCTATCTATGGAAAGCTAAACCCTACGGTTGTGCCTTAATTCTAAACCGATGGAATATATTCAAACTCCGGACGGAAACGGACTACATAATTCCCATGCCAAACTATAACCGAAAGTTCTCTATTAAAATTCCTAGCAGGGAGGAATGGGATGAGCGAAGAGTCTGTTTCGAGAATGAACTGGCCATCTTTACCGACGTCTACTGTGAGTCTCGAAATATACATCGCTTGTTTAGACTTAAGGTAGTCTTTCAAGCAGAACTTACTGCAATGAAACAAGCTATTTATATTATTATTGCGGGAGATATTTCAGGGCAAATAATCAGCATCTATGTTGATAGCCAAGCGGCCATTAAGGCGTTAGAGTCACAATCACTAAGATCCAAGCTCGTAAAAATTTGTAAAAATCGACTGTATGTTATATCAGCGGCCAACACGGAGAACCCGCGCTGGGTACCGGGCCACATTGATATCTCCGGTAGCGAAAAAGCGGACGAACTAGCCAGAGAAGGTTCGTTTATAAGCCCTTCACGGGCCCCTTCCGAAGCTAGTGTACCGCTTATACAGGGAGATTGACAGTGAGTCTAATGAGGAAGCTAATGAACGCTGGTGTTGATTAGATACATGCGCTACAGTCAAATCATTATGGCCAGTCTACGACAAAAAGATATCTATCAATCTTATAGAACTAAGTCGAAGGGATATCCGCATAGTTGGCGTAGTGATAGGATACTGTGTGATAGGTAATCACGCAGCATGGCTAGGGTTACCTCATAATAACTATTGTAGAAGCTGCAGGGACGTAGAGGAAATAGAATTCGTTCATCATCTCCTGTGTGACTCCAGCTCTGGCCAGTAAAAGAAGCCATGCTTTTGGCAGATACTTCTTTTCAGAGCTGGATGAGCTGGCATTGAGCTAAGAAAACTCCTGATATTCATACATTTATCTGGGTTGTTAAGCCTAGCGGTCGAAAATTTGAATTTTTAGGTTCCAGGATTCTAAATACTCATAGTGGTCTAAGTGAGCTGTTGAGAACCCTGTCAACAAGGGCACCCATTGCAATAATTTAAAGACAATACACGCAACACATTTGCAGATATTCCGGACCACATGCTGTGAAAAGTGATGAAAAATGTAATTGAAAGGGCACGCGTTTGTGCCAATGCTAGAGGTGGGCATTTGGCCGATATTTACAGATTTTTGTGTTTGCTTTTTAAATGATTCTAATTTCAGATCGACCGTAGTCCAGAAAAGCACTCTTTATAAGTTGTGGATGTATTCACTCTAGTTTAGGTTATGCTATGACGACTTCCTCGTTAGTTAAAGAAAAACTCACTATGACTAGGTGTAGTCCATTCCCTCCGTCGTTTGCCTACCTTGTCGTGGTGGAGGGGCTGAGTAAGGACCGATGATACTCTTGAGCTATACCTGGAATAGATCCAGGAAGATAGAAGGGTGGAGGTCCAGGAACTAAAAGGTAAGCAAATAGAACCTACACAAACAAAAAAAAAAAACATAGAGAGTACAACTGAAAAAAGAAGAAACACGGATGGGGATATACATCCAAAAGTCGGCAGAGGCCACGGCTGCCGGCGAGGGCTTGGCCCCGAAAGGGGATAAGTCGCCAGTGGCTACTACTCTCAAGCACAATACGAACACAAATAAAAATAAAAACAACTTCGGGTTGCAGCACCTCTTCACTGCAACAGATAAAACCGAAGAGGGTGCAACAACATCAAGGAGCGAGGGAAGTACTGTCTCACAGTCAAAATTCAAAGACCCGAAAAGGCCGTCAACATCAAGATGACAGGCAGCCCCATCTATGAAATCTCGTCACAGGAGGTCGTATATAGATGTAGCAGCCAACCTTCTGGAGATGGTGGTCTACAACAGAAATGACGAGGATGGGAAGATACCGGAGGAGCTACTTGAACGGTTGCAGAAAGCTCTCAATGCTGCCCTGGACCAAACACTTTGTGAGAATCTGACGACTTCCCTGAATTTCCTGGAGGCAGGTTTCAAAGGCAGCCGCTACCACATATGCTGTCAGGATAATGCCTCGTCGGAGTCGTTAACTAAACTAACATCTAGACTCAATGGTTAGGAAGGAACCAACCTAGTGGTTCTCCTGGCGGGAAAGATTCCCAGATTAACCAGGGTGTCCGTTTGGATCCCAGGGGTATCGAGGAACCTGCAACGCTATTTGCGCGGATGAAGCTGCAAAATAAGGACCTTAAGACAGAAAAGTGGAAAATCTACCACGCAAAGGAGCAGGCAGGCAAAGGCCAACTAATCGTGGTAGGGATTGACGAAGAATCGCTGGGGTCACTAGTCCTATAAGGGGGTAAAGCATTATGCGGCTTTCACCAGGTCAGCTTTGTAATCCCTTGATTCCACGAAAGAATTAATGAAGGTAATCCAAGCAAACCTTCAGCACAGTAGGGCGGCAACTGCCAACCACTGTGCTTACCCCTTAGCAGGGAAAGCGGATATCGCCCTCATCCAGGAACCCTATTGTCTGAATAATAAGGTAACAAGATGAGGGAACAACCTGAAAGTGATTGCAAATAACGGAAACAGTAAGTGTAGAGCGTGTATTGTGGCACAAAAGCATATTAATAGTTTCTCTATCCCACAGATCAGCACAGGCGACCTCACAGTTACAAGTCTTGAATATATGGTAAGAAATAGCGAGACCAACCAAATTATTTTGGCTTCTTGCTATCTCTCCCTATGACCGCCTAGCGATGTGTTAAAGAAGAGTGTCACCAACAGAAGAGTCTCATAGTGGGAATGGACTCTAAAGCCCACCACACTAACTGGGGAAGTACGAACATCAACAAAAGAGGTGAGTGTTTGGCCGATTATTTTAATATTGAAAACTTTATTACCTTTAATGAGAGCTGTACACCAACCTACATAAATAAAATTAGAAGGGAGGTATTAGATATAACCTTATGCGACGTTAGGTTTATACACCTGGTGTCGAACTGGAGGATCAATAATGAGATCTCCTTTTCGGACCACAGGTGTTTGGGTTTTGATATTGGAATTGATCACAAATCCAAAATAATGATTAGGAATCCTAAGAAAACAGATTGGTCCATCTTTGTACGTAATCTTCAGAGAAAGCTGACACCAACTCAGGATAACAGCTACACTGACATTAACCAAATACACAATGAAGTCCTCAAAGTACAGAAGTGTAGTATTGAATCTTTTGAGGCCGCCTGTCCTCTAAAACCTGTACCTAGAAGTGTAAATAAAGCTCTAAGAACCAACGAAGAAGCAGACTGGGAATCCTATAAAGAAAGTAAAAGAAGCTTCAAGAAGCTCACCAGGACTGCTAAAAGGGAATCGTGGAAAACTTTTTGCACCAACATATGCGTTAATAATGGAACAGCGTGATTAAAGAAGAACCTGTCTAAGGAGCCACCAAGTTATCAACTTCTACAGGCGGGCAATAACTTGGAAACCGCAGACAATATCTTGGAGACGCTGATGTATGTACACTTCCCAAATTGTTTCAACGAGGCAGCTACACCTTCCAAGCGTGGGCTCACTCGAACTGATACAAATTGTGAGGACACTGAGAACCTAGTTGATGCAGATAAAGTGATCTTAGCTATTAACTTATTTGCGCCATATAAATCACCGGGCATGGACGGAATACTTCCCATCTTCTTGCAAAAAGAGACACCCTAAAGAAAACCCTGGTCAATATCTTCAAGGGATGTCTATATCATGAATACACACCAACACAATGGCAAGAGGTGAGGGTGGTGTTCCTGCCGAAACCCGGGAAAGATTTATTCGCAGCAAAGGGCTATAGACCTATTAGCCTACCGTCCTTCTTACTATAATCAATGGAGAGAATCTGTGATAACTACATCAGAACACAGATTACAAACTCGCGGCTGTGTCCTAATCAACACGCATAGCTCAAAGGAAAATTAGTTGAGATTAGCTACACCAGGTTGTATCCACAATAGAAGATGCTTTTGAAACCAAGCAATCAGTCGCAGGCGTTTTTCTAGATACCAAAGGGGCATTTAACAATGTGAAAACTCAAAAAATTGTGGAGGCACTCTCGATATATAGTACTGTAAAAACCAAACAATAAACAATTGGCTAGAACACATGCTTACAAACCGCATTAACACAGCTTCACTGGGAGACGAAACAAGAAGGAGAACAGTCCGTACGGGAACACCACAGGGGGGGATAATATCTCCTTTTCTGTGGGTGCTCACAATTGACAACCTTTTAAAAGCACTAGATGGAACCTGTGCGAAATGTGTAGCGTACGCAGATGACCTAGCCATTCTGATAAGAGGTAAGCACCCTTCGAATCATAAAAGAATGGGCGGAGGAGAGTGGATCCAAATAAAACGGAAATGGTTTTCTTTACAAAGAAAACGAAAACTAGTGACTTTCACATTCCACAACTCGGAGGACTATCACTACAACTCCGCGACAGCGTCAAGTATCTGGGCATTATATTGGACAGGAAACTGACCTGGAGGAAGAGTCACCAAAGCCAAGAGAGCATATTGAATATGCAGGAGGGCCATCGGGAAGACATGGGGCTTGAAACCGAAACAGGTCCACTGGATATACGAATGTGTAATAAAACCTATCATCTTCTACGGTATAGTTGTATGCTGGCCAGTGATGAGCAAAAAGTATGCAAGCGACTTGCTAACTAAGGTACAACGTATGGTATGCCTGGGTATTACAGGAGCACAATCCTCAACACCAACCGCGGCCATGGAAGCGATACTAAACATTCTACCAGTGCACCTCGAAGCGAAGAAGATTGACGGAATTTCAGCCTCACGGCTTAGAACTATCGGCCGTTTCATCGGTGGTTCAAATACGGGACATCGAAAAATCACCGAAATGATAAGAGTAATGACACCACTCATCAATTGCCCCAGTGATGTTGTTGAAAAGTCGTATACGTTCTCCAACAACTTCGAAACAATTTTCCCCGCAAGAGAATATGGGACGTATGAAAGAACGACAAGAAACTCCAATGGGATATCGGTATATACAGATGGCTCTAATATATCAGGGGAATCAGGGGCTGGCATCTTCAGTGCTAACCCACCGATTGAACTTGCTATTCACCTAGAGCCATTTGTATCGGTGTTCCAGGCAGAAGTCTATGTAATTATGAAGGCAACTGAAATACTCGCAGAAGACAACAGCGAAGGGAGGCAAATCGACATCTGCTCGGACAGTAAAGCAACAATTACCGCGATTACAAACCCCATGTCGAAATCATGACTAGTAAGGGAGTGCAAAACTAAATTAAACTAACTTGCCAGATGCAATAGAGTCCATCTTACATGGGTACCGGGGCATGAAGGTGTACCGGGTAACGAAAAGGCAGACGAATTAGCAAGGAAAGGAGCGGGCAACACATAACTGAACCCGGATAATACAATAGGGGTCCCTCTGACAACTATTAAAACAATAATCAATGAAAAGATACGACAAGAGTTCAATAACTACTGGAAGAATCTAGACACGTGCAAAGTTGCTAGATCTATAATAACTAAACCGACTAACAACATAGCAAAAAGGGCTCTTAACTCAAGCAGAACACAATTGAGATTGATGGTGGGACTTTTAACAGGGCACATCAATCTCAACAAACATTCGCTCAGACTCGGGATAGCTGATACAACAATCTGTGCCAACTGTGAAGAGGAGGAGGAAGATATAGAACACTTCCTCTGCCACTGCCCTGCTACAGCGAGGTTAAGACTGAAAATTCTGGGATCTCCAAGAATTCCGGATATTACACACCTCAGTAAGAAAGGAATCGGGGATATATTGGAGTTCGCCAGACGAACACTACGATTCCCCGATCACTATACCATTTAGTTTCCCGTTGATACTCACCATGATACCAATACCTAAATCCTATGAACGTATAATTCCCAAAGCACAGCACTATTCCTTACAGTTCCATAGACGAGGGGAACACAACGGGGCCAACGGAGGCCTAAGTGGAGAGCATAAGCTCGCTCTCTTAAACCAACCAACCAACCAACCAGATGTAGTCCATTGTACAGCCAATTAAACAATTAAATCGATTTCTTTTTATTTACTCGTAAAACCACATGAAATGAGTGTGAGGTCATAAAAGGCTTCGAAAAGATTTGGTAATATAATAATGCCCCTGATTTTCTTTCTAACCTTTACATTAAAAATAATCCTATATTTATTTAAGTTCAATGCGTGTGGGGGTAATAACGTTCCGTTGAGATACATTACGAGTACCGTGGCCAAGAGGACTCGGAAGTTGTGCTAAGCCAACCCAACTTTCGGCGATTCTGGAGATCTGTGTTCTAACATCAGAGGCGTATGGCATTGTTAAAATAATTATTAGCTATATAGTATCAAGCGAGACTTAAGGGTGAAAAAGTAATACTCGTACTGCACAAAGAAGAAAATTCAAATTAAATGTGCTTTCTAATGTCCTCTGATTTGAGCCTGCAACAAAAAAAGTTCAATCAAGGAATTTTCATTCTACTATTCACTATTACTGTTCAACTATAATAGTTTCACCAGATCGTAACCCCTTTTTATAGCATAATACTTAATCCAAAGTAGCTATAAATCTTCCATTTGAGTATCAACGATTGATTTTGAACAACCACCAGGTATGTACCAAAACAGCGTCCGCATTTGTACGTGTTTATTAGATCCACGATATACTATCATCCAAACGCTGTATTTAATATAATCCTGTTGATGTAGAATAGGTATCTGAAAGTATATAAATATGTACTATACTAATTTAAAAAGTAAACATCCTCACGTCAATATCCGCAAATAAAAATTCAATATATCAAATGCTTGAGAGGACCAGTAGAGAAAAAAAAAAATCCCCTGTACCAATAGCAGCAGCATATTCAAGCCGTCAAAAACAGAATCAAACACGAAACCACTCTACCTATATACTCGCACTACTAGCGCAGAAAAAACAGGATTCGATTCTTTATGACTTCCCCGGTGAAAGTTACCAACGATTTTCCGATTCCTTTCAAGTTGAATACTACTTGCAACGATACTACCACCAAACTAAAAGCTGAACATGGAGCAGCCGTAGAGAGCGGCAATGCTTTGTGCTATTTTGGTCGTTGTCCATCTCTCGTGTTCTTGTGTTGGCACATAAGCACAAGGATATTCCACCGCTAGATGAAAACCACACGTACTGACCATTCCATTAAGCTATTCATATTATCCTGCCATAAGTTTCACTGCATAAACTACACAGGAGGAAACGGATTTTTAAAAGCCAAAAACTTATGTGTGTACATTATATGTACATAGTATTTACAATTCACAGTAGAGGTAGGAAATTATTGAAATATTTTGTAATAATTTTTTTCATCCAACTACAGAAAGGTGGCGGGTAAAACACTGTACTTTTCCATCTAGAGAGAAGCTACCTTCCTTAAAATCGTAGAAATGTTGGCAGTCAGATATAATTTTGATTGCTAGGTGGCGCAACACATGGGCTCCCGTAAGTAAGTGGAAGTGGCGGTTCTGTGAAAAGAACCCAATTAACACTAGGTGGCGTTTTGAAACCACAACTCGTGTAAACCTGTGTTGAAATCCAACCTGTGGAATTTAAGAAAGTTATTAGTTCTTTAATGTTTTTCCTGAGATCCCCTCGAATGAAATGAAAAAGGGTTTGCCTAATGCTCGTTGTCTGGCCCTAGCTAGAGCCGGACAGGAGCATATATAGTGGGTGAGGGTTTCTTTTCCGGTTGCGACCTTGCAACTGCAGCAGTGTATATTATGTGCGATACCTAGTCTGGTTGCGTGGTCTCCCATTGCGTGGTCTCTCCTATCACTATGTCTTTACGCATACTATTTAGGGAGTCGTCTGTCTTTGATTTGTTGTAGTTTGGCCACATCTTTCTAGATATCCCTCTCTTATGTCCCGTATCTCCTTGTGGGTCCTAGGGCCTCTACAATGCCTACGCGCCATCGTGTGCGATTTTTGAAAATGTGCCTCAGCTCTCCCCAACTCTTTCCCAGTTGTCGTGCTCCTTCTCAACTGTTCTGCGCCACGTACTCCTAGGACCGCCGCGTATCCTGCCATCCTGGGTAAACGGGTTCCATTGCATCGCTTGGTTAGCTATGGACCTGTCACCCTTTAGGAGAGTGTGACCGATCCACTGCCACTTTCGTCGTCGTATGGTTGTGCCTACAGGTTCATGGCCCGTACTCTGATAAAGCTGTTCGTTAGAGATACGGTTTGGCCAGAATATCCTTAAGATGTAACGTAGACACCTCTTGACAAATGTTTTCAGCTTCCTCGTGATAGTGACGGCCACTCTCCAGGTACCACATCCATATAGCAGCATGGATTCAACGTTGGAACGGAACAGTCGTAGCTTGGTGTTTAAGCTAATTGCATTACTTCGCAAAACTGTGGATAGCATCCCAAACGCAGATTTTGTTTTAAATATTCGGCTGGCTATATCCAGTTCGGGTCCGCCATCGGTTGAGACAACACTCCCAAGGTATTGGAAACTCTCTACTCTCTCAACCGTTTGTCCAGCAAGGCATATACGAGTTGATGAGTTTGGTCCTAGGCTGATCATTTTTGTTTTTGCCGAGTTAATTTTCAGCCCAACGACGTTTGCTTCCCTCCCCACATTTGCTGTCATTTGGTGATGGTCCATTTTTATGTGAGACAGTAGGCATATATCGTCGGCATAGTCGAGGTGTTTGAGTTCAGATGTGAGAGTCCATCGAATTCCTCCATTTCTTGTTGATAAGGCCGCATTCAGCACATCGCTAATCACCAATAAAAACAGTACTGGTGAAAGTATGCAGTCTTGCCGAACCCCACTTTGGACTTCGAATTCCTCAGACAGCCTTCCTCTGTGCAAAACGTGACATGTGGACCCATCATATGTAGCCCTGATAATTGCTATTAATTTATCAGGAATGCCTCTCCTGCGCAAGGCACGCCAAATAAATTCCCGATTGACACTATCAGACGCCTTTTCAAAATCGATGAACAGCAGGTGAAGTGGTGATCGATATTCAACACATTGCTCGATGATGATCCGCAGGGTGTTGGTGTGGTCGACACAGGAGGATCCAGAGCGGAAACCTGCTTGTTCGGCGTCAAGTGTGTCTTCAAGGTGTTCTTTGATTCGCTCCAGGACGATTCTAGCTATTGTCTTGGCCACAGCAGGCAGCACGCAGATACCTCTCCAGTTTTCGCACTGCATTAGGTTGCCTTTTTTAGGGAGCTTGACGATCATTCCCTTTTTCCACTAGTCCGGAAAACTCTCGGCTTCCCATGTTCTCCCGACAAGTGGGAACAGTATCTCTCCAGATGCTGTTGGCGCAGCTTGAAAGAGCTCCGCAGGTATGACGTCAAGTCCTACCGCTTTATTAGTTTTCAGTGCTTTGATTACGTTAATAATCTCCTCCTTCTGGGTTGTGGTGCGAATTCGGGAATTTCTTTCTACCGACACTTCAGTCTAACTTGGGTGCATATTGCTGGCGAATACTCGGTTTAGAACCGAAGCAAAATGCTCCTTCCATCTCTTCAGATGGAAGGAGCTCCTTCCAACCGTCCTAAGCCTTTCACTGGGTGTTGAGTAGAGCTTCGGCCACCTATAAGCTCTTTAGTGATTCTATAAACGGTTCTGCTGTCGCACCTCGCTGCTGCTCCTTCTGCTTCAGTAGCCACGTCTCACGCTACGCTGTACTTCTCTCTCCTTCATTCGATATAGGAACTCAAGCTGCTGGAGTTGCTGCAATTCAAGCTCTTAGCTGTTTTCGTTCGTTGATCCTTCTCCAGGTATCCTCGGAAAGGCACGCCCTATGGTTTTCCTGCGATCGACCGACAATCCTTTCAGCACCTGGTGTCAAAACAGTTTTCACAGCGTACCAATAGTCTTGGATGGTGGCGGGCAGGGAGCTGCTGATTGTTTCCACTCCATGTGAGAGATGGTCCCTTAATTCTTGGCGCACTGTGGGAACTCTCAGTCGGTCTACGTTGAACCTAGGTATTCTTGTGTCGTTAGATCTACGAACGGCAGCAGTGCGTAATCGGAGAGTAGCTATCATAAGATGGTGATCTCGTACCAACCCCATGACGGCACCTCGCCTGTTTCGAACGTCTAGGAGACTACTTCTAAAACGGCGACTGATGGCAAAATGGTCAATTTGGTTGGAGGTAGCTTGCCTGTCAGTTGACACCCAACTGATTTTATGGCAGGCTTTGTGCTCAAACATGGTGCCACTTATGACATGACAATTTGCGTTACAAACTGGTTGTAGAAGGTCTCCTTTCTTCCTCAGACGAAACATCCGTAGGGGCGTAACACTGTATAATGGTGACGCGACGTACTCTTGTCCGGAATCTGGCCGCTAAAATCCTTTCTAGATATGACACAGTTTGTTAGCCTAGCGGCTAGGCCCTAGCCCATCTGAGGTTGGCTTTTCTAAGGAAGATTGAGGAGACTTTTGCCTTGACTGCTCCCAGCGGAACGAGAACTGGTTCTGCGAATGAACAGTGAAGGGCTGAGCCTTGTCTAACCAGTCCGTCGGCTTGTTCATTCCCATAAACGTTACTGTGCTCTGGAACCCAAATTAGGGTTATTTTGAATTAACCATCTAGCGAGGCTAGCTCACTTCGGCATTGTTTTACTAGTTTGGATGATATAGTAACCTAGTCAATAGCTTTGACAGCTGCTTGGCTGTCAACAAATATAGCGATCTTTTGCCTTGGCGTTATATTTGCGGGTAGTTTGATCTGGCGGCAGGCTTCGCGGATAGCGAGTAATTCCGCCTGGGAAACGCGGATAAGAGCCAAATAAGGGTAATTTTCTTTTAAGAGTCTAAACTTGGACACAGTGCAGCAGAAGTAACCAGAAACATCAACGCAACATTTGGAGAAAGCATAACTAGTGAACGAACAACTACATAGGAGTTGGTTTGATAAATTTCGTTAAGCTTTGAAAATGAGTCTCGTGGTCACCCTGAAGCCGCTATATACAATGATGAGCTAAGGGTTTTAGTGGAATCCAATGGACGTTAAACTATTAGAGATATTGCAGAACAACTAGGCGTCCACTATTCAATAGTTACTCGACGTTTTAAAGTACAGTGGAGTAACTGTGAAAAAGCTGGATAAATGGGTTCCACATGAATTGACGGAACGGAAGTTTGCTCTTCTCTGCTCGAAACGAATGAGATCCACTATTGCATAGAATTGCTACGTATGATAAAAAGTGGATGCTCTACGATAATAGTCGTAGATGTGCGTAGTGGGTTGACACTAATGAAGCACCAAAACACATGCGTGTACACATTATGGTGTAGCTAGTGTTATACACTATATCTTCCTAAAACCTTGCGAAATAATAAATGCAGCGAATTACTGCTTGAAACATATGCATGACACAGGGTTATACTGCTCCATGATAACGCGAGG
This sequence comes from Pocota personata, assembly GCA_963082735.1. Taxonomy (NCBI): domain Eukaryota; kingdom Metazoa; phylum Arthropoda; class Insecta; order Diptera; family Syrphidae; genus Pocota; species Pocota personata. The sequence continues at coordinate 46,672,924 of OY720429.1, read as the reverse complement.
CCACAAGTATTACGTACAACCGTGCGTTGCATCAACTGCACTACGAAACTTTACCTCATCCACTTTATTCCCTGGACCTTTCCCAACTGATTATCATTTGATTAAGCATTTGAATCATTTTGTTGCGAAGAAAACATATCGATACCTTCCCGGAAGAATGTATTAAGCGACAATTTTTCAGCAAATGACTTTTTGGCATGCTCTTATAAATTGTGCCAAGCGAAACGATATTGGATCTTGGTTTGACGTCTCTACCATTGATACAAACGCCTTCGAAGAGCCAGGATTCCTAGATTTTACAAAAATGTATTGAAGTCAATGGCTTCGATTCTATTTCTTGAAAATAAAGGTTCAATACCCATCGTGTATACAGGAAATTTAATGGTTATAGAACTGCTTCAACGGGTCCAACTATTCATTCGCTGGTGGATCATTTTGCTGAATTCTGGACTGTTTTAGATCTAAGACGCACGGGTAAACCTCGAATTGGCAGATCGGTCGAAAATATTGATGTTGTGTGACAGAGCATAGCAGAAAACGCGGGGAAAGACGTACAACAATGGAGTTACTGAGGCAACAATTTCCAAATCGGATAATTTCTAAATATGGCGATTTGAGTTGGCCACCACTATCTCCTGACTTGACTGCTCCAGATTTTTTCTTGTGGGGCTTTCTCAAGGTAAAAGTGTATGTAAGCCCCAAACCTTGCAGCAACTAAAATAATTCAAGAAGAAATTGGTCTCCTACCGTAAGAAACACACCACAAAGTTATGGAAAATGCCACAAAAAGAGCAGGTTTTTGCGTTCACGAAAATGGTTCTCATTTAACTGACATTAAAATAGTTTTCATCCATAATTTAAATAAAATAACCTTTCTTTTAAGATTCAAACTTTATGTTTTTTTCATTTCATTCAATATTCATTTAAAAAAACAATTCATATAGTCACCTTTGCCGCACCCTGTATAAATATCAAATTATATGTAATACAACATTATTTTTACTTGCGCCTATAGGGGTAAGTGAAGCAATACTGGCAAATTCCACTTTCTTCATGGTAGGGTAAACCGGGGTCGAAAGTAACAGGGACCGAAAGTAACATTCCAAATATACGAGGGCAAGGTGAAAAGTTCTCGTCCTGACAATGAAAGACTGCGATTTTCAGTTAAAAAATGATTTTATTTTTCTGGGAGATTATCCCTTGACTTCAACACACTTGGTCCAGCGTTTCTCCAACATCAATATTCCTTCTCGGAAGTGAGAGTCTGGAAGACTGTGAAAATTTTCATCTACGGCCCTCTCAACTTCTGCATTGGATGCGAAGCGCTTCGCAGAAACAAATTTCTTAAAGTTTGGGAACAGATGGAAGTCTGAGGGTGCCAAATTAGGTGAATAGGGGGGAATGGCCAAGCAAATCGTACCCCAAATCCCGCAGTTTTTCCATCGCCAACACACACTTGTGTACAGGTGCATTGTCCTGGTGAAAGATGATTTTTTTCTTCTTCAAGCCAGGCCTCTTCTCACGAATTTTGGCATCCAGCTGGTCAAAAAGGTTGGAGTAATATTCGCCTGTAATTGTTCTGCCTTTCTCAAAATAATCAATTAACAGGATCCCTTTCGCATCCCAAAACACACTGGCTATGACCTTTCTGGCAGATGCGATCGACTTCGTATTCGCGAACACGATATCATGCACTTTTTCGATGGTTTCGGGTGTGGTTGGGGTTTTTGGCCGTCTTTCACGTGGGTCATCTTCGAGGGACGTGCGACCACGTCTAAATTCAGCTGCCCACTTTTTAACGATTGACATGGAAGGAGTAGAGTCCCCGTAAACTTTTGTCAACTTTGGACGAATTTGCTTAGGGGTTAACCCATCCAAAACGAAGAATTTTATCACCGCACGATATTAAAGTTTGTACATTTTAACGAAAACACGTCAAGACGTCTACTGCAAAAATTCGTGTAAAGAAACTACTTGAGAGAACAAGTTGAAACTTGTCATACGAACTACGAGTAATGAGAAGTGCACCCAGGCAGGAAACATAAATTTTTGCTGATTGGAACGCCATCTCTGCGTCAGGCCGAGATATTTTCACCTTGCCCTTGGACATACATACATATATATTATATTATATTATACATTATATATTGTATTATATTATACAATTGTATACATAACTTGAGGATAGTATCTTCTGAGTACAGTTTACCTGTTTTTGAGTCTGAGTGCTCCAGTATCTTCTGTGGATTTACCTGAGCTGAAACCAGACTGATTTCTAGTAAATAAATTCTGATCATCCACAAAAGAACCATACGTAATTTTAGTAGCTTCTCAAAGAGTTTAGAAAAAGTGGAAAGCAGAGATATATATATTTAAGTAATCGATAACATCTTTGCAAATTACCCTTTTAAAAAGAGGTATAATTTCTGTACATTTCAAGGATTCTGGAAAACATCTATTACTTATGCTATGATTAAATAAGTAATATACTCGTAGCATGTCACTTATACTAAAGACAATCTTTTTTAAAAGTACATTTGTAATACCATCTCCGCAGAAGTGCGATTTGAAGTGGCTGAACTTTTTTGGTAGGGTGCCGTTAAAGATCGATGTTATGCTAACAATCCAAAAACGACTCAGCTGCTTAAGCACAATATTGATCGAGCTATTCGTAAATTAGAGCCCAGAACGATTGAAAATATACTGCAAATTGGGTTGACAGGATGGGCTATTGCCAAGTCAGCCGCGGCAGCCATTTAAATGAAATTATTTTTGACAAATAATCGAAAAGTATACCCTCTCCAATAAAGGAAAAATACTAAATTGATTTGTTTTTGAAGAGATTTTAAAAACAAAACTAACAGACGGCCCACCCTTTACTGTAGTAGAGAAACTAAAACAGCGGGTATCTACATTCATCTACGAGTAATTTCACTAGGCTAGGCACGACTAGGTCGCACGTACTTGGTCAATTTGTGCAATTCGTTCGCAAATTGTTCACGTTTCGAATTTATACAAAATTGATAAAAAGCCGGATAATGCCTATTACTGATGAATACCAGTGAGATAGGTAAAAACAGTGTTTTAGTCATTAAATATTTTTAAAGCTATTTTAGAGTTTGAACTGACAACAAAATTACAATCGAACCCCCCGTCCCCGTTTTCCTACCCATTGTGTAGAGTGAATAAAAAAATAGAAAAGGCATTTAGTTTTAGATTTACTCGTAGCTATGCAGATTTAGCGAAAGCTAATAGCTTTTACTTGAAAGACTGTGAATAACGTTTTGCTAAAACTTTCCAGCTAATGCTGGAAGTTCCGAATTAATTTCAAATATTTTTTTTTACTTTTAAGAGGCATTAGACATTGGGATCAATGACATAAGCCCAGAAACACGAAGACTTCTGAAAAACAACATCTGACAACAATTTTTTTACAATCTGTCAAAGTCAAAACGTCAGCCAAGATTTCGTTTTTATCATGGTGTAGTTCACGAACGAGCAACGTTTGTAATTATTGCAGATTACTACCGAAATTCTGAGTGAGTAGTCGCAACTTTAAGAGCGCTTACTCCAATTTTTAGTCGTAATAATCATCCCACCAGATGGATAAATTCGAGTCAACATATTCACTATTGAATGTTCCGGTGCCAGTGAGACAACGCACCGGTCGAAGTACCGAAAATATTGCAGCAGTAAGGGCTTCAGTTCAAAATGAGCCAAATCAGTCGGTACCACGCCATTCACACACATATTGGGAATCTCTCAGTCCACATTGTGGCGAATTTTGCTTAAAGATCTCTTGATCCTTTGAAGCATCTTGATGCTTTGAAGCGCCAAAACTTCTCCGATTGGGCTTTGCAAAAGTTTGAAGAAAATCCAAAAAATATGCATTATTGGACAGCAATACTCGTAAACGCACATGTGCTTCAAGAGACAAAAATTCACCGTGTTTTGTGGATTTCATGCCAGAGGTGTGATTGGACCGTATTTTTTCGTCGATGAAAATGATCGCCATGTTACGGTCAATGGAGTCGCTATCGTGCCATGTTGGAAGATTATTTTTGGCCAGAATTGGATGGACTTGACATCAGTGATATGTGGTTTCAACAAGATGGTGCCACATGCCACACAGCTGGTCAAACAATTGATCTATTGAAGGGGAAGTTCGGTAATCATGTAATCTCGAGAAATGGTCTGGTCGAATGACCAGCTCGTCCATGCGATTTAACGCCGATGGATTTCTTTTTATGGAGTTACGTTAATTCGTTGATTTATGCCAACAAGTCAATAACATTAGAGGAGCTTAGGAACTATATGTGGAAGAGTGGTTGAAAATTGGCTCCAAAGAATCGATCGCTGCAAATGTGCTCTCGGTGGTTATATGAACGAGATCGAATTCCGTACTTAAAATTAATATATGTACTATACCTGTAATAAATTTTAGCCGGATATCTTAATTATTCTGTGTTTTTATATAAATACAAATTTGTTATATCCTTATTGAAAAACCCTGTATTAAAGAAAAGTATTATGTGAATTGTTGTTCCGAAGTCCGTTGATAATGCTTCGTTGAGGTTTCTTCTTAAAAGGTTTCATCTTCGGAGAATCATTGCTATAGGAATTATTATTTTCGTCCGATATGAAGTGATCTTTTAAATACTTTGAATTGTTATGCATAACTTAACAGCAAACTATTACAGCAAGGCATTTGTTTAGTTTTATCCGCATCTTACTCTGCAGAATAGGAGACCGCTGCTCAAGTTGCCCAAAACAGCGTTCTATTATAACTCGTTCCTTTCTTTTGAAGATTATTGTACGTTATCTCTTCTAGGTGTTTTGTATAATATTTATGGCCTTCGGCTAATTAAGTATCCAACATCCCTAAGTAAAATCGCGTCACTTCGCTGTCCACTCTTGTTTTCATAAACACGTGATATTTACAGTATTCGACTGTAGTGAACTCTTAATTTAACCAACTAATTAAGGAAAATTGTACCGAAATTTGAGCTTTTATTGTCAACTTAATTGCAGGCTAAATTTTCCTGCAAATATGCCATTTTATTTTACAATTCATTGGTTATATAATGTTACTTACGTTTAGTTCCTTTTTATATGCTATGTATCTATTTACAATAAATTTTATAAACGTATGTATTTCAAAAAAGAATATAAAAAAGTTCGGTTAAACCCACGGAAATTGTTCTTTTCTCCAACTCCTCTCGGCACGTGATGATCGTCAAAGACAAAAACCCAGCTTGTCGGAAGTAGGGAAGCTATCATCATTCTCAACTGTCATTTCCAAGTGCTGCCAAGTTTGTCAACATTTAAAATTGCTTCTTATGCGTTAAAGTCTACTCCTCTCTTTTCACGACCATAACCCAATAAATAATTAGCTAACCATTCCACATTGCTTTCACTAAATCTGTATAATTTAATATAATCCTCAAGAATGTATTGAGTTCTTTTACCATAACGTTTTCGAACACGAATATTCATAAACGCAGCCATGACTAAGGATGTAAAGCAACTGACTATTTATTTCAAGTTAAATACAAGGCACACTGAAGAAAATGCAAGCTTTTGCTTAATATTGTATTTTTCACTACCTTTAGCATTTGCTGGGAAATTTAGGCTTTAACTTAAATTGAAAAACACAAGTCCTTGCTTAAAGATTTTATTCACTGCATAGACAGCATTTGCTGTAAGATTACCAGATTTAGCTATTGCTAATTGTTGAATAAAAACAACTGCTTTTACTGCCGCATTTTTAAGCAAATGTTTATAGCAATTGCTTTTGCTACTAGCGATGCTTAAGTGTATCAACCATTTGTTAGTTTTATTTTACACCGAATGCTTAAAATCAAGTGAATAAAAATTACCTTTTGCTTAAAAGATTTAGCAATTGCATAAGAACTGTGCAGCATGCCATATCGAATAGTAGGTGGTTACTGATTACACTGCGTGACAAAGTTTTGGTAACATGAGTGATGATACGTTTAACTGTTCCTTTATAGAGACTTAAGATAATAACGGAAAGCAAAACTGTTCTACAACGTCAACTTTTCGTGTTATTGACGCATTTATGTTAGCTACCTTCATCTGTTGTTAAGTGCAAAAATAACTCAATTTATTTGTCTTGCTCAGTCGGTTGGCAATTGGAGGAATTTAAAAAAGTGATTTAATTTGTGTTGAGATATTTTGAAGTGAAAATACTTACTGTTGGTCTTTAATGCGAGAAGATTCAACAAGTCACAAACGTAAAAGCTAAATCATAGAATACTGTTTTATAATAAATAAGAATTACAAATATTTTGTTATGTTCTAAAATATTATTTTCCATGAATTAAATGAATAAACAATAAACGTTTTATGACTTCTAATTTTGTACGTATTTTTGATATTATCTCTCGTCTCCATAACACGGAAACGGTACGTGTTACATAATTTCCATTGCTATATCCTTAAATAGAATTTCCAATTAATAAAGGAACACCTTATTTTACTAATGTTATACAAAAAAATTGTAAATTTGTCACGCAGTGTATCAAGGCATAGAAATGGTCATATACATGGGCTTTATCAGGAACTCAGAACATGTAACAAAAACCGTTATAAGGAGCTAAGAGTACATCGATTTATAGGAGCTGATAGATAGGATAGTTAAAGTGTTTAGCGAAGTAAGAGGAGAAATTCAAATAGTACGTAGAATGAATCTTGTCTAGTTTGATTTGCTTAGCTTTTCTTGAACATGCGGGTAGTTGGTTTCGTATATGGATTTTCAGAGGAGAGGAGCACAATTCTTTCAGCAGCTGTGATTAGGAATCGGTCTTCAAAAATCTCATTGCGCAGTAAATTAAAGGAAAAAAAGCGGAAAATATACCTTTAAGGAGTATTTCAAAAAAGGTTGGGCTGCATATTATATGCAGTGACCATCAAGGCACAAAAAAAAAAAATGGTAAGTAGTTTTTTGCCAGATTGCTTATTTTTTTGAAGTTACAGCGGTTTCAATGTGTTTTGGTAAAATCGTTTTCATATGGCTCTACGTAGGGACTAACGAAAGTTTGCTTAGTTGATTGAATAATAAAACACAAAAATAATTTTAACTAACTAGATATTTAATCTTCTTCTTTTTTTAATTTCTCCACATACTCGTAATTCCCAATTATTTCAATACATTTCTTCAGCCGATAGATCCATCTTTCAAAACTGCTTTCAAAATCCGCTTTTTGAAGCTTTTCGATTTCGACATTGACTGCTTAATAATCTCCTCATTAGATGTGAAGATTTTTTCCCTCAAATCTTTTTTTATTTTCGAAAACAGCCATAAGTCACACGGCGCTAGATCCGGAAAATAATGTGCTGGGAGAATTTCATTGATGCCTGAGAGCGCAAGAAAGTTGTTGGTTTTTTAACAGTGTGCGCAGGCGCATTGTCGTGGTGCAAAAAATAGCGGCGCAGCTTGCCTTTTTGTCAGTCCTAGTAAATTTCGGAAAACTTGTGGTAAGCAAGTTTCAGTATTCAATTAACAGTGACTGTCTGACCAGTTTTAAGCGGGATGACGGCGACCACTTTCGCCCAGGTGAAGTACATCGACATCATGACTTTTGTCGCTGACTTTTGTTGTTTGGCCTTTACTGGAGGATTTGCACGGTCTGGACTCAATACCATGGACTGCTGTTTGGTTTCCGGGTCGTTCTTGTAAAACCAAGATTCATCACCTGTAACAATCTTACTGAAGCAGCTTGACTCTCCATTTTCAAACTTATCCAGGAAATATTGAGCAAAACGAACACGAGCTTCTTTTTGCTCTCCATTTAACATTTTTGGAACCCATCAGCTAACTTCATCGAATATTTCAGGTGATCATTTAAAATTCGTGACACAGCCATGGCATTCAAGCCCAGTTCATCCTATATCATCTCCTGTGTCATCTGGCATCTTCGCCAATTTTAGTCTTAACCAGGGCCATATTTGTATCGTCGGACGAGGATTTGGGCCGACCTTCACGAGATTCATCCTCCACAGAAAAACGGCCAGTCTGCAATCTTCAAAACCACTTTGAAATAATAACCAGAGATGGTGCATTTATTCCGTATGCATTTTGGCATTCGTGCAGAATTTTGCCTGGCGTGAGTTGACGTCGAAATCCGAAGAGAATGGCAAAACGAATTTCTTCCTGTGTTGGCGGTGGAACTTCAACCGAGCTTACGTCAGTTTTATATATTTATTTCTGTTATTTTGGAATCTTTTTAACATCGTCTTGACAAACAATAAATTATTAATTATTATCTCCTCAGTATGAAATGAAAATGCTAAACATTTGCGCGAGTATGTATGTAAGGGTCATATAATAAAAATTACAACAACAGTTTATCCAAGGGGCACTTTTGTAACATGTATAATTAGTGACGTCTTAATGCATGCCACTCTCGGAGACATGATTCGATGAGTACATTTTCTACACAACCGCGACTAAGCGATCTAATGATCCTTCACAAGTAGCTTGCAGTCAACTAACTGCTTAAGAAGATTTACGCTGCATTTTAATTTAAAATTAAAGCACTGGCATTTGCCGTCAGCCAGATAAAAGAGATTTACAATTTGCAGCAAGATATTATTGAAAATAAATTTAATAAATGGATTTACAATTTTATAATCATTGAAAATTTTTCGTCTACTATTGGCTGTCTATATTTAATTGATGAATTTATGCAGCTAGACAGTATACTCCAATTTTGGACATTTACGATTGCAATAACTTCGCCTGTTGATAAAATACAGTGACTCAACTTTTTTGATCACATGTTCAGTAGAAAAACAGTTTTTTGTTGCTACATTTTTACTTTTACCGATAACGCAACAAATCTTTCACACCTAACAAACACAGATGTTTAGAATCGGTATACGAACAAAAATAGGAAATGCACTGTTAGGTTTTCGATCCAGTTAAACAAACCTCCTTGAATCGATGTGATCAATTGACACTGTCTCATTTGTGCATTGCGTGTGATAGTAGTGTGGCAAAATTCGGAGAACTTGCTCTTTTTCTCATTATTTTAAAAACTTTCAAAAATTACAGGAAAATTTCAGAGGTATACCAACATTTATTTATTTTTTTTTTGTTGACTTTTGAAGTTGTTTTTATTTGGTTATCAGATGAAGGAATTAATCCGTTCAAAAGTAGAAGAAATAAAAAGGCTTATCGATTCCCAGGTCACCCACCGTGAAATTTGTGGTAGGGTTGGAGTTTCAAGATTCGAAAAATCTCATGCCTGAAGTCGAAAAGAAGAAGCCCGGCAAAAAACCAATTTTAACTTCTCTAGTACAAAGGCGTATTTTAAGACAAATTAAGTACGGAGTGCACGATAACGCAGCTCAAATAAATACATAAGTGTAACAAAAGATGACTTGGCAGGACTGCCGCACGAAAGAGACAGCGCAAAAGAGGGGGACAACAACACTCGGCTCTGATGTGGGGATTAATATAGTATAGATTGGACGACGAAGAAGACGTACACCGTGAGCGGTAGCGCGCACTATTTTGAAATAAAACAACCAAATAAATTCTTGTTAAATAAGGAACTACGTCAGTGTGACCAATTAAATATTTGAAATCATGCTAAATCCAGCAATTTAGAATAATTTTTTTGTATAAAAATGTGCTAAAAATGATGCCAAATATTTTTCTTAACTCAAAAACTGCTAATAATTCTGCTAAAACCTGACAAAGTAACTAAAAAAAACAGTTTTTAAAAAATAATTATATATATTTCACAAAAATAACATAAAATAAAAATAACTTCGTGACACTATACTAATTTTATAAAACAAAAAATATAATTCAGTTAAGTTCAGTCTTTGCTGCTGATAGTTAAATAAAAATAATTATATATCGAAGTATTAAAATTAATTAAAAATTTCGGACTTCTTTTAAAACCTCCTCGAACCCATCACACATATCTTTTTCTTCTTCAGCTGTAAAATAAAATTTTGTTACTCCAACTTCTTTCACGATGTTATTAGGAATAGATAAACTATGACAACACACATCTGACAAATTATCTCTGGTAAAAAGAATACTGTTAAGCATGGCTATTTTCATTCTATAAAAACTAAAAACTCTTTCAACAGCAGCATTAGATATCGGCAAAACTAAATATGAAATAGCAAAATTTTATAGTTCTTTATATGGATTTTCATTAGATGCATCTGTGAATACATTTGTTTATGTGTTCTCAAACATTTTTTTACCGAAAAGAAGTTGATTTGTTTTAAAGTTTTTAGATTTTCTGGTGTCCTTGCTTGAAGCTCTTTAATAAGCCTTAAAATGAAATTTTGACAGTTTGTTCTAAATGCGTCTTCATCTTCTAATGCTATTGAATGCTGTGATTTATAGTCTTGTAATTTCTACTCACACTCAAAGCCAAGGTAAGGATTAGGTAATAGTTTCTCTATAGGCATGTCTGCTTTTAATTCACTTTCAGGAAATACGGCGATCTTTTTAATCAAAGATAAAATAAGGCAGGAGACATCATTGAAAACTTTCACAAAATCGGCGTTATTACTTTCAAAAACTTTATTGGCCATTTGAACTTCTTTTAAAATAGGTCTTAGAAACAGAAGGTAGAGAAAATTTACTTTATTTTTATACAAGTCATGAAGTATCTGTGCTTTGTAACATTTTTTTCCATTTCTAGCAAGCTCAAAATGAGTTTCCAATTCTAGATACTGGCTACAAATCCTTGAAACTGCAACCTCAATTGGAAGCCATCGAGTTTCACTTTTTTGAACTATTTTTAGTGGATGTTAGTCATCATTGATAAGACTATACAGCTTTCGATATTCAGATTGCCTGTGTGAGGATAAAGCGAACCAATTGTATGTTTCGTTGACAAGAAACTCGATGCTTTCAGGAAAACTTGCTGTAGTAGCTGTAGACACTGCCAATTGCAATGAATGACAGACACATGGAATCAAAACCATTTCAGGATTGATTTTCTGTAGTCTCTTAAACACGCCAGTACGAGCACCTGTCATCGCGTTGGCATTATCCGTTCCAATACCACACAGATTTTCAATCTTTAATTTAAATTCATCTAAAACACATTTAATTCCTGACACAATACCAGCAGCATTAGATTGCTCAATAGGTTGCAGCTTTAAAAATTTGGTTTCACACTTTGACTTACGCTTATTAAAATATCTTATTACGAGAAGGACACTTCGGTCCGTGGATTTGTCGATTAGTAAATTATATGGTCCATCAGCAACATCCTCCCGCAATTCTTTCTTAAAATATGGACTCCAGATGTTTTCAATTATTTTCGAGCACTTCGTCCTCGAAAGATTTAAGTTTGTGAAAATTGAACTGTCACTAAAATTGATTTTATTGACTTTTGTTAAATGATCGACGGATCTTATGCTTGCATGTTTTGCAATGTATTGTAACATAATGTAGCATAATAACTACGCTCCAAAAATAGGCAACACATTCCGAGGTGTCTTCCACGGATTATGTCTAAGACGACGTCGCGGAATTAAGAGAGAATTATAACCACAAGAGATTATTGGCTGCAGCTGTCATCTTGGAATTATTACATCAGAATTTTCTTGTTCAAGTGGTCGAAGAATTTGCTAGAAGTTTCTGGCTATCAGAAATGCGACTATATAAGGACAGATGGCGATCGAGGCAGGGCAGTTGGGTTTTGAACCACACCAAGAGATTGGAAAAGTGATAATAGGCGAAGTTATAATTTTGTGATAAATTGAAAGTTGAGAGTTAACAAGAAGAAGTAATTAGTTTGGATTTATGAATTAAGTAATTGAAATGAGATAAAGTGATTTGAGAAGAAAGAGACCTTGTAAGGAAAGAATTTGCGAAGAACAGTATAGTGTGAACTTGAGTTGTTCTATAGACTAGAAAATAAAGAAATAATCTCACAGAATATCGTTTTATCTACTCGAGCCGTAGCTCGCATATTACAGTATAATGCAAAACGAGCTTCCGCTTCATGTATACTACTTTTTAAATTGGATTGCACATTGGATTCGCATAACGCCTTCAAATGTACTCGTAGACATCGGATTGGTGGCATTTTGGTTCACAGTAGAATTCTCATCATTCCCCGATTTTTCCACTGATTTCGGTGAAACGACAGGGAAATATCTGCAGTAAATTAAAAAATAAATATTTTAGCACTTGAAATTATTTCAACTAATACTTGAAAACTGCATAATTACTTCTTCATTTTTATTGGATTTTCGTAACACCAGCCGCCATTCGAATTCAATAGTGAGAGACGTTCATATGAATGACAGATGAGGAGATGAAATGTAATTATTTTGCGAGTACGAAAGAGAAATAGTGTGTTTGTTAGGCGAATTGATTGTAAGGCGACTGAATTCGCTAAATGGGTTTTTTTTATTAGGCTTGCTCACACTTAAGTCAGCTTTGATTTTAATATAGATACTATTTCTATTCATACTTTGAGTTAACCAAAATCCTGCTAATTTTTTCTACTAAATCGTGAAATCATGCTAAAAAAAAATGCTAGCATGATCTGAAAAAAAAGGGGCTAAAAGTAAAATTTTCCTGCTAAATTTAGCAGGAAAAATGCTAAATTGGTCACACTGGATGGCATAAATGTATCGACTGAGGCTGTAAGAAAAGTTTTGCGAAAAAAACGGTTTTCATGGACGGGTAAAAGTAAAAAAAACACTCTTGACAATAAGGCACAAGAAACTGCGGCTAGAATTTGCTAAAAAGTATAAGCATTTTACTAGTAGGGACTGGGCAAAAGTTGTTTGGTCGGATGAAACAAAAATTAACCGTTTTGGTTCCGATGGTCGCCAATGGACCTGGAAGAAGCCTGGTGAGCCAATCAAAGACCGCCATGTAAAACCAACCATTAAATTTGGTGGTGGAAATCTAATGATTTGGAGGTGTATGACCCTAGATGGTGTTGGTGAATGTGTCAAGGTAGTGGAGCGAATGGATGCGATCCAGTATGTCAGCATACTCGAGCGAGGACTCCAGAAAAGCCTTGAAGAATGGCAGAAGAACGTGTCGGACATTATCTTCCAGTAGGATAATGATCCGAAACATACTGCGAGAGTGACTAAAGCTTGGCTACAGAATAAGGCATTCCAAATGCTTGATTGGCCACCACAATCTCCTGACCTCAACTCGACCGAACATCTGTGGGTTGAGGTCAAACGGGCCATTTTAGAAATGCCAGGGGGTTGTCCAAACCTGAACGATTTGTGGAACAGAACCCAAATTGCTGGGCAAAGTATAAACTCTAGCAAGTGCCGGACGCTAGTAGAATCCATGCCAACACGAAGTAAGGCAGTTCTTAAAGCGAAAGGATTACATACCAGATTGCACAAAGAACATTCCGCCTCATCGTTCCGATTGGTTATACGTATATGTGGCCTGTAGTTTAACTGAAAGAGCTCCGCTCTGGTCTTGAAAATCATCAAGATTATATATCTAGGTATTTACATTGTTTTGGTCGTGGAAGTAATTTTTCTCTCCTGGATCGTATTGCAGTATACGATACGAGTATCGAGTTAGGCTTTATCGAGCCTTTGCTCTAAATTCAAATGGATAGATCGATCTTTCCTAACAGGGCCTGTAGAGCTGCTTTCTATGCTGTTGCATTGTATTCTGTTAGTCAGATGTCATGTTCGTTGCATAGTCTAGACCATTCATTGAAAAACTGTAGTTTACGGCTTATATGATGTGTGCTACGATGTGTGGCAGGCGTTGGCTCGGGAAAGTTGAGGTGTTATAATGACCCCGAGATACTTGTACTCCTTTACCCTCTCTAATTCTTCTCCTTGCCAAGTTCATCTTTTATCCCTTGTGTATCGCCCCAAATCATTCTCGAAAACCATCAATTTGGACTTATTGGTGTTCACTTGTAAGTTCCATGATCTGCAATATTGTTCTAATTTGTTTATCATGTTTTGCATCCGATAAGAAGACATGTCATCAGCGTACATCAGGAGTTTTATTTTTATCCCATCGAACTCAATTCCCCCGGCAGAAAAGTTGGTAGGTCATCCAGAAATAACGAAAATAATAAGGGACTCATGAGGCAACCTTCTTTAGCTCCCGTTCGCGAATCAAACCAATTTTACAAGTTGTGACCATCCAATTCTGAAGTTCTATTCTGATCGTAAACCTAAGTACTTTCGTTAACACTCCCAGATTACTGAGTTTATAGAATAGTGATTTCCTGTCAATGGAGTCAAAATCCGCTTTGAAGTCTACAAAAAATGGTTGCAGTTATTTGCCCTTGTCGAGATAGGTTCTAGCAATACTGGAGTAGTCCTTTCTGAACCCAGCTTGAAACTCACTAAGTAGATCATTTGACTGCACCCAGTCGGTTAGCTGATCCAAGATGATTCCGGTGAAAATTTTCATTATTGAGTTCAGGAAAGTTATGTCTCTGTAGTTACTAGGATTACTGCTATCTCATTTATATTCCTCCTGAAGCTGTGGGGTACTACCCCCTAATCGAAAATGAAGTTGTATACAACCGTAAGTTTTTCTATAAATTCATTTGTAGCATATTTGGAAAATTGATAAGGTATGCGATCCTCTCCCGGGGCTTTATTTATTACAACGATGCGCATAATTTTTAGATCCAGTATCTCCTCTCTCTGGTAAGGCAACGCGTAATGTAATTGGTTTCTCGTGTATGGCGGATTAAGCAGCTGTTAGAAAATTAGAAGTATCCAGGACGTACCAATTCAAAGCTAGATTGACTTGAAATAGATATAAAATGGCATCTTAAAAACTTCACATGATGGAAATATCGTTATCGGAAATATCATGAGAACACAAGCGTTCTCACCTAGCCTCTCACTACCAAATCCTACTCTCACCTCCACGTTGGTGACTGGTGGGTGCCCAGTACCTCGACTGAGGATTGGGTAACCAACTCCTTTGGAAGGTCGTTGTGGCAGCGGGCGAGAGAGGGGGGAGGAGTGTTTTCTCACTAAGGCACCTCCTCTGTTTCCAGGCGGCAGCGGAGGAGTTCCCTAAATGGAACCAACGGTGGCGTCTACAGTTCTAGTCAGGCCGAACCAATATAGAGCTGCTCTGATATATTCGGATACCAGGTCTATAGGGATTTCCAATACCGAGCCAGGGTGTTGGAGAAGAGTTGGTGGCGGATGAACCCTAAATGGGCCAACGGCAGGGCTCACATCCCAAAGTGGGTTAATGGCACCGGAATAACCGGCCTGCTGTTCTAGGGTTAAGGGCCTGGCCCTCCTGGTTGGAGGTTGTGCCGTCGGGGTAACTTCCCGACCATGTAAAAAAAACACTAGTTATGAGAGAGACACGAGGAGCCTCGGATAAGGATTTCCCTCAAATGGCAATCAGACCCGGAACGTCAACGGACAACGATCTAAGAGTATGTACCTGGAACGTGCGGACGCTCTACACCCCAGGTGGTACTCAAAAACTTGAGTCTGTCCTCACGCGGTACAAGGCAGATATTACAGCCATCCAGGAGATACGATGGATAGGATCGGGTATGATGAAAAAGAAAAATTGCGATATTTATAACAGCTGCCATAAAAGATTGCATGTATTAGGATGCGGATTCGTCGTGGGAAACCGGCTTAGGACAAAAAGTTATTGACTTTAAGCCGATAAGTGATCGCCTAGCTGTGATCCGCATCAAAACTACTTTCCAAAACATAAGCCTAATATGTGCACACGCCCCTACCGACGAGGCTGAAGACCGTATCAAGGAGGAGTTTTATGACCTCCTGCATGGAGCCTACGGAGCCTGTCCGGAGTATGATGTCAAAATTGTGCTCGGGGACTTCAATGCCAAAGTCGGAAAGAAAACATCTTTAGCGGGTTAGTTGGTAAACACAGAATCCACGAATCGACCACAGACAACGGGTACCGACTAACTGACTTTGCGGCAGCTCGTAATACGGTGATAAGTAGCACTAGGTTTCCAAGGCTAAGGATCCACACAGCAACCTGGCGCTCTCCAGACGGTCGAACCGCCAACCAAATCGACCATGTGCTAATCGATGAGAGGCACGCATCCAACAACATCAACGTGCACACATTCCGAGGGGCACACGTCGACTCTGATCATTTTCTTGTTGCGGCTAAGTTCAGAGCTCGACTATCCAACGAGAAGAAGCTGCAAACCGCCCAGAAGAAGAAATTCGACATTGGACGCCTTAGCACACCTGGAGTAGCCAGAGTCTACAGAGAGCGCCTGAGTGAGAAACTCTCCGCAGTGCATCCAACATCCAGTGGTCCCAGTACCGCGACATCAACAAAGAGGTAGCTGAAACCACTTTAGGGTACCAGCCCGTGGTATGATGATGAATGCGTACGCAGGAAAAAGGTGACAGAAGATGCACATATGAAGACGCTGCAGCGCAAAACAAGGGCAGCGAGGGAAGAGTACCGAGCCAGGAATAGGGAGGAGAAGAAAATACTGCGTAGAAAGAAGAGGGCCTACGCAGTCTCCCAGCTCAAGGAGATCGAAGAGTCTCATGATCGAAGCGACACCCGGAAGTTCTACAAGAAAGCCAAGCAACTGGCTGCTGGCTTCAAGGCCGGAACACAGGTTCTTCGAAACAGGGAAGGAAATCTAGTCACCGAAGCGCAGGGAATAGTAGATGTGTTTAAGCAACACTTCCAGCAGCTGCTAAATGGGCATCATGTAGAGAGAGTGATAGGGCAAGAAGAGAACCCACGGCCAGTCAATGAAGAATCGGTTCCAGCACCCAGTATAGAAGAAGTTGGCTTAGCAATAAAAAAGCTTAAGAACAACAAGGCCGCCGGCTCTGATGGTTTACCAGCGGAGCTTTTCAAATACGGTGGTGATGTTTTGGTAGGGCATATCGAGGCATATCCCTGCTTAATGTCGCATACAAGATCCTATCCAACGTACTGTGTGAGCATCTCAAACCATTCTGCAATACACTAATCGACACGTACCAGTATGGCTTCCGGCCCGGCAGATCGACTTTAGACTAAATTTTCACACTGAGGCAAATCTTGGAAAAGACCAATGAATTTCAAGTCGAGACTCACCACCTATTCATCGACTTCAAGGCCGCATATGATAGCATTCATCGTCAGGAGCTTTATGTGGCTATGGCCGAATTCGGGATCCCAGCAAAACTGATCCCGCTTTTTAGCGTGACGCTGGAAAACACGCGCTACAACGTGCAATTTGGAAGTAGTTCCTCCGAACTATTCCAAACATGCACCGGATTTCGGCAAGGAGACGCACTATCATGTGACTTCTTTAATCTCGTGTTAGAGCAGATAGTGCACAGGGCAGGTGTCAACACGGAAGGCACTATCTTCAACAGATCCGTCCAGCTACTGGGGTATGCAGATGATATCGACATCATCGGTCGCTCCCAGCGTGCCGTGATAGAGGCTTTTACGGCGATTGAAGAACAGGCGGAATTTGTTGGCCTTGTAGTAAATTAGGATAAGACTAAGTACATGCTAACAACAAACAAACAAGAATCTGTTCACCACCTAGGACAGAACGTCACTATTGGTAGCAACAATTTCGAGGTAGTTAAGGAGTTCATCTACCTCGGAGTAAACATGAACTCCACAAATGACATCCTAGTGGAGATCCGGCGAAGAATTACCCTAGGAAACCGCTGCTACTTCGGTTTGGCAAAACAATTGAGTTCAAAACTCCTAACTCGAAGGACAAAATGTATGCTCTACAGAACCCTTATCCTGCCAGTTCCGCTTTATGGCGCCGAGTGCTGGACGATAAGCAGGAAGGGAGAGCTGATACTGGGCTCCTTCGAAAGAAAAATTCTTCGGCGGATTTTTGGTCCTGTGTGCGAGGAGGGCGAATGGAGGAAAAGATACAACCGCGAACTCTATGAGCTGTACCAAGATGTGGATGTAGTCCAAAAGGCCAAAATACGTCGACTACATTGGCTCGGCCACATCGAGCGAATGGACAATAATGCTCCAGCTAAGAGAATCTTCGAATCCCAGCCGCCAGGTTCGAAACGACAAGGAAGACCGAACCTCTGTTTCAAAGACCAAGCCATCGCGGATGCCAGAGCGCTTGGTCTGGATAACTGGAAGCAACATGCCCGAGATCGCACAGGATGGAAGGCTACAGTGTCTCAGGCAGAGACCCTTCACGAGTCGGGAGCACGTTAAGTAAAGTAAGTAGAATTTCATGAACGATAGTTTTTGGGAGTTCCAAAGCAGCCGCTCTTTTTCGCACTGAGGTTCTTGGATTTTCAGGCAAGTTTTGTTCCACCTCCTGAATGTTTTCGGTGATCTTTGATGTTCTGCTGGAGCTGGAGAAGTTTCGCGGAACCTTTGCACCCAAGAACGAATTAAATCTACACTTGGCCCATCGTTCAATCGCCGAATATTGTAACGTGAACAAACTTGTCGGCGCGCACTCGCGTAAGATTCACCAAAAAATGACTCGATAGAGAACGCATGATGCTCTCCTGACCACTGCGGCATTGTGGCTGACAAATCCGTACTCTCGGTGATTCAAATGACGCCAAACTTCCCCCGCACCATTTATAACTCTTTCAAATATTCACATTTTATAACCTAAATCTGCCACCGGACATATTGTACTTACCTACATCTACCGAGTACTGAATCTTCTTCAGTATAATTTTAGAAAGACAAATAAGTTTGGTTGGTCAAACATTATTATCATTTTGTTATGTTGCAACATCTAAATCAATGAAGATATGGTACATAAAAATATCGTCCTGGGTATTTTCAAGAACTTGTCGCAGAGTGAATATAATTAATTTCACCGTGCATGAAGGCGCATGACCATTATCCCCCCATGAACGGTGTTCTTCGGGAATCAAATGACTTTCGCTCACCTTATCCAGTCATGCAGGGATTTAACCATGTGGATGAACCATCCTTTTGTAATTCTAAATCTCTCTACCAACAGCACGGCAATCCGACAGTGGCTTACATAATACTCTCTTATAAGCTGGATAGACTATCTCTTAAAAAGATACGATCACCCATCTCCAATACGCAAATATTGCGGAAACATTTGAGAAACCGTCTGCTATAAAATACTAAAAAGAAACCATGACATGCAGTCAAGAAGGATAAAATCCTTATAAATTCTCCTTTGTATTCACTATTTCAGAAATCGATTATTTCGCGACGAGTTTGATAGGAGGTAAAACTTTGATCACCCAGAGTAGAATCCTGGTAATCTATGCATTTAGTGAAAATAATTTTTTGAGATTCCTATAAGGACTGAATTGGAAAGTCCGAAGACGTCAAATGTTATATTCTTGCCTTAATAATTTCAATGGACAAATAGTGAGTGAAACTCCCTTAAGGTCTGAATCTTTAGCAGTAAATGGGAAGAATAATACTAGAGTGCATGTGCTTTTTTTCACACCATAGGCTAGCTAAGAAAATGTTTGCTCACCTTTAGTCTTACTCAATGAACACAATGAGCTTACTAAAAATCAAATAAATGGAGGACGCTGAAGTCGAAAAAATGATTGAGGCAGTTCGTGAGAAGAACATAAAACTTAAAGCAAGGGAATGGAAGAAAATTGCGGATGCATTTGCCCTGTAAGTTTTCCTATATAGTTTTATTATTATTGTTTCTAATGTTTTTCTTCAGCTGAAACCGTAAAAAAGAAGTGGAAGTGTCTTCGGGATTCCTATGCCAGGAGTCTCAACCGTAAAAAAACAAGTTTCGGGGCAGGGCGCTGATGAGCCGGAACCATCGGGGAAGTATGCCGAGTTAATGGAGTTTCTGATGGATCATCTGAAACCAAGATTGTTAGTATTTTTTTCAATTACGGAAGGTAAACAAAATAATTTAATTTGTATGCTTATTTTTACAGAACTATCGGAAATTACTCAAACTCGTCGAAAGAAGGTGCTGGAAGTGGAACTTCACCCGCTACGCCGACAGAAGCGGGTGAACAGTTTGCATTCAGCCCATTGCCACAACCGCCTGAGTTTGAGTACTCCATGGAAACAATGGTTTCGACCCCCATCGTGGATGAATCCTGCAGTACGGTTTCCTTAAGTACTTCCCTCGAAAGCCCTTCCACATCTAAAAGGCAGAAGACAGCAAGCAACAACACGTTTGATCAAACATTAATGAGCACAATGCTGAGTGTTCAAGATAATTTGAATAAGCCTCGTTCTGCTATTGTTGTTTCGCCGACTTCGTCATCACCATCAACAACAACAGTAACAAATGATGAAGATGAGCACTACTGCCGGGGTCTCATGGCGAAGTTAGCTAGCTTTCCTCTTGAGCTTCGAAATGAAGCCAAGATAGTGGTGATGCGGTACCTCGGCGAGCTGCAGGTAGAATTGTCCAAAAAGTGAAAAATAAATGACAGTTTTTATAATGGAAAGAAATTCTTCCTTCGTGGAGAAAATATTTGGTAAGTAATTTTCGGATTTCACATGCTTCGTCTGATCGGTTGTTAGATCCGCATCTCCGAATGGGTAACAAATTGTTGCTATCTTGCCGCCACATACCGTCAATGCGTTCTCCGTATGCGTCATATGAGTCGCAATATGTTTCTGGGCAGTTAGAGTTGGAGTCGTATACTTTGTCTGTAATTTTGATAAAATTGTGGAGTAGTATACGCAAGAATAATTTTTTCAGCACTTATAGGCTTTCCAAGGATTCGCCAATGTGATGCCAAAAGTATTTTCTATAACTCGCCGGGCTCTTGACTGGCGAAAATTGAAAACTTCTTCCGGTTTATTTAATAAAATTCCAGGATAAGGTCGCGTAACGTTTTTCCTCAGCGGAAAGGCACTGTCCCCAACAAAGTAATATGGAACAGTTCTTTCTGAATTTGGAAGCTTTTCTGCTGATGGCAACTGTACATCGCTCTCTAAAATTTTTTTCCCGACAGAAAAGTTGCGAAAAATACCAGCATCGCTCTGGCTGCCGTATGCTCCAACATCGACAGCTGTAAAAGTATAGTTGGCGTCACATATGGCAAGCAAAACTATGCTGAAGTATCCTTTGTAGTTTATGTACTTCGATCCTGTGTTTGGTGGGCGCTTAATTTCCACGTGCTTACCGTCTATGCTGCCAACACAGTGAGGCATGTTCCAGCGATTGTTGAACTCATTGCTGATATTATGCCAATCGACTGTGTTGAGTTCTGGCATATATACCGGTGACAACAAGTCCCAAAATACTGCACACACTTCCACAATAATTTTTCGAACCGTTGACACGCCCATGCGGAATGAACAGGCCAAGTAATTTGGTGTTACTCCTTGAAACAGATACCTTCAAAAACAAGGACTATCAGAAAGGGAAATCATTTATTCATTACTTACATTAGGGTAAGGACCATTCTGCACTCCGGATCTATCAGCTTTCTTATGGATGTTTTAGTCAACGAGTTTTTGACAATGGCCACCAACAACATATATTGTTCTTTTGTTATCCGAGTTGACTTGAAAAAAAGGTCCGGATCATGAGCTTTCATGAATGAAAATGTAGTTTGGAAAAAACCATGGTTGCTCCTTTCTTGGTACAAAGGGCGTACCCACCATCTCCTCTTCTTCTTTTTCAACATTTTAAAGGAAAGGTAGCACATCTGCACCACCGACATTAACAGCGCAATCTCATTCTTGTCGTCCAATTATCAATTAATAATTTTTTTCTTTTTTTTGTTTTACAACACGAAACACGAAAATTAGCTTACAACAATTTCACAGCTGGCTCAATTGACAATGCAGTTTGACATTAGCGAGCCACTCCATTGTGGGCGAATTTTGATAGTGTTGCGCGACACAAGTTGACAGCTGGTATAACAGCGGCTACCACTGCCACAGAGGCTTTGCATTGTGTTCCAGCAGTTAAGCTTTTTAAGAAGATTGTTCTTTAAGCGGTACTGATAAAGTTTACTCACTTCTATCGTTTAAGGCTTTAGGCACTGAGTCCATCAGCGTGCAAGTCTCTAACTGTCACATCAAACTCTTTTTATATCTCCCCAACTAAGGTCCCATTTAGACCCTGGTTAATACATATGTATACTGAAATTGCTTTAAGACTTATTTCACAAAAGTTGATCATCGCACAATGATGTGAGACCCGATATCTTTGTGTTTCCAATCCATTGTGCAATAACAGCACTTGGAAAAAAAAATAACATTAATTTTCTTTTATTCCAATCTAATGTAGGTCATTTTTTTACGACTCTTCTGTTCAAATCAAGGATAAGAACATGTGCTGCACTTAAACTTGGATTTTCTATCCAACAGAAGCCACACACATGGTAAAGTGTGGTTGGGTGTTTTCTTTTCTTCCCTTTTCGTCTTCTCCAAGAGGAAAACTGCTTCGTTCTGTGTTAAAAATTTCATATAAATTGTCCTGAAATTTTTTTTTTTTCGAACTTTGTGTTAGATATTGGATGGGTTATTTATTTTTCTCAATCCGTTTTCGCCAGTGTCCTGCTGTTTTGTTCGAATTATTTCCGTTGAAAAAGAAGCGATAAAAATTATTTAACTTACATGATTTCTCAGAAAATTGTTTTTTTAAATTTTACCAATACACAAACAGAAGTGAAAAACACATACGCTTCTCCATGTTTCTCAGTGGGTACATACGAGTACTTGTTGGTGTAAATCTTTTGTGTTTAATTTCATAAAAATCGGAATGAGTCTGTAAGACGACTATAGGTATAATCGTGTTTTTAATTTTGAAATTTTATTTATTTTCTATTAATAAAATTATTATCTGTAGGTTACGGGTGGTGGTTGGGTATAGTAGGTACTGGGAAGGCACTGATTGGCTTCAACCTGGCGATACTCTGTGGTGCAACTGTTACTGCACATAAATTGTGCTTACCATATTTTACATTTCAGTGGTAACCAGAAAATAACAACACTATAATTCTCTATCGGAAATGACTGATTGTACGAATCTAAATAGTAGAACGTACGGTGGATGAATTCACGAGCTTGAATCAACGGTGGCGCTCTTATATGAGCTACTTCGACGTATTTGGGGCTGAGGTAATTAAGAATTTTCAACACTAGTCAGGGTATTTAAATGGGGATGGTGGCGGAAGATCCCTTAATGGGTCAATGGTGGCTCTCATATTCCGGAAGCTGGTTACTTACTCCAGAATATCCGGCTCCTTTCTTACACCACGTCTGGAAGCGAACTTAGGCTAAGTGATTATATTGCGCAACGTAACGTTACTATAGCTAGCACACGGTTTCCTCACCCCAATATTTATAAAGGAAAATGGCGGTCACCAGATTATAAAACCGGCACCCAAATTGATCATGTTGCGATCGATATAACGCACTCCTCTATTCAAGATGTTCGAACATTCCTTTCATTGGGGTGACCGTGGTGTATTGGTAACATCATCGCTTGTCACGCTGCAGGTTCACAGTTCGAATCCTGATGTCAAGAATCATCTATTTATTTCGCATGAAATAAATAAAAAAGTCGATCAATTGCGAAAGCTTAGTCAACTCTACTGCGAAGGCATAACACTGGCAGTAGGGTGATCATATGGCTTAAAATGCAACTTGATCGTGATAATAACATCAGGTGGAGGGAAAAAAATACTGTGAATCATGAGCAACGACAAAATGCGAAACAAACAAGCTCCCCAGTTATCTGGACGCCACCCTTGGAGTTTACTGAAACTTAATACCACCTAAGTTTCAAACCCACTACACCAATCTTTCTTTCTCTCTTTCTCTCAATTTCTACAAACGCCCGTGCCGTGAAATAATTTAATGGTATTCATATCCCATTTGGCGCGCGCAAATTATAAAAAAAAAAAAAATTCCGAGCGGCCAACATAGACTCGGGCCACTACCCCAGTTATAGACAAGGTAAGGAATACTGTGAGAAGATTTAACGTTGGATGGCTGTAATCGCAGCAAACCGGCAGAACCTTTACCAACCTTTCGAGAAGTCCTATGCAGCCAGCATCAAGTGCCGAAGGCAAGTAGCATCGATGCCAAGAAGCCATCAGAAATGCCGCAATTAATATGTTGAGTTTCACTCGACCACCGGTACCGCGTGATGGAGGAAATAGAGAGGTGCTACTCCAGGAACAGTGTTCAGAAGTTTTACCAAAAGGTAAAAAAAAAAATTGTTAAGACAACAAGACTCGAACAAGTATCTGTAGAGACGAACAAAGAAACCTTATAGTAGAGTCACAGTCGGTGTTGAGGATATGGAAAAACCACTTCTGTAGACGGCAAAAACTACCCAAATTCCGCTGTCAGGCAGAAAGAACCATTCAACCTGGACGATGAAAACCAAGACTTCCGTCCACCCGACCAAAATGAAGTGAGAAAAGCAATATCTGAACTTAAGGCTAGTTAGTCCGGTACAGCAGCCTTGTTCAGTTAACACGTCTCTGCGACATATTATATACAAAAAGTTCTTTTGAAAGCTGGGAATTTATATCAAGTGACTCAACTGACGACATCTTCAAACTCATAACCAAAATTCCGGACATCAAAATCTCTAACATATACAAACCGCCAACCACAACCTGGTCAACGATACCGCTTCCACCAATCATTCCCTCTTCTATTTATATATGTAGAGGTCTTCAACAGCCACCATACTTCCTGGGGATATAACACCAACAACCTACTGGGCTGAAATATCCGATCTATATCTCCTGTTTGATCCAAAAGATCGCGGCACATTCAAATCAGCTAGATGGCGACAGTATAACCCACATCTGTGCTATGTGTCCAAAAACACCGCTGACAAGCCTCTATGTACAACCAGAAGGGTACTCAAGAACTTCCCAATAATAATAAATGTTAGCACTAGCATACCCATTATGAATTCAGTACTAAAGCCCAGATGATATTTCGATAAAGTTAAAGACTTAGCTTCTCCTAGAGCCTAGACGCCAATATACTCGTAAGATGGATCGAACCAAGACCTAACATTTACCCGCGGTTCACTGGCGTCGTAACTGCAAACAAGTGAATACCGAAAGATTTTCGCCAAGAATATTTATGTACCTGGATAGAATGATACAATTGATATATTATATTGCAGATGAACTAATGTTTTTTTTTTTGTTATGTCCCGTATCCCCTTGTGGGTCCTAGGGCCTCTACAATGCCTACGCGCCATCATGTGCAATTTCTGGAAATGTGCCTCAGCTCTCCCCAACTCTTTCCCAGTTGTCGTGCTTCCTTCTCAACAGTTCTGCGCCACGTACTCCTAGGACCGCCGCGTATCCTGCCATCCTGGGTAAGCGGGCTCCATTGCATCGCTTGGTTAGCTATAGACCTGTCACCCTTTCGGAGAGTGTGACCGATCCACTGCCACTTTCGTCCTCGTATGGTTGTGCCTATAGGTTCATGGCTCGTTCTCTGATAAAGCTGTTCGTTAGAGATACGGTTTGGCCAGAATATCCTTAAGATGTAACGTAGACACCTATTGACAAACGTTTGCAGCTTCCTCGTGATAGTGACGGTCACTCTCCAGGTACCACATCCATATAGCAGCACGGATTCAACGTTGGAACGGAACAGTCGTAGCTTGGTGTTTAAGTTAATTGCATTACTTCGCCAAACTATGGATAACAACCCAAACGCAGATTTTGCTTTACCTATTTGGCTGGCTATATCCAGTTCGGTTCCGCCATCGGTTGAGACAATACTCCCAAGGTATTGGAAACTCTCTACTCTCTCAACCGTTTGTCCAGCAATGCATATATGAGTTGATGAGTTTGGTCCTAGGCTGATCATTTTTGTTTTTGCCGAGTTAATTTCCAGCCCAATGACGTCTGCTTTCCTCTCCACATTTACTGTCATCTGGTGAAGGTCCATTATTCTGTGAGGCAGTAGGCATACATCGTCGGCGTAGTCGAGGTGTTTGAGTTCAGATGTGAGAGTCCATCGAATTCCTCCATTTCCTGTTGATAAGGCCGCATTCAGCATATCGCTAATCACCAATAAAAACAGTACTGGTGAAAGTATGCAGTCTTGCCGAACCCCACTTTGGACTTCGAATTCCTCAGACAGCCTTCCTCTGTGCAAAACGTGACATGTGGACCCATCATATGTAGCCCTGATAATTGCTATTAATTTATCAGGAATGCCTCTCCTGCGCAAGGCACGCCAAATAAATTCCCGATTGACACTATCAGACGCCTTTTCAGAATCGATGAACAGCAGGTGAAGTGGTGATCGATATTCAACACATTGCTCGATGATGATCCGCAGGGTGTTGGTGTGGTCGACACAGGAGGATCCAGAGCGGCTGCTTGTTCGGCGTCGAGTGTATCTTCAAGGTGTTCTTTGATTCGCTCCAGGATGATTCTAGCTATTGTCTGGGCCACAGCAGGCAGCACGCAGATACCTCTCCACTTTTCGCACTGAATTAGGTGGCCTTTTTTAGGGAGCTTGACGATCATTCCCTTTTACCACTCATCCGGAAAACTCTCGGCTTCCCATGTTCTCCCGACAAGTGGGAACAGTAGCTCTGCCGATGCTGTTGGCGCAGCTTGAAAAAGCTCCACAAATATGCCGTCAAGTCCTACCGCTTTCTTAGTTTTCAGTGCTTTGATTGCTGTAATCTCCTCCTTACTGGGGGTTGTGGTGCGAATTCGGGAATTTCTTTCTACGGACACTTCAGTCTGACTTGGGTACATATTGATGGCGAATACTCGGTTTAGAACCAAAGCAAAATGCTCCTTCCATCTCTTCAGTTGATCCTCATCCGATATTAGCAACGAACCGTCTAAGCCTTTCACTGGGTGTTGAGTAGAGCTTCGGCCACCTATAAGCTCTTTAGTGATTCTATAAACGGTTCTGCTGTCGCACCTCGCTGCTGCTTTTTCTGCTTCCGTAGCCAGCGCATTGATGTAATTGCGCTTGCCGCGTCTCACGCTACGCTATACTTCTCTCATCTTCATTCGATATAATGACTCAAGCTCGATCCTCCCTGCTGCTGGAGTTGCTGCAATTCGAGCTCTTAGCTGTTTTCGTTCGTTTATCCTTCTCCAGGTATCCTCGGAAAGGTACGCCCTATGGTTCCCTGCTATCGACCGACAACCTGATGTGAAAACAGTTTTCACAGCGCACTAATGGTCTTGGATGGTGGCGGGCAGTGAGCTGCTGATTGTTTCCACTCCACGTGAGAGATGGTCCCTTAATTCTTGGCGCACTGAGGGAACTCTCAGTGGGTCTACGTTGAACCTAGGTATTCTTGTGTCGTTAGATCTACGAAGGGCAGCAGTGCGTAATCGAAGAGTAGCTATCATAAGATGATGATCTCGTACCAACCCCATGTCGGCACCTCGTCTGTTTCGGACGTCTAGCAAACTACTTCAAACGGCGACTGATATTTTGTCAATTTGGTTGGAGGTTGCTTGCCTGTCAGTTGACACCCAACTGATTTTATGGCAGGCTTTGTGCTCAAACATGGTGCCACCTATGACAAGACGATTTGAGTTACAAAAGTCAACAAATTTTTCGCCGATGTCATTGCGATTGCCTAGTCCGTGCCGTCCCATAACATGTTTGAGCCCTTCGTTGTCGCAACCTACCTTGGCACTCAGGTCCCCCATCACAATGACAATGTCGCCGTTGGGTGTTGCATTATGAGCATCTCCTAACTGGTTGTAGAAGGTCTCCTTTTCTTCCTCAGACGAACCATCTGTGGGGGCGTAACACTGTATAATGGTGACACGGCGTACTCTCCTCCGGAATCTGGTCGCTAAAATCCTATCACCGTGCGGCTGCCAGGAAATTAGGCCTTTGCGTGCTGTTGGCGTTAGCAGCAGTCCAACTCCATATCCACGGGGGCTTCCGGATGGTATTCCGGTGTAGAGTAATACAGTGTTACGCTTTGGGGATTGGTACTCACTCGCGTCTAACCATCTTATTGCGGTTACTCCCAATATGTCCAGCCTATATCGCATGAACTCATGCTCCAATTGAAGGAATCTGGTGCTCTGAGGTCCTTCACTATGAGAGTCAAGGAGCGTCTTCACATTAATTTTAGCGCAGCAGTTAAAATGCGATCCGAAAGCTGGGATCAGCAAACCATAAGCACGAATAAAAAATGCGCTGTTCAACCCGACAGGATTGTTAAGGTATTGAAGGCACGGCTGACAAACAATTTAGCAAATAAAAAATAAAATAAAAATACCAACCCCATTATGACAGAGGAAATCGAATCAGCTATAAAATCGATAAAATCCCTAACGTAATCGATAAATCGATGTAGGTCCAAATACAGTCCTCTGGTTGTCGAAATTCTAGAGCTCAAAAATGAAGACTAGCATTATTCCAAAAGCCCTTAAGTTTTTTTTTAAAATCATTGCAACATTAAAACCAGGAAAAGATGCTAAGAGCGAAGAGAGTTATAGACCAATCACGCTTCTGTACAACAGAGTCATGCCAACTATAGTTATCCCAATCGAACAAGCTAGCTTCCGTTCTCGCAGAAGCTGCGATGAACAAGTTCTCTCTTTTACCACCCATATCGAAAGAGGTTTTGAAAAACGAATGAAAACTGGTACTGTAACACAGTCTGGAGATAAGGATTGCTGACGAAATTTCTAAGGATAATACCCTTGAAAATCCGCCTACAAACTAATAAATAACATGCAAAGTAACTGCAATTTCACAGTACACTTGGAAAACGAAGAAAGCAGCCGCCGAAACTTAAACAATAGCGTCCCACAAAGATTAGTGCTAGCGCCGCTCATCTTCAATCTATATACGAGTATATACATATCTATCTATATGCTCAAAAAAATTCTTTTAAGCAGATGACATAGCACTCCCAACTTAAAGCTTTTCAAAATGCGAACTAGAGTTGGTACGTGACCTAAATATCCTTGGACGGTTCTTTCAAAAATGGCGTCTATGCCCGAACGCTTTAAAAACGGAAACCGCTTGCTTTGATCTCAGCAACCACATTGCCTCTGACAAGCTTAAAATTGAGTTCCAGGGCAAAATAATGAGTCAGCCCTAACTATCTGGCAAACACACTCGACCGATCCTTGACGGGTAGGGGTAGGGCATTCCAACAACTCGCAAATTACCTCTTTACCATCATCGATGAGGTCGGTGATGAGGAGAGCAGAGCACAAGATATGTGGGAATCCCTACAGCGATCTTGCTTGGAGAGAGCCAAATTACTGATTGCAACGTCGAAAGGTCTCTGCCAACATGCCAAAGAAAGATGGTGGTGGACAGATGAAGCTAAAGTAGTGATAAGGGAAAAGAAAACGGCTTTCAAGGCTTGGTCAATGTGCTCTTCTACTAATAGGGATAAAAAGCTTGCCTTGAAGTGATATATAGATGTTGCAAAGGTCTCGCGAAGAAGAAGCGAGCAATTTAAAGCAAAAAGTATAGAAGGGCTCTATCGGGAGTTGGGGGAATCCAGGAGCTTTGACAAAACAACTTGAATAAGGGAACAACTATCTTCAAAATAGCCGCCCAGTGAAGAAGAAATGCTCAGGAGATTCGTTCCCCAAAGTTCATTAGCAATGCTCAAGTCCAGCTTTTTGTGGCAGACGACAAAATCCTCCACAGATAGCAACAGTATTGTGAAAGAATTCTGAACGAACAGTTTCCCCAGGTTTTCTTTCCAAGAGCCGCTCCTAACCATGACGAAGTATCCAACATTACTGTCGAAGAAGTAAGGAATGCTGTCAAATACTTCAAAAAAAGAAAGCGGTTAGGCCAGACGAGATACCCTCTGAGTTCTGGAAAAAGATGGAAGACATCGGGTCCAGATGGCTCATGATTCCTATCTTCAAACTTATGATCCAATGCCTAATCAGTGGAGGGAAAGTAATCTTCTTCCTTTGCACAAAGGGAAGGGCGATACGAGAAACTGCGATAACTACCGTTCTGTCAAGCTGATGTCACATACCATGAAGATCGTTGAGCGGGTGTTAGATGACCGACTGCGGATTTGTCTCTGCTAAGTCAACGAGTTTGTCTCGGGTAAGTCAACAGCAGATGCAATCCAAAGATTAAGGATCGTAATGGAAAAACATCGCGATTCCTTAAAGGACTTGCACATGTTGTTGTTTGATTTTGAAAAATCGTTCGATATACAACCAAGAGATCCCTTTTGGGTAGCGCTAAGACAACAAGGAGTCCCAGAAACCTACGTGCGCATGATCATGGACATGTATGAGGGAGCAAGGATAAGAGTAAGATGTCCCGTAGGAGTCACCAAAGAGTTTCCAATCAAAGTCGGTGTATACCAGGGAAGCGTCCTCGGTCCTTTGCTATTTATTGCGGTCCTTAATTAGCGACAGACCTCAAAGTGCATCAGTTATTCTTTATTCTTTTTAGCTATCATAAGTGAAGATCAAACGTCCCTGCAACGAGCACTTGATGCATGGGAGGATGTTTTGGAGGGAAATGGGTACCGTATTAGTTCAAAAAAGACAGAGTATCTGTACTGTCCGTCCTCTGATCCTCACCGTCCTTTTCCAGACATTTACTTGATTGGGAAAATGCATCCCAAGTTCGAAAAGTTTAAACATCTGGGATCTACGATCAATAGCGAAGAAACTTGCGGTGATGACATCAATCATCGCGTAAGCGTAGGGTGGCTGAAGTGATGGGAAAACTCCGCAATTTTCTGTGACCGAAAAATGTCCCCTAACCTGAAAGGAAGGCTCTACACCGCAGTTGTACGCCCGGCGCTCATGTACGGTTCACAATGCTGGACAATGTACAAAAAAAATGAGGGCAAGTTAAAGGCCTCTAAGATGAAGATGATGAAGATAAAGCAGGAGTAACAAAGCTTAATAGAATAAGAAGTTCGAAGATTTGAGGAAGCCTCCATATAAAAGAACCCATCACAAGCAAGATAGAGCACGACCGATTCAGTTGGTATTGTCATGTTCAAAGGAGAGATCCTTCGAACCCCGTCAAAAAGGCAATATCAATCAATATTAATACACAATCGCGCAAAAAGGCAGACCAAAAAACAACTGGATCACACAAAATTCAAAAACACCAGCATTCGATTGGCCTCAGTTACGAAATGATCTTAAACTGGGAAGCCTGCCGGTACTTCCTGAGGTCAAACCGGCAAACCCCACAGGCGGACCAGTAGGGATGCAGTAAAGTGAGAAGGTTGTGATACTTCTACTCCGGATCATAACCTCGCCGTAATCTAACAAACACAACGAAACTTAAAACCAGAAATGACATCATCAATAAGCTCGTTGGTCAGGATGCCTGAAGCCAAAAAAATTAAAGCTTCAACATTATTTCTGCATGGCTCGAAGACTGGAAGAACCAAAACATCTTTATTAACCTCAATCTGCTTAGCCCACCTCAACCTCCAGAGGAATTTTTGGACGCAGTTAAACTGAATTTAATCCGAAGATTATCTGTTCAAGCAACAATATAGGACGACCATTTATCCTTTGAATAAAATCTGCGAAGTCCCGACCAAAAAAAAAAGAGTAGAATTCATTTATCTGTTACCTCTACACCAAAATATTTGCTTGAACATTTTTCTTTTTTTATCTGGACATGGGACAAAGCTGCATTGGGTCGACAATTACTTCCTTGAATCCACATCTGCATCATTGCGTCATAGCGAATTTTTTGAATTTCAGGTAAATTTGTCAGAAATGAGTTCTGCAAGGTACTTCTAAGGATTTGAACATGCGTTCGCACTTGTGCCATTGGCCAAGGCTCAAGCACAACCATTGTTGGAATGAGTCTGCTGGATGTAGACAGATTAAATTAATGCCTCTTGGGTTTGTATGAGTAAAAAAGTCCGCTCTCTGGCTATATTTCTGCAGAAAAGACCGGCAGTCTTTGATGGTATCAGGGGGCAGTCTTTTAGGGCTAATATGGTGAAATGCTTACTTGCTGCCTTTTAGAAGAAAGTGTTCTTCCCCAACAAAGAAAAAAAATTTAAAACACTTATCTAAGCATAGTTTATGCCCGTGAATAAGTAAATTTGACTTGTAACATCACGACAAAAACGTTATCATTATCAGTCAGCGACTAACTTCTCTCGCAGTCGGTTGTAGATTTTTCGGAAAATGTCTAAGTCCTGTGCTAAATGTAATCTAATTATAAAAAGTTCCCAAAAAGTTGAATTTGTCGAGTGCGGATATTATTGTGGTCGTCATTTTCATAAGAATTGTGTCGATTTATCCAACGATGATTTCAAATCATTATCAAATCATAATTTATATTGGAACTGCAACTCTTGTGCTCGTCTTAATCTTGTCACATTCTTAAACAGTTTTCATGTGCTCTCAAATAGTGTAAATAAGATTAAAACTGATCTCGCTGTTCTTAAATCTCTGATGTTAAGTAACAACTCCCCTCCGCGTAAAACGACGAAAAAAAATGCTAAAGATTCTACAAGAGACACTGACTTATTCTCTTCTTGCTTGGTGAACTCTGTTAATTGTTCTCAGGAAATGGATCCGCTGTCATCTGCTACTTCCCGCAACTTGGAGAGGGATCTCGATTCTACAAAAAATTCATTGCCATTATTTCGAAAAAAAAAGTTAGATCAACCCAACCTGAAGACAACACCCAACTAACCCGTTCTGAAAACAATGCTAAGCCAATGCAATCTGTAAACAATAATTCTTTAATTTCCCTGATTGATGTCAACAAGGATTGGAAGTCAGCTAGTGGTATAAAAAAATCTTCAAAGTCAACAAAAATAATCATTACTGATACTAAGTCTTCTCTTGGTGTATTGCCTGATTACAAGTGGTTGCATTTGTCTAAATTCAATAAAGACACAAAACCTGATGGCATAATAAATCATATTTCAATGAAAACCAGCATTCCATCTAACCAATTCAAATGTTACATGTTAGTTAAGAAAGACTCTGATTTAACTAATCATAAATTTCTGACATTTAAACTGAGAGTTCCATCATCAAAAATATCTGTTGTTGGATTCGTCAATATGGCCATGCTTTGTCCAAATAAAAAAATTTGTGTCACATCAAACTAATATAATTCCAAAACTCGCACCAACAATCATACAAAACCCCATATTATCATCGCAACAACTGCCGCCGTCGCCACCACCTCCTCCAGCCTCCAAACTCCCGCCTCTGCAATTACATCAGCCACCAATGCTAATCTGACAATCATCAACTTCACCACCACCGGCATCATCAATACACTCTACCAGTGCATTGCTCTTCGAAGCATCCATTCTCTCTGCCACGTCATTCTCACCATCACAACCAACAACATCAATATTAATATCAACATCGCTTAATGCCAATGATTATCAATTAAAACCTATCTTGCTCTTCTGCAAAAGACTTTCTTACGTATTATCAAAATACCGGGGGACTACGTACCAAATTACAACAAGTACTTCTCTTTTCTTCTTCTTCGCAATATGATATAATCGCTCTCACAGAAACTTGGCTTAAAGATGATCACCACGATGCCGAGATGTTTATTGATGATCACTATGCTGTTTTTCGCAAAGATCGCAACGATAATCTACTTGATTGTGAGAGAGGAGGTGGAGTGTTTGCTGCTGTGCGGACTGCATTTCAATGCACTAAAGTGGATTTGCCATCAACAGCTGATGCTCTCGTTGTTGACCAAGTAATAATAAACATCAAATTTGATTGTATTGTAATATGCGAGCTACGGCTCGAGTAGATAAAACAATTATTCTGTGAAATTATTTCTTTATTTTCTAGTCTATAGAGCAATTCAGGTTCACACTATACTATTCTTCGCAATCCTTTTCTTACAAGGTCTCTGTCCTCTCAAATCACTTTATCTCCTTTCAATTACTTAATTCACAAATCCAAACTAATTACTTCTTCTTGTTAAATCTCAACTTTCAATTTATCACAAAATTACAACTTCGCCCATTATCACTTTTCTAATCTCTTCGCCACAGTTTAGAAACTACTGCCCTTTCTCAATCGCCATCTGTCCTTATATAGCAGAAGTTTCTGATAGCCAGAAACTTCTAGCAATTTCTTCGACCACTGGAACAAGAGAAATTCTGATGTAATAATTCTTGCAGTTATAATTCCCTCTTATCCGTCTCTTTCGTTGACATGAACTGTGGAGACTTCATCGCAGACACGAGCCTCTAATGAAAGGACACTTCGAACCAAAATTCTGCCAGAATGAAAAGTCACTTCGGAATTTGTTGCGTCATACTTTTAGGGAGCGTAGTTATTATTATGCTACAGTATTAACGAAATTTTTCTCATTGCATCTTACATTCCATCAAGTAGTTCATTTGATTTGTATAAAGCTCACATTGATAATTGTAGTTCAATATTAAAAAAGCCGTAATGACAAGCAAAAAGTTATTATTGTAGGTGATTTTTATTTGCCAAATGTTAAATGGATTTATGATTCTGATGAGAAAATACTTGTTCCTTTTAATGTTATTGTAACATGCGAGCTACGGCTCGAGTAGATAAAACAGTATTCTGTGAAATTATTTCTTTATTTTCTAGTCTATAGAACAATTCAGGTTCACACTATACTATTCTTCGCAATTCTTTTCTTACAATGTCTCTTTCCTCTCTAATCACTTTTTTTTCCTTTCAATTACTTAATTCACAAATCCAAACTAATTACTTTTTCTTGTTCACTCTCAACTTTCAATTTATCACCAAATTACAACTTCGCCCATTATCACTTTTCCAATCTCTTCGCCACGGTTCTAAACCAACTGTGTCTTTTTTTTGATCGCCATCTGTCCTTATATAGCAGAAGTTTCTGATAGCCAGAAACTTCTAGCAAATTCTTCGACCAGACGAATTCTTGCAGTTATAATTCCCTTTTATCCCTGATATTATTCGTCTCTTTCGTTGACATGAGCTGTGGAGACTTCGTCCCAGACACGAACCTCGAATGAAAGGATAATAACAATAAATTCCTTTACAATCAGTATTTATTATCTGTTGAATCTGATTTAAAATCCAATAGTAAATGTTTTTGGAAATTTATAAATGCTAAAAAACAATCGAATGGCATTCCTAATCTAATGCGTCACGATGGCCTATCATCATCCGATCTTTTAGTTGTGTGTAACTTTTTTGCTAAACATTTGTAATCCGTTTATTTAGATAGCTCTCCGAATATACCTCTTGGTAATCAATTATATAACACTGATTCTGATTTGAGCATTGGTAGTTTAAACCTTTCAACTTCAGAAATCGATCTACCAGCGCAAACCTTACAATTTTTTCAAATTACATATTAAATGTACTTGAGAAAGGGTATTAATTTGTTTGTTGTGCATATAGTTATGATTGAATGAATATAAACGACTTTAACATTTACTTTAACAAATTTTCTTTATTATTTAAAACTTTATTATTATTTATAATTTTATAGTGCGACGAAGGTGTTTTACAAATGAATGCACGCATTGGACTGACTGTGCTTTACACCGCAGTGGCTGTTGGTGGCTATCGGTTAGCGGTTCCTTCTCTCTGCTTTGTCTTTAGATGAAGACAAAGCTAGAGAAAGAACTCGATCTGACCGCGCGGCTGCACCTTGTTCACCAGTTGGCTTGATTGTCAAGTGACTAGTAAACAAGGTACTGTTGGTTAGCAAACCAAACAACCGTTAGTGACCCACATGCATGTCTATTATGTAACACCTCCATCCCCAAGTATTTTTGGTCCCCAAAAACTTATCGGTACATTTTAATTACTTTTACATAGTTCACAATTTTTAAATCATTAAATTACTTACATAACTTACTTTTACTCCAATATTTAAATATTTACAAAGTTAAGTTATCGATACTAATATGTAATGATTTCTTTTACAAATTTTGACTTAAAATCTAAATTGAACTTGGCGATATAGAAAACTATTCTTAGATGATGACAAAATTTAGAAAAGATGAACTTATTTTATATGTGAAAAAAAAAACTAATAAATGCAAAATTGAGCCGATCATTTTAGTAAATTGAAAGCAAAGAGTACCTATGCACAGAAAATCATTATGCGAGTAAATGTACCTACATATAATTCTGCTTTTGATTAAAAGTTAATCTTGATATTTGTATTTTCTTTTCAATTGTTTCTTATGATATTTTATGTTTCGTTTAGTGGATACATCGGTTGTGTAGTTATTTCGTGTTAAGTATGAATGAAGTTTCTTGTACTTTGGTTTAATTTTCCCTATTATTCTGTTTTTTACTATGTCGGAGCATTGCTGCAATTCTGAGTCTTTTCCTATGTTAAGTTTACTCATTCTTGTCTCCTTGCTTTTTTGAAACAAGTCCGCTAGTCTATTTATGTCATCTTGAGTTAAGTTTTTTAAAATAAAGTCGTTAGGTTTTAGCTTAGTGGTTGTGTGAATAGTGTTATTATAAATGTTGATTATTTCAAACATTTTATCGTCTAACTCTGAGCTATCTTTTGCTGCATTTCTTACACGTAAGTGTTCATTTACGGTTCCGTGGAGACGTTCGATGTCAGCATTGCCGGTTTTTTGAAAAGCGGTGGTTCTGTGGAACAAGATATTATTTTCTTTCAAAAACAGTTCCACCGCGGAATGAATAATGCAGGAATCCCCGTCTGAAATTAGTTTATTCGGTTTACCCAAAAACTGAATTCGTTGCTTTATTGCTGCTAAAATGGCGATCCAATTCCTGTTTTCCAAGTTGTGAATAGTTGCGTACTTTGAAAATTTTTCTATTGTCGTGAGGTACATTTTGTTCCGTTCAGGAAACCATATATCCATGTGGACAATATCGTTAAAACATTTTGGTGTTTCTGTTATTTCAAACGGAATTTTCAGAGGACGCCTATCATGTTTAGCGACAGCGCAAATGTCACAATTATTTACGTATTTATGTATTACCGTTTGTAAACTTGGATTGAAGTATTTTGTTTTTAATTCCAAGAACATTTCATTAATACCTCTGTGATTTTTGCTAATATGTTCATTTTTTATTATATCAAGAAGTTCATTTTTATCCAAAATATCTACTAGTTTTATGTTTGATTTTAAAACTTTTAAATTTTTATTAAATGAAAAGTATTTTACATAAAGGTTTTGAAATTCAAGAAAAAGGGGAAAGTCAGAAGAATATACGCAAAAATTTCCATTTTTTATAAGAATCCGTGTCATTATTTCTAGTAAATTGCTATTTTCTCTACTGAATTGGATATGATTTTGAATTTTTTTATGAACAATTTTAAAGTAACATTTCTCTTTAGCAGAGTATGATAAGTAAATTTGATTTTTGAACATGTTAATTGGCTTTTCAGAAATATAAATATGGTTATTGGAATCCTCCGGTGCACTATGGATTGTCGCACCCGTAGATATAACATCATCATTTTTAAGTTCCAAATCACTTTGAATTTCATTTAGGAAAATTGATCCTTGATTTACTTCATCATTGGTATCCCTTTCTTCCTGGTTTAGTCTACTCAAACCATCCGCGACAAAATTCTCCTTCCCTTTTAAGTACTCGACATCAAAGTCGTACTCATTGAGAGGAATTTTCCACCGCTGCAGTTTCATATTTGGCTCTTTAATACCGTTTAGCCATACAAGCGGCTTGTGATCAGTACGTACTATAAATTTCCTACCATATAGGTAAGTTCTGGAATACTTGACTGACCACACAACTGCGAGAAGCTCTTTTTCTATCGTAGAGTATTTCTTTTCGTGATCATTCAAAGTTCTGAAAGCGAAACAAATTGGGTGACTATTTTGACTTAACACGGCACCTAGGGCGTAATTAGATGCATCCGTTGTCAGAACGAACACTTTGCTAAAATCAGGACTTTTCAGAATGGGATCAGAAGTTAGAAGAGTTTTTAAATTTCGAAAAGCCCGGACATATTCGAGATCAGACGTGTTAACTTTTTCATTTTTATTCAAATATCGTACTATAGGGTATGCTACTTTCGCGTAGTCTTTAACGAATTTCCTATAATAACCTGTTATCCCAAGGAATTGTTTAATACCTTTCTTATCAGTTGGTATTTTTAAGGAGACAATCGATTTAATTTTATTTTGGTCTGGTTTTATTCCGTTTCTAGTTATAATATGTCCTAAGTAACTTGTTGAAGGCTCAGCAAAGCTGCATTTGTGTATTTGAATTTTCAAATTGCAATCCTTGAGTCTTCGGAAAATTTTTCTGAGTGAATCTAAGTGTTCAGCAAAGCTTGTTGAAAAAATCAAGATATCATCAAGATAAACAACACAGATTTTATTAATAAAATCCTTTAAAATGGTGTTCATCAGTCTCTGAAATGTCGCTGGTGCATTTTTTAGACCGAACGGCATCCTCAAAAACTCGAAATGACCGCTTTTTGTTGAAAATGCTGTCTTTGCTCGATCAGCTGGATCAACTTCTATCTGATGGAAGCCTTTAGCCAAATCGATAGTTGAGAAATAATTACATTTGCCTAGCTTGTCGAACAGCTCATCCATATTCGGCATAGGGAACCTGTCCTCTATGGTCTGCTCGTTGAGCTTCCGGTAGTCCACCACAACACGCCACTGCTTTTGGCCATCTATGCCAGCTTTTTTGGGCACTACCCAAATGGGTGAATTATACGGGCTACTACTGAATGTAATTATGTTTTGCCTCATCATATCATCGATCTGACTATCGACCTCCTCCGAATGAATCTCAGGATAACGGTAAAGCTTGCTAAAGACTGGGATTTCATTTTTAGTTTTGATTCGGTGCTTAATTTCATCGGTGAATGAAAGATTATCACCTTCTTTGTAAAATACTGACTTAAATGAGTAAAGTAAAGATTTCAGCTTGGATACATCCGACTTATCGAGATGAGTTGCAAATGCTTTGCTTGAAATCTAATTTTCAAACAAATCGTTATGAAAAATGTTTACGCTTAAACACCTAGAATCGCTGAAATTGTTTGCGTAGATTTCTTCTTCCTGATCAAAATAGAATGGTATACTTGAAGTTTCGGTAATGATAGATTGACTTTTATAGTTGATGATAGGGTTAAGTTTTAAAAGAATATTATTGCCTATTAAGCCGTCGAAAAAATTGTGGAATTGGTACTCTAGGAATTCAACAAACATGTTCTTGGCTTTGAATTCCTCGAATAGGGGAACTTTGTACTTAACGCTAGTTTCGATATTACGACCGAGAACCTTCAGTATATAATTTTGGGATGAAATTTTCCATTTTGGACTACAGACATTTTGATTGACGATGCTAAATTCTGCACCGCAATCAATAATAAAACGTAATGGCCT
Source organism: Pocota personata (assembly GCA_963082735.1). Taxonomy (NCBI): domain Eukaryota; kingdom Metazoa; phylum Arthropoda; class Insecta; order Diptera; family Syrphidae; genus Pocota; species Pocota personata. The sequence goes on along the minus strand of OY720429.1, from coordinate 46,633,658 downwards.
GATCTTATTATGAATGACTATATAGGGTAGTTTCTTCCTTGGTCGTTCTGAAAATTTTGAGCTGCAGCGCTGTTTATGCAAGCAACACAATTATTGGACTCATTTAGTGTGATATCCATGGGTTCATTACTTTGCCTCGTTCTGTAAGTCTGTCGAGATCGGTCACTCGGATTCAAATTTTGTGGGCGTCGTTGTTCATTGTGTCCGTAGGTACTGTTAAATCTACTTTGTCCATTCTGTAAATTGTTTGTACTGTTATTGTTACTAATGTTTGCATCATTACTATAATTGTTATTACTATTGCTAAAACCATTGTTGTTGTTTCGGTTAATATTGTTTAAACTATTGTTGTTTCGTGTGTTTTGATAACGAGTCGTATCATAGTTGTTTGTATTGAAATTTGCTTTGAATATTCGATTAAAGTTTTCCGTTTCTATTAAAATTAGTAGCGCTCTCTAAAGCTCTTAGGGTTTCGAGACTGCAGAATGATTTTGGGTTCATGGGGGAGTTTATTTACAAAAATTTTCAATGCCATTTCCTCGTTGCTTTCACTATTATACCATGAAGGTATATCTGTCGAGTTAATTCCGCATTTAATATTTAATTTAGTTAATAAACCTATTGTATCCTCAAAAAGTGTCTTAACGGAAAATTGAAACCTTAACAATTTAATTTCGTTCACTAAACTTTCAACGCTATCATCAATTGAACAATTATTCTGCAAAATTAATTTTACTTCTGGCCATATTGTAGGGTTTCCGTTGTTAATTAAGATCGTGTTAGCGTTATCTTTAATTTTTTGTCTGATTTTTAATTCAAAAAAACCTTTAGAGAGAGCATCTAAATTAGACGTATGATTATAAAGAAAGTCTATGTTTTTAATAAAAATATCTAGCTCCTCGGGCAGACCCGTATAGTTGTCAATAGTGTTTATTAATTGGAATAAATTACTCGCCATACTGAAGAGCTTATAGTTGTAGATCGGTTCGGTGAAAGTGTTGAGGATGATGATGAAGCACGTGTTGAGTTTGTCTTTTTATTACTGTCCACTTTGAGGTGATTTTTTTTTTTTATTGCGGCCTTTTTTCCGACTGCGCCAGTTATGATTGAATGAATATAACCGACTTTAACATTTACTTTAACAAATTTTCTTTATTATTTAAAACTTTATTATTATTTATAATTTTATAGTGCGACGAAGGTGTTTTACAAATGAATGCACGCATTGGACTGACTGTGCTTTACACCGCAGTGGCTGTTGGTGGCTATCGGTTAGCGGTTCCTTCTCTCTGCTTTGTCTTTAGATGAAGACAAAGCTAGAGAAAGAACTCGATCTGACCGCGCGGCTGCACCTTGTTCACCAGTTGGCTTGATTGTCAAGTGACTAGTAAACAAGGTACTGTTGGTTAGCAAACCAAACAACCGTTAGTGACCCACATGCATGTCTATTATGTAACAATATAGACTTCTCCAAAGCATTCGATTGGGTTAACCATAATATATTACTTATGAAGTTAAACAAAATTGGATTCCACTCTAACTTTTTGAACTGGATAAATGCATACTTAAAGGGTCGTATTCAGTATGTTCGTATAAATAACATTCTCTCGTCACCTATCAGAGCTACCGCAGGTGTGCCGCAAGGAAGCCATCTTGGTCCTCTTTTTTTCTTGTTATTTATTAATGACATTCCCAACGTATTTTTTGAATTCTAAGTGCCTTATGTATGCGGACGATTTGAAAGTCTTTCGGTAAATAAAATCTGAACATGATTGCATGTTATTACAAGAAGATCTTGTGAGATTATCGAATTGGAATTTGATTAACTCCTTACACCTTAATATTGAAAAATGTCAAAGTTTAACGTGTTTGTCGAAATCGTTCGGTTATTAATTTCTCTTATAAAATAAATGGTATGTTTCTTTCAAATGTAACTTTTAAAAAAGACCTTGGGGTAATTTTTGATCCACATACTTTGAAATGCCTGTTTTTTGCGTTTGTTTGGTCTACTCTTGAATATTGTAGAAGTTCACTCTTTTAGAATAAAATACAAAAACGTTTTACAAGAGTATTAATGAAAAAGCTTCACTGGAACATAGATATGCCTTCCTATGGAACAGGGTGCAAATTATTTGGTATTTTACCTCTTACCATTCGAAGAAAGTTCTCTGAGGTTATGTTCATTCGTGATGTATTGGCAAATCATATTTATTGTTCCGATATTTTGGCCTTAATTAACTTCAATGTTCCTACGAGGTTGCTTAGAAACCGATTGTTTTTTAATATTCCATATCACAGAACAAATTATGCTGCCAATGAACCATTGTCTAGGTGCTTAAGAGAAGCCAATACCGATATGATAGATTTCAGTCTAAGTAGATTTTCATTTAAAAATAATTTGCTATTAATTTTAAATAACTTTAATGGTGACAATGTTTAACTCTTCTTCTTTTTTTTATTTTATTTATGATATTATTATCTACTAATCACTAAAGTACTGTAACTTTGTTTGATGAATAAACTAAACTAAACTTATGTATAGGTATATAAATTGTAAGCACGACCTCATCCTTCATCAAATGATATGCTGTGGTGAATATTAACTGTATTTAAATCAACTAAATAATAAGTGCAATTAATTCAATCGTTGGTCTTATGTTTATTCAGTTCTCATTTTTCAAACAAATGATTTGTCAAAAAGCCACTAATAACTTCCGCAGATAACACTTAGCACACATCGAATAACTTGTTTAAGGTTCGTGCCTACACATTCTGTCACTATTTTTTCCCCAAATCGATAGTTTTATGCAAACAAATATTTTAGTTCTGAAAATAAAAATAAAAATCCTTTGGCTTCACCCCCGACCTGTTTATATCCCTATCGAGGATATTGTTTGCAAAAAACCAGTAGGTAGTCGCCGATAAAAATTGCAAAGCCGGTAATGGGATCAATCCTGTGGTTGGACGATAATTCACTAAATTGAATAATTGTAATTTGATAGGGAATGCATGTAACGTGTTTTTCGTTATTACCTGAACCATAGGGTATAGCCAATTGAGTTTGTTAATTCTGCTTGAAATTTATTTTACTAGGATAGGTTAGGTTAGGTAAGATAGGGTAGTGAAGCAAAGCTATCACAGGATTCTTGGAGAATTAATATTGAAATACGAGGGCAAGGTGAAAAGTTCTCAGCCTGACGCAAAGATGGCGTTCCAATCAGCAAAAATTCATGTTTCCTGCCTGGGTGCACTTCTCATTAGTTCGTATGACAAGTTTCACATTGCTCTCTCAAGTAGTTTCTTTGCATTAATTTTTGCAGTAGACATCTTGGGTGTTTTTCGTTAAAATGGATAAACATGAATATCGTGCGGTGATAAAATTCTTCGTTTTGGATGGGTTAACCCCTAAGGAAATTCATCCAAAGTTGACAAAAGTTTACGGGGACTCTGCTTCTTCCATGTCAACCGTTAAAAAGTGGGCAGCTGAATTTAAACGTGGTCGCACGTCCCTCGAAAATGACCCACGTGAAGGATGGCCAAAAACAGCAACCACACCCGAAACCATCGAAAAAGTTCATGATATCGTGTTGGACGATAGGCGAGTGAAGGTGAGTGAGATAGCTGAGGCTATGTGTATATCGGAAGAGAGGGTGCGAAACATCTTGCACAAAAACTTAAGGATGCGAAAGCTCTGTGCAAGATGGGTGCCGCATTTGCTGAATGCCGATCAAAAGCAAACGCGCAAACGATTTTCGCGGCAATCTTTGGACCGATTCAATAGGGATCCGACCGATTTTGTGCGGCGATTTGTCACCATGGATGAGACATGGGTCCACCACTACACGCCAGAAACAAAACAGCAGTCGAAGCAGTGGGTGGAAGCCTGTGATTCAGAGCCAAAGAAAGCGAAGTCGATCGCATCTGCCGGAAAGGTCATGGCCAGTGTGTTTTGGGATGCGAAATGGATTCTGTTAATTGATTATCTTGAGAAAGGCAGAACAATTACAGGCGAATATTACTCCAATCTTCTTGACCAGCTGGATGCCAAAATTCGCGAGAAGAGGCCTGGCTTGAAGAAGAAAAAAAGTCATCTTTCAACAGGACAAAGCACCTGAACACAAGTGTGCGTTAAAATAAAATAAATATTTGGCGCAACAGCTCTTTAAGTGCCAGGACCTAGCTTCTCGCTTCTCAGTGTGCGTTGGCGATGGAAAAACTGCGGGATTTGGGGTACGATTTGCTCGGCCATCCCCCCTATTCACCTGATTTGGCACCCTCAGACTTCCATCTGTTCCCAAACATGAAGAAATTTGTTTCTGGGAAGCGCTTCGCATCCAATGCAGAAGTTGAAAGGGCCGTAGATGAATATTTTCACAGCCTTCCAGACTCTCACTTCCGAGAAGGAATACTGATGTTTGAGAAACGCTGGACCAAGTGTGTTAAAGTCAAGGGGGATTATGTAGAAAAATAAAATCATTTTTTAACTGAAAATCGCAGTCCTTCATTGTCAGGCCGAGAACTTTTCACCTTGCCTTCGTAGGGTAGAAGGGGAGGATATGCAACTTTTCTATCAAACTCTTCCGGATCCACATGTCTTCCTTTATATTATTATAAATTGACACTAAACGAGAAAACAAAACGCAGGCTCATGCAACTTTTTGTATGCCCAAATGTCTGGGAGACTAATGTCAGCGAGGTTTCATTCGAAAATCTACAACTTCACCATTATCCACTGCTACGCTCCTATAAATGAAGCGATCGAGGAAGAAAAAACTGCTTTCTGTAGTCATTTTAGCTCACGAAGGCTCAAGAAGGATCAGACAATGCGGGCCTGGAACGCGTTATTGGAAAACATGACTTGCAATTACGAAATGACAACGGTGGTTTGCTTGTCGACTCTTGTAACGTACATTGGCTTGTGTTGGGTGGGACCTTATTTCCGCTTAAGACCAGTCATAAAATCTCCTGGGTGTCTCCTGATGGTCAAACTGAAAACCAAATTGATGGATGTGATATCCGCAATGAAAGACACGTTGACGTAGGAAATGATCATCACTTGTTACTTACAAGTCTTGAGTTACGAAAGGCAGCTTTGCAGCGCCGATCAGAGGATGCAGTGAGGATAACAAAATTCAACACGAATGGTTTTAATGACCGCAACAGATCTCGTAATTTTACCACTACCCTCAATGATAAGCATAGTCTCTAATGAAATTGGAGATTCATCCACTGACTTGATGTGGGGCAAAATAAAAAGCATTTTTATAAAAGCAGGATCCGAAACTGTGCCCAGACAATCTAGAGCTAGAAACTCCTTGATATCCCGATACACCTGGGACAAAATCGCGCATCGTAGATCGTTGAAGATAAAAATAATCGCCGAGACAGATATTCAACCAAAGCTGGAACTACGAAGCGAATATCGGATAGATCATAGGGCAGTTGATCGCAGTGAGGTATGTGACAGGAAGATGAGGTTGGACGGTCTGCAAAAATAGGGAAAACGCTGCGGGAATGGGAGATATCAGAGAACTGTACAGAATATCCAAGAAAGTTGTCGGTCATAAAAGTAACACCAACTATCCTATACTGGAAGTAGATGGCACTCCATTGGTATCAATTGAAGATCAGAGATGCTGAAAGGAACAATTTCGTGCCCTGCTTAATGACGTTTGCGGTGAGTAGAGTGCAGCGATGAGTCCCCAGTTGCTCGAAATGCTCAGATCTTACACCGGACCTCCAACAGTTGCAGAAATCCAAACTGCGATCAATCTCCTCAAAGTCAATAAAGCAGCTGATACTTGATAGCATACCAGTCGGGCTCCGGAAAGGAGATCCCACTACAATGGCTAGGATTCTATTTTCGATAATACAGGCTATTTGGGAAAATTAAACCAATCGCAGGAACGGGAAGGACAGTGTTATTGTTAAGAGTCTTAATAACTGCAGTAACTGGCATGGTATTATCGTTTTGTTCGTTTTCGCAGTGGTGGTCGGTCGTGCGTCGACCACATTAACACCTTTCCTATCATTCTCAAACACTCAGCCGAGTATGGAGATTATAATGGAGTCCTACAATGACGCAAGGTGTTTTATTCTGCACTATTGACAGTTCTCCGACTCTTTCGAAGTGCAACAGGGAGTGAGACAAGGAGATATTTTGCCGCCAATCCTCTTTCTACTGGGGATAGATGATGACTGCAACCAATGACAAATATCATGAAGCAATCCTTCGAATGGAATCCTCAGGGTGCATGGCGGATTACAAGACCAAGACCAAGGTGGAGATCAACAGTTAAATAAAATTTCACAAACTAATAGTATAACCGTACGGAAAACTTCGAAACAGCTGAATTTTAATTTTTTTTATACATGTTGTTGCAAGGTATTACCAGTGACGTGTATTATATCGTAGACGAGTTAGGCTACCGCCTAGAGCCCTCGAAAGCAAGTGGCCCCAAAATCTATATCTACATACGAGTACGTACGTCCAAGGTAATGTTGTAAGAATATATTAATCACACATATACTAAAACACACACTTTCAAATTTTATACAGAAGATGGATTGAATTTGTATTGCATTAGTGAACACATTCTGTACGAGTACCCAATTCTGTCATAAGTTCTGTTACGAGTGTTCTTATAACGAACAAAACAACAACAAATTTTGGATTAGTAAATCTAAAATTTATTTAGGCTAATTCTGAGATGCAATAATTCTAAAAGACAGCTGAATTGTTTGGAATTTATGCTCTGGAGCAGTGTCTCATTAAAAAGGGTATTCGTCAAACCTTTAACGACGCTTTCTTGGTACACCTTTGCTCCATGTTTGACTCATTGTTCACAGAAATATAGAGCAATAACTCCTTTGATAAACCCCCCCTCCCCCAAACCATTCCCAAAGCAGGATGATGGCTGTGCTGAACCCTACGAACTGTACGCTTTGCTCCTTTGATTAATGTGATCGTTTTGGTTATTAAAAACTTCCTTGACGGTGGAAATTTTTTCGTCATAAAAAGTATATTTTCATGGCCGTTTCCCGTGTGCCTGTGCAAGAGCAGCTTGCATCTTTCAAGCCTAATTTGCTTTAAATTAGACATCAACAGATGTCCAGTTGAGGGATATAAGGCATTTATGTTGAGATCATCCCGAATGAGCCTTCATATGGATCTGATAGAGCTCACACGACATAATTTTCAGGTTTCGAAGGGGATTTCTTCGAATTCGGTTTCGTACAGCTTTTAGGCGCGGACGACGACTTATTGGTCTGACTTCTAATTGAGACTGAAAATTCGGCCTGCATGTTTGTACTCGTATGTAAAATGTAGTCTTTACTTTAAACTTCATACCTGAAATTTGTGAGGTCACAATTCAAGGTGAAATTGGAATCCAAAATCCAACCAATTCAACTCAACAATATTTGTGTTAGATAAGATATGTACATATGCCACTAGATGGTGTACAATCATGCTTATTCTGCGTCTCGATTCGGATCGTCTTTTGTTGGAATAGATCCAAATGACATTCTTGGTTTTGATATCGATCGATATCCATGTTTGTTCATTTACTCACTTAATTCTAGCTGTCACTCGAATCGAGTTAAATGACATTTTTCATTCGAGCAGAAATTGTTGTCGAGCTGGTGTTGCAAAATGTAAGTACAATTGTTTTTTGTTTTTTTATTTACAAAAATATTGATTATTTTGTAACATACATATGTGCATCGTAGGACTCACTCCAAGACTAATCGTGGACAGTTCGAAGCTATGGTGAGACTGATGGAAACAAAGCCCGATATCGCCAAGGGTTCTACTACAAATGAAAGTGATTGCAACGCATTTTGGAAAGACGCAGCAATCAAATTGAACAGTTTGGACCCTCTTCCAAGGATGTCTACAGCTGGAAGAGGGTAAAGGAAATGCAAGACAAGTCCGGAAGTTTGTTTATTTTTCTTATTTTCTTAACACTAGGAGTGGATCGACTTTAAAGGACACATAAAGAAGAAACTCTCTGAAAATGAGAAGAAAAAACATCAATCCGGATGTAATAGTAGCAATCTTTCTTCTTTTTCTCCACTGGAAGAGGATGTTATAAGAATAACTGCAATTAACAGAGCCGTTGAAGGGGTCAAAGTTCGTAATTTTGGCGTTTTGAGACCGACACAGGACAACGTGACTGCGAGAGAAGTAGATTTGCCCCACTGCTCCAAAACTGTTACACAGAAACGGACAGCAGACATACATGCCATCTTCCAGATCCATTCTTGATGATCGTCGCGGTCCATCTTCCTCTGCTTTCTATGCTCCATCTCTCCTGCCACTGCTGTTTGGTAAGCTCCTTCGCTTCCTCTGTTGCCGCTTCAACTCCAATTTCCGCCTTTTTGTCGTAGACTTACTTCCTCTCTGCCGCCAGAAGATCAATTGGGGTCACTCCCGCGACTACGAAGACGACTGGTTCCGACACCTTTCGATACGAAATGCAAATTCGTGAATCTTAGCATAAACCAAGCAAAAATCCCTGCAACTTTGAAAACCGCTGTTGTTAGGCCAATATATAAAGGAGGTACCAAAAGTGAGCTCAACAATTACAGACCTATATCAATATTGCCGATAGTTGAAAAGTGTCTTGAAGAGGTCGTAACAAAGAGGCTTCAAGATTTCATCGCCAAAAATTCCCTCATAAACCCAAGCCAGTACGGCTTTCAGAAAAATAAAAGTACTGGTAAACTGTTAGGGGAATTTGCCAATTGTATCAACGAAAGTCTAAACAAAAGCTACCATATACTAGTGCTGTTCGTGGATTTCAGTAAGTCTTTTGACACACTGAACCATAATAAGCTAATAGAAGTACTGGAAAACATTGGCATAAGAGGTATGATGGCAGATTGGCTAAAAGAATACTTGAACAACAGACATTTCTGTGTAAAAATCAATCAGACATATAGTCAAAAGGAACGCGTGCAATATGGAGTCCCTCAAGGATCAAAATTGGGTCCAATACTTTTCATTTTATATACCAACGAGCTGCTACGAGTATTCAAGCAGGCCATACCATTTGCGTATGCAGATGATACGGCGATAGTGATGCGCCACAGATTTTTGGATACGGCAACAGCAATTATGCAAGAGGAATTCGATAATGCGGTGAAATGGTGTCATGATCACGGTCTAACGATCAACGCATTAAAAACAAAAATGATGCACATACGAAGTCCGCAGTTCAAGGCTACTCAACAACAAATTCTTTTTAGAAATGATTCCTGCAGTAGCTCAACTAGCTGTCCGATTGAGATAGTGGAGAGCTACAAATATCTGGGAGTAATCATTGACAGCAATTTTCTGTGGGACACGCATATCAATGAGTTGCGCATGAGCCTTAAAAACGCTTTATATGCACTTACCCATCTAAAGTTCCATGACACAACGTCCGTGTTGAGACAAGTATACTATGCCCTAGTGGAATCGAAGTTGAGGTATGGAATACTTGCATGGGGTAATGCTTCTAAAATACACATAGAAAAAGTAAAAAAACTACAAAACACCGCATTGAAAAAGATAAGTGCAGATAATCGGCGAAATGTTCTTGAACAAGAACGCTTTAAAGTTCTTCCAGTAGAAGATATTTTTAAGATGACCCTTATACTGGAGTACTATGACGACACTCGGTTCATAACACCAATTCAACATGGGATCAACACCAGAAGGCGGGCACAAGGTATGCTTCAAGAGCCCCGTTTCTGCAATAACTACGGGAGAAGGCAGCTGAAATGCAGTGTACCAGAGGTCCTCAATACAATTCCACAAGAACTAAAAAATATTACAAATATAAAAACTAGGAAAAAAAACATAAAGAACTTTTTTCTCAACACAAATTCAAATACGTAGCTAATTTTCAAATCCACTTCCATAAAACTGTTTTTTGTAAACATCAGTTAATTGTTTCTTTCTTTTAATTAATGAAATGTGGAAATGTTGTTAAACTAAGCTTGCTGTCTAAAATTCATTACAAGTTTTTGAAACTCGATCTTCTGCAGAAAAGCCTTTATAAGGCTTCGCGGAAAGATATAACCAATGTAAAATATTTTCTTAAAATAAAAGTGAATTAAAATTAAATTAAAAAAGGCGCCTTGTACTGCGGCCACCTGCATTCTGCATTTCTCCTGTTTGACTGCGTCGGCCCAGATCTCACATCCATACAGGAGAATGGCGTGTGCAATCGACATAAGCAGTCTGCGTTTGTTTGTCGTAGGGCCGCCTATGTTCGCCATCAGCATACTTAATAATGCTGTTGTCTTTGCAGCTCTATCGGCCGCCGACTTTATAGATCATACCCCAGTCTGTGAGAGTGTAAATTCGTTCACATTTTTTGAGGAATCCGAGACATTCGAGTATAGCATCAACTTTAGCAGCATCAGTTATCTTCTGATTCCAAAGAAGTTTTGAACTTACGTACATACCCAGCATTGATAAGAGATTCGATTTTTCTACATCAACTCCGTTCATTTTGATTTTGGCTAGGATTTTTTTTTTTTGTGTTTCGCTAGCTTCATTTACATTTTTTTTTCCCCCGGAGGTATTTGAAAAGTCTTCAGAAAGACACTATGAGGACCGCAAAATGCGTGCGTAATGTGGGATTTTTACCCACTAAAAAAACCTCCCTTCAAAATTTGTCTTTCTTACTGCAACTAAGTATTGACTTAACAAGCAGTTTTCATATAAACGAACGCTTGGCAGGTACGAGTATATTTCCATGGAAAGTTAATGCTTGTTCCGCAATTTTAACGCGGTTGTAATTTACCGAGTTATGTCGAATGGCTTCGTTCTTTGTAGACGGCGGAATAAATTTCGCTCATCTAGAATTTGTAGAATTACATTGTTCACATGTCCTTCTAATCGGTTTTTGTGTTTTCTCGCAAAGTTTTTAATTTTGTCTTCCATAATGGCAATTCCGAGATCTCTATGGGTATCGTTGTTTCTCTTGTACCACGGTGCGCTGACAATTCCTCTTATCACTTTACTTTCAAAAGTTTGTAAAATATTGTAATTGTTTTTTTTTGTATGACCCCAAAGTTGTATACCATATGTCCACACTGGTTTTAGCCCTTGCTTGTATAAAAGCTGTTACAAACGTTAAGCTTGGAATATTTTCCAATTAACCAGTACGTTTCTCTGTGTTTTTTTTTTCAAATTCTTTGCGTTTCTTATTCTCGTATGGCTTTCGCTTCAATTTTACGTCAAGTGTCATCCCGAGGTATTTAGCCTCGTTTGCAGCTTTAGCCTTCCCGATTCTACTGCACACTTTCAGTTGGATGCCACCGCGGTTAGCCGAGACCACACTTCCTAAATATAGAACGTTGTCAACTTTTTCGACTTCCTGTGCAGCAATGTTAAGTTGAGCGTTAGTGTTGGAAGTGCTGAGGGCTTTTGTTTTGGCCGTGTTTATTTTGAGCCCCACTTTGTTTGCCTCAGTTTCTATATTATGGGCCATTAGATGAAGGTCCATTATCCGATGTGAAAGTAGACAAACATCGTCAGCGTAGTCTAGGTGTTTAAGGTAAGATATCATAGTCCAACGAATTCCATTGTTTCCTTCCGTCAATGCTGCGCGGAGTACATCGCTGATAACCACCAAGTACAATAGTGGTGACAGAATGCATCCTTGACGTACTCCACTTTGGGGACCAAATTCCTCTGACACCTTACCGTTGTGTAAGACGTGACATTTACCGCCCTCGTATGTAGCCTTGATAATAGCAATACGTTTTTCCGGGATGCCTCTCCTGCGCAAAGCCAGCCAAATAGCATCTCGATTCAAGCTGTCGAAAGCCTTCTCGAAGTCGATAAACAACAGATGTAGCGGAGACCTGTACTCAACGCATTGTTCGAATATGATCCGTAAGGTATTTATGTGGTCGATGCGGGAGGATCCAGTGCGAGAGCCTGCCTGTTCGACGTCGAGAGTAGAATCTAAATGCTCTTTAATTCGATCCAAAATTATTTTTGCTATTATTTTGACTACAGCTGGAAGAACACATATACCTCTCCAGTTTCCGCATTCCATCAAGTTTCCCTTTTTCGGAAGCTTAATGGTCATCCCCCTTTTCCACTCCTGTGGAAATTGTTCGCTATCCCAAGCTCTCTCTGCGGATGCAGCATCTGCGGATGTGTTTGGCGCCGCTTGAAACAATTCGGCAGGGATGCCATCAATACCCACCGCTCTGTTTTTCTTGAGGGACTTGATTGCTGCCATAATTTCTATTTTGCTGGGAGGTGCCGTGCATATTCGGGAATTTGTTGCTTCGGAATACTCATTCGTATTTGAGATCATATCGCCATCGTCTAAGTGATTTAGCACTGAAGCAAAATGTTCTCTCCATCTATTGAGCTGATCCTCATCCGAAATCAGGAGGTTACCGTCCAGACTCTTCACCGGGTGATGTTTGGAGTTTCGACCACCAATGAGCTCCTTGGTGATGCTGTAAACAGTCCTACTATCGCACCTGCTCGCTGCTTCTTTAGCCCTAGAAGCCAGTGTGTCGATATATTGACGTTTGTCACGTCTCACACTTCGCTGCACTTCTTTCTTCTTCGTACGGTACTGGGTTTCTAACTAGGTTCTTTCTACTGCTGAGGCCGCTGCAATCCGAGCCTTTATTGTTGTACGCTCATCGATCCGTCTCCAGGTGTCTGCTGAAAGCCACGTGCGATGGTGTGCCTACCTTTTACCGACATAGGTATGAGCCCCGCTCGCAAAAGCATTTTTCACAACATTCCAGCGATCATCCATTCTCTCCTGCATTGAGCTGCTGATTGCTTCCGCTTCTAAGGCAAGGTGGTCCCTAATTTGTTGCCGCACTTGGGGGACCTTAAGCCTATCGGTATTGAACCTGGGATGTTCAACAAGTTTGATCAGTTGTTGTTGACGGATGCAGTACGAAGGCGTATATGAGCTAGCATAAGATGGTAATCTCGATCTTGTCCGATATCAACTCCACGTCTGTTACGGACGTCCAGGAGACAATTTCTAAAGCGGCGACTGATCGCAATGTGATCAATCTGGTTGGATGTTCTTTGCCTATCAGTCGAGACCCAACTGATCTTATGGCAGGTGTTATGCTTAAACAACGTACCTCCAATGACTAGGCGGTTGGTATTACAGAAGTCCACAAACCGCTCACCGTTGTCGTTTCGGTCTCCAAGGCCGTGAACTTCCATCACGTGTTTAAGCATGTTGTTGTCGCTACCTACCTTGGCACTGAGATCCCCCACCACCATTACGATGTCCCCATTAGGTGTTTCATTGAAGACGACGCCTAACTGGCTATAGAAATTGTCCTTTTCATCCTCAGTCGCGTCATCAGTCCGAGCATAGCACTGTATGATGGTGACCTTCCTTACTCTACTCTTTAATCTTGCCGTCAATATCCGGTCACTGTGAGGTTTCCAAGATATGAGGCATTTACGCGCTGCTGGAGTTAGCACCAGTCCTACTCCAGACCTCCGTGCGCTTCCAGCTGATTTACCAGAGTAGAGCATGACAGTACTTTTTATTGGCGAGACATATTCCCCAGCATCGAACCATCTTATCTCACTCAGCCCTAAGATGTCTATTTTATACCGTACGAATTCGCGCTCCATTTGGAGGAATCTGGCGTTGTAAGGCCCTACTTGGATTGAGTCCAGGAGGATTTTAACGTTCCAGAATCCGATCGTTGTCCGTGTTTGATAGCCAAAGGTCGTCATCAGATTATCCGTCCGTATCCTAGGCGTATGTTTCCGTTTCGGAGCAATTTTTCTTTTTACGGTTGAGGCTCGCTGGGCCCCAGACCAACCGACACTTATCCTGTTATATGGCGCAGGAGACTCGCCATTCGTCCTCTCCCGTTCGCAATTTCCGAAGAAATTCCCAGATGGCACTACGAGGAGGTGGGAGTAGGGTTTACTAATAGAGCTGCTGGGTACAATAGTAATAAGAATACACTTAAATGTAAGTTCAATGAAATAATTGACTTTGATGAAAATTAAAGCGCAGGAAAATGGCAGATATTCGTTCAGAGCTCAATTCAGATTTTTTCTTATGCCGCAGAAATGAATTTGAGGGCTGAAGGTAAGACTCCTGCAGCTAATGTCATAAAAAAAAGTTGCGAATATTCCAACATATGCTAAGGATTGCATTGATTTGAACTCTTCTGCTAGAATAGTAAACATTTTATCCCGAGAAGCACTTTCCATTATAATTGGGGTTAAACTTAGTAGAAACCAATATAACGTTATTAGAAGTTATTTACTTACTTACTTAGGTGGCGCTACAGTCCGGGGTGGACCTGGGCCTCAACCAACAAACCTCTCCAGTCAGCCCGGTTAAGAGCCAGCTGCCTCCAGTTGCTCACGCCAAGTTGGTTGAGGTCCCTCTCCACTTGTTTGCGCCACCTTCCGCGAGGTCGTCCTCTACTGACGGGACCAAAGATCACTCGAAGAACTTTTCTCTCAAAGTAACTGAGGGCATCATCATCCGATTTTGATAAAGTCCATGCCTCTGTGCCATACAGCAGGACTGGGATGATTAGTGTCTTATAAAGAGTTACCTTAGTAGTTCGAGATAGGGCTTTGTTACTCAGTTGCCTTCTTATTCTTCGTTTGATCTCCCCACTGGTGTCATTTGCGGAACTCACCATAGAGCCTAGGTAGACAAATTCCTTCACCACCTCTAACTTATATCTGTCTATTGTGGCGTTCTGTCCAAGACGCCGATGTTGGGTGTCCTTTTTCGTAGACAGCATATATTTTGTTTTGCCTTCATTAACCGCTAAACCCATCTTTGCTGCCTGGGTCTCAATACCCGCAAACGCCCCACTGACGGCCCGCTGAGTTGTACAGACTTGTAAAAGATTGTACCTCCGATGTTGGCTTGTGAATTTCGTACAATTCTTTCAAGTATAATGTTAAAGAGATCACATGATAGCGCGTCACTTTGTCTAAGACCTTTCTTGACATTGAACGGTTCGGTGGTGTTCTTTCCGACTTTGATGGAGCAGCGAGATTTCTCCATCGTCATCCTGCATAAAAGGACAAGTTTGGCAGGGATGCCAGGACTCGACATGGCTCTACATAACTCGTCTCTATACACGCTATCATAGGCTACTTTGAAATCGATGAAAGGGTGGTGCGTATTGATTTCATATTCATGGGTTTTTTTCAAGATCTGCCGTAGTGTGAATATTTCGTCAATGGTGGACTTACCGGGCCTGAAACCGCACTGATAAGGACCTATCAGGTTGCTGACGATCGGTTTAAGACGTTCACATAATACGGCAGATAAGATCTTATATGCGATGTTGAGAAGACTTATATCTCTGTAGTTGGCGCAGTTCAGATGGCCTCCTTTCTTCAGGATCGGGCAAACGATGCTGAGGTTCCATTCGTCGGGCATGCATTCTTCCGACCCGATTTTATAGATGAGCTGGTGCAGCTCCTTACTAGCTCATCAATACCTGCCTTAAAAAGTTCCGCGGCAAGGCCGTCGGCTGCAGCAGCTTTGTTGGATTAAAGTTTAGATATCGCTATCCTCACTTCATTCTGATCGGGTTGACAGAAATCTTGGCTATCATCGTCACTGTTGAATGGTTCATTCTGCCTGACAGCGGAATATTGGACATCATCGCCGTTTAACAGTCTGCAGAAGTGTTCCTTCCATATCCCCAGCACCGACTGCGATTCTACTACTATGTTACCATTTTCGTCTCTGCAGGCTTCTGTTCTGGCTTTGAAACCCTGGCATGTTCTTTTTACCTTCTGGTAGAATTTTCGAACATCATTCCTGCGATAAAGTCTTTCAAAATCCTCGATCGAGGGCTTCTTATGCTCCTTTTTCTCCTTTCTGAGAAGTCGATGTTCCTCTTCTCTCCTTTGCTCGTAGAGGTCGAGAGTAGCTCGGGTCCTTCGTTTGTACAGGCATAAAAACGAAACACTTATCCTAAAGATCTCCATGACACAGAATCTCAAGCCGAAGTCCCTCTGCAATCACTGTGTGGTCTACACAGCAAAGCGTTTGTTGCAGAGCCAATAAACCGGTAATTCAATCAAAAGTTGTTGATAGCTCTAATAAGATGATTTTATTTCCCAAATGGGGATTCGATGGCAGTTCGAGTCATAACCAATACAAACAAAAGTTTTTGTCTGAAGCGGCAGGTGACAAGTATATGTTTTGACTTGTCTTGTTCCTATACGTCTTACAAACGAAAAAAAAACGGAAAAACTTTAGTTTTGTGGCAAAACCCTAAACCATCTTCATCAAGATTCTGTAGGCCAATAAGTCTTGAATTGCCAAAAAAGTAAATATAGACCGTCAATTTGAAGTACTAACCCCGGAAGTAACTTTAGATGCTCAAAAATTCTTCGTTGCACATCAACAACTAGCTTTCTGAAACAAAATCCAGCATGATATATTACTTAAGCGATGTCCCATCCAAAGATTTTATTAATTTTGAAAGTATTTGCCGGAGACCCATCAAGTCCAAATTTCAGTGTTACATGTCTGGATAAGGTTGTTTGAGTCATTGCTGTGGACAAGCCAAAGCCGGGCTTTGGGAACTTTAATGATGGCAATGTAACTAGTATGTTTTTTTTTTTTAAATCACACGGCTTCTTCATCAATAAAAAATACCGATCTCATCAGATCCGTGGCCGTGGTGTAGTGGTAACATCATCGCTTGTTACGCTACAGGTTCACGGTTCGAATCCTGATATCAATAATCATCTATTTATTTCGCATGAAATAAATAAAAAGTCGATCAATTGCGAAAGCTTATGTCAACTCTACTTATGTCAACTCTACTCTACATAACACTGGCAGTAGGGCTGTCGTATGACTAAAATGCAACTTGATCAGGAGGACGGAAAAAAATACTGTGAATCATGAGCAACGACAAAAGCAAAAACAAACAAGCTCCCCAGTTATCTGGACAGCCACTCTTGGAATTCACTGAAACTTAATACCAGCTGAGTTTTAAACCAACTACACCAATCTGTTTTTCTCTCTGTCTCTTCCCCTTTCCTCAAAACGCCCGTGTCCTAAAGTTAGTATAAGGGTATTCGTAACCCCTTTCACACGTGCAAATTATAAAAAAAAAAAAATATATAATACTGCGAACTATTTCAAGAGGGTTTAAGATAAATGCACAAACTTTTGAACAATATTGTTTTGAAACGGCCTCCTTATATGTAGAGCTTTATACCTATGATGCCAACTGATATTGATTCATGGCTCTGTAATAGTTCGTGAGGCCCAAGAAGCCCGCAATAAGGATTTTAAGTCTTGTAGAGAATTTTTGACCAGAAAAAGGTAAAGAACTGATAACATCACTGACATCATGAATCGGTTGTTAATTTCGTCGGACCCAAGCCTGATGCGAAATTTCGCCAATAAATGACAAAAAAATGCTTGATAGTGAAGTTACGAGTATTAACATGTTTCAAGACGAAATATAAAATATCTGAACGCATTTTTTATCACTTTAATACACGAAACAATTTTTTTTTTTCAGTGTGCGTCGCTAGAATGGCAGTGTCATCGGTAAATGTACCTAATGTTGTGCCTTCTTCTTGAGGTATATTGCGAGTATACAACAGATAGAAGAGAGGACCTAGAACACTTCCTTGCGGTACCCCAGCCTCTATTTCCGTGATTCACACGGAAGAGTCTATTCGCGAGATATGACTCTAAAATGTCTCATAAATATGTTGGTAAAACTTGTCGCAATTTGAACTTCAAGTCTTCGTACCACACCTTATCAAAGGCTTCAGAAACGTCTAGAAATACGCTAGCAAATTTTCTTTTCTCCAAAAGCTTTTTCAATTACATCGGTTATTCTATGCACTTGATCAATTGTAGAATGCTTGCATCTCCGAACTGTTGATCTGCAATCGGCTGAGCAATATCCTTTCGAAGAATTTGAATTCAGAAGAAGCGAGATAGGTCTATATGACATTTTTTCATTCGGCGGTTTACCGGGTTTTGGAACTTCCGCCCTTTTCCATTGAATTGAAACATACTTTAGTCTAAGAGCAGCATTTATAACACAAAAAGGTTTAATCACCACTTTCCTAGGTATTCATAATACCACTTGTTACGAACTCTTTGATAATCAGCTTCTTCAACTGAGACGGGTGCAAACCTTTGAAGAAGTGTATTTTCTTCGAAGTGGCTTCATCTGTAAACCGCTGTTCTGAAGAAGTTCTAAGTTTGTCAGGTTCAGATACCGCTTGAAGTACTCTTCAAGTGACCTACACAGTTTCAGATGTGCAATTCATGTGTAAGAAAAGGATTCCAAATAGACGATTCTTGTAAATTAGTTAGGTACATATTTCACGGATACGGTTTGGCAAGTTTGTCAGAAATTGATTTTCTTCTTTACTTTCTCATCAAAAGCTAAAGACATTAGCTGCTCGCCTATACTCGTAGGACATCAGTAATTATTATCGAATTTCGATAGTTCTACCGTTTGTGATTTTGCCTAGTTACTCATACTTTTTGCTCCTTTGTTCCCGCATTATCTGTGACCAGCTATACCAGCTGGTGTTCAGAATATCAACTCAAATCTTCCTCATTTAAGTTGGCTGGTCGTAATTCACGCCCAAAGGACCAAGCAAAAATGCAATTTAATTGCATTAAAATTGATTGAAATTTTCCCTTTTCCAGTGAACAATAGCTGGTGCGTGCTTCCAAACCAAGCGGACGTTCGCGGTGCTCTGTTTGCACCTCTTGCTGCTTTTTACCCAATTAACATTCATTATATTCAATTTATTGTCATTTATTAATAATTTTTCAGATTACAACACATGGGGCTCGTTTTTGCCTGAATCAATTGGCCCGTAGGTGAGTCCGTTCCGGACTGCTCCGTATGCAAATTGCGTACTAATTTTCTCTGCTCTATTTGGTATGTTGTTCTACCAATGTTGTTTGGTTTATTTGACGTCACACATTCACCCGCTAGAGTGGTCGTTCGGTTAAAGAGAAGGACTGCACCGCCTGTGAAGGGTTGGCCTTTTATAACGTAAAATACCAAAATACCTATGTACATACATTTTTGATAAATTAACAAATTGGATTTAATTGTGCGCGAACAATAAATAATTCAACGGGGAGATAATAATTGTTCTCGCAGAGTTTCGAATCGATTTAACAATTTGTAAATAAACGATTGCGAGCAATTACCTGACGATTCTACAATGCATAATTGGTTCTTTTTGGTAATCGGACATGTTTGTGTGCGGTTTAATTTATAGTGATTCCGATACCGGAACCAGTTCGATGTGAATTGTGTAGTTTCTTTCTTCTTCATTTTTTTTTGTTGATTATTTACATATATTTTATTTAATGGCATACTATTCTTAATTGTTTAAATGAAATTTTCGTCCCGGTCAATGGGAATATGGATGAATATTCTATCAATTAAGGATTTAAAAAAAATATATACTCGTATGTATATGTATATATTCGATACGGTTGGTATTTAAATTCGAACAATTGAAGCGGTCATGGTTAAAAGGGGATATGTTACAATAGGCATTGGGTAAACGGACCAATTTTTTGTTTTATTCTGGGGGAAGCCGTAGGCGATCCGCACTCAGGAGGTGGTAAAACAGCAACCAATATTCAAACAATAAAACGAAAACTTTGGTGTCAGGCAAAGAGACAAAACAAAGGAATACAGTAAAAACTCGGTAATCCGGCACTTCACTTCTCCGGTGCATCCAGTAATCCGGCGTTTTTATTATGTCTTAATGTTAATGTGTCTTATTTGTCAGCCTTACGCCAGTCTGTTCCGTGTGCTGACGTGCTGTTATTTCATCAGCGTAACCTTGTATCTTGTTAGTTAAAAATGTCTCTACAGTATAAACGCAAACATAAAACATTATCGCTTGTGGATAAAAGCAAGATTTTGGAACGGCTTGAAAAAGGTGAAACGTTAGTGAGTCTCGCTAAAGAATATGAAGTTGGTCGTGTTACAATTCACGACATAAGGAAAAACGCTGACAAAATAAAGACTTTCTTAAGAAAAAATGAAAATGTGAAAAGTTCACGGAAAACATTGAAAACTGGTGATTTTCCACAAGTTGAAGACAGCGTGTATTTTTGGTTTTTACAAGAACGCAATAGGCATACGCCTATTTCCGGACAAATTCTAAAGGAAAAAGCTAGATTTTTATACAGAAAAATAATGAATAAAGATGACTTTCAGGCCAGTGTGGGCTAGTTAAACAAATTTAAAAAACGTTTTGTTTTACGGCTATTAGGTTCGACTGTCGAGCTATACAAACAAAAGTTCCAAAAAGTGATTGAAGAAATGGCTTTAACTCCTGACCAAGTGTATAATGCGGATGAGGGCGGCTTGTTTTGGCAACTTTTACCTAAAAAATATCTTTGTTCACCGTGCTGAAGCTAGTACTCCTGGACGAAAACTATCAAAGGACAGAGTTACTTGTTAGTGATTGGTAAGTCAAAAAACCCTAGGGCATTTAAGAATGTTCAACTTCCTGTTCATTATAAAAACCAAAGCAAAGCGTTGATGGCTAAGTCCTTGTTCGTCGAATGGTTTGACGAACTGTTTGTACCGTCAGTAAAACAATTTCTTAAAAAACGGAACCTCCAACAAAAAGCATTGCTTATTTTGTACAATTGCCTCGGTCATCCTCATGAAGAGGATTTAAACTTATGTGTTATGTTTCTACCCCATAACGTAACGCCTATATTGCAACCTATGGATCAAAATGTGATCCAAACAATTAAAATGCAGTACAAAAAGAGCCTTTCGAACACGGTTTTGTCTAAGGACGACAGTGTAATTAAATCATTGAAAGAAATTAACATGAAAGATGTAGTTTACTCCCTTGCAAATGCTTGCGTAAACTTGAATGAAAAAGTGATTGTTTGTTCATGGGGAAACTTGTGTTACACCAATACAAGAAAAAGCCAAACAACAACATATCGATAAAAGTGACTTAAATCAGCTGCGAGGCATGCTTAACAAACAGATCGTGGATACAGATGATAATGTTTTGACAACAGATGACGTCAGCAAGTGGCTGACTAGTGACGAAGAGGAAAATAACCAGTTTTTGACAGACGATGACATCATAGAGGCTGTGACTACAATAGACGAGGATGAAGAGGAGAGTGGGGGAGAGCAAGTGACGCCAGCTGTTCAAACAATACAGCCATTGATTCCTTGCAGCCATTGATTCCTTGTCTCCTTGAGTGACATTCTAGTATTGAAACGACTTCAAGAACGAACGAAATGTCATTTAAAGTGAAAAAGCAGATGAAAATAGAAAATTATTTCATGCCTTCCACTTCAATGGAATAATGTAGATTATTGAAACAAAATATGTATGTAATACAATAGTACACTGTAGTGTATGTTTAATTTCTTCTTTATTGTATTTCTTGTTTATCTTAACTTTTCAACTCTGTGTACGTACTTACTTATGTACTTTACATATGTTAATGTATACAATAAAATATGGCTTCTGCCGTTTGAATGCTTCATTATTTAGTGATTTCCAGAAATCCGGCAGGGTTCTGGTCCGATATCTGCTGGATTACCGAGACTCTACCGTAGTTCAAGATGGTTCCCGGAAAAGGAGTATATAAGCAAGAGAGTGAAGTGAGTGAGGATCGATCAACTTTGTGTGTAATCGACACGTGGTGCCATTTGTGTATTCGACGCAAGATGCTATGGTGGATTGAGCTAAGGGTGCGCTAACTTAGTGTGGCTTAAACAAATATTAAAATACTATGTATTCTTACCAGCAAAATTTGTCAGCTATTTTGTTTCAGTTTTACTTTTACCATAAATTTTACAAATAAATATGCAGACAAAAATTGTTTAGCATAGTATTAACGGACCATCTGCTGGTTTCTTTTAAAATTAAATTTTATTTTGACACTGACAGCTCTTTTGCGCTCAAAATATTTACAGAAACTCAGTATAATATCTTCACGGTAATAAATGAATCGAATTACGCTTGAACAAGTTTGGAAAATATTGAAATCATATTTCCAAAATGTGTGCTGTGTTTGTGAAATAGTGCGAATTTTGAAAATAAATCCATTATAGCCTATTCGGAAAAAATGAAAAAAAAAAAAAAAATACCAAAATGGTAAAGGGTCTTTCATTAAGCGCTTCCTATCTTTAAATTTAAATAAAACAAAGTGCGTGTGAGACATCACCGAAATTTGTTATTCGTTTGAAAGGCCTATCGATGCCATTATGTATGGAATATAACACCGTTCAAATATCCGCCGCGGCTTCTCTGGGTGGCGCGCATCAGAAATGTAAAATTTTCCATAACTCTGGCGCATAAATCAAGCTTAATTTGAGCGATGGCATGGGTTATGTTAGCTTTGAGGATCGCTGTGGTTTGTGGCTTATTCGCATAAACCTGCGTCTTCAGAAAACCCCGCAAGAAAAAGTCTAACGGGGTCAAATCGCACAATCTCGGTGGCCAGTTCACATCACCTCCACGTAAGATGACCATGCCCTCGAATTGCTCGTGCAGAATTTCCAATGTGGCGTGAGCTGTGTGGCACGTAGCGCCGTCCTGTTGAAACCACATGTCGTTGGTGTCCATATGATCCAATTCAGGCCAAAGGAACTGGAAATAGGAGACCAGACTTCCAACAATGCCTGGACACTCTTAAACTGGCAAGGCGCGATTTAAATAGAGCCATCAAGGAAAACAAAAACGCATGTTTCAAACGTCTCTGCGACGAAGCCGACATTAATCCATGGGGCTCGGCTTACAGAATGGTAATGACTAAATTGAAGGACTATAGGACCCCACCAATAACATGTCCAATAATGTTGAGATCCACGGACGAGAAAGGAGCCCTCTTAGACCACCAGTTTGGCTTCAGAAAGATGCGATCTACTGTTGATGCCATAAGAGCAGTAGTTGATATCGCAAATGGTGCCATCGAAGCAGAAAGATGGCTTTACGGCACAAAGGAGTACTGTGCAGTAGTAATGTTGGACGTTAAAAACGCGTTTAACTATGCGAACTGGTCGTGCATTAGAAGAGCACTTGCGAGGATGGATACACCATATTATTTGCTGCGTATGGTGACAAACTATTTTAACAACAAGAAGTTGAGATACAACACAGATGAAGGCGTAAAATACTACAACGTCACTGCGGTAGTAATGCTGGACAACAAACTCCGGTTCAAAACACATATTGACTATTTAACCAAGAAGGCAGCGAAAATACAGGGAGCTCTCTCGCGCATACTTGCCAACGTTGGGAGCCCTGGATACGCAAAAAAGATACCGCTCTCCAGTGTTATTACATCATTTCGGGATGCATTGGACGCTCTTGGATCTCATGTGGATTGGTATCGTCCCAAATTCGACAATTTTGTTTGTTGACGTACCCATTCATCCAGAAATGGGCCTCATCGCTGAAGTTGATTTTTCGATGAAAATTAGGGTCAGTTGGAAACTGCTCCAGAGCCCATTCAGCGAACACACGTCGTTGTCTATGGTCATTTACTTCAGCTCCTAGGTCAGTTGAATTTTGTACGGGTGCAGGCCCAGGTCACGACGCAAAATTCGCCAAGTTGTGGTCTGCGAAAGCCAGAGTTCTTGTGAGCGACGCGAAATCGACTGCCTCGGATTCTCCTGCATGCTCTCACGGACGGGTTTTTGTCGGCAGATCTTGCGTTTTGTCGACTTACGGGTGTTGGCTGATCGTTTACTGAACCAGTGGACTCAAATTTATCCACCACACTGCGATAGTCCTCTCGGAAAGACGATTATGACGACCTTAAAATGGGCGAAGCGAGCGGAACGTTGCCCGAACAGAACACCCATTTTGATAAAACAATTTTATTATTTGCACGTATTGTTGAACGCTATGTGAACGCATGGTGATTTGGCAAAACAAGCTGAATAAATGACAGCCAATTTGACAGATGTAGCTTCAACAATATGGCTGGTATCAACTATCAAAGTTCGGAAATCCCTATTGGAAGACCCTATATTAACAATTGAAGTTCCCAAAAGACGTCTAAACGGAACGCATCGAGGTATTATTCACAGATAAATTTGATAGTAATTTCTCTTTAATTTCCACTTTCTAACATCATATACTTTGTTTTAAAACTGTAAAATATTATAAATAACTAGTAGAAATAAACAAATAAAGATAATAAAAAACAGAAGCCATCATTTTCAAAAATAACAGGTATATTGGTAATTGCCTAGAAATAGGCAATACAAAAGAATATGTACAAGGATTACATATACTTACACGTATATTAAGTTCATGATTTTCTATGAATGAAACCATGCCTACCGTATCAATTATAAGCCTTCCAATAGTCAGTAGCCAACGCTATGCAACACTGTTAATTATAGCCTTCACTGGTAGATAAGCCTGTCGATAACAGGCGATCAAAGCTTCAAGAATTCCGACGCAACTTGTAATTTGTCTATGGGCTGAAAGATACTGAGACATACAGAATTTAGGAAGGAATTTCTTAGGAAATTATACACTGTACACACTGCATTTTGAAAATCAAAAATCGAGCTCCGCACATATCCTTTCCTTGGGACTACTGTAAGTGTGCAACATTCTACTTCTGCTAGGTCATCCGAAGAGCCGTGTGCTTGTAGCTCCTGGAAAGACAAATTTTATGTTGTGAATTTCTATGCACCAGGGAATTTGATAATCCATTATAAAATTTTTCAAAATTGATATATTACACGGGGTCCTGGAGGTGGAAGAAAGGCGCACATATACATTGAGAAATTGTATTTAAAAGATACCAAAAATGTTCTTTGTAATTGCCTCTATTCTGAAAATCAACTATCTGGCTATATTTTTGTTCCAACCCATGACCCGTGCTGTACGTGCATGAAATTGAATCTTTCTATGTATTCTGGAAGGTCCTGAAAGTTGTGGGAAGGCACATACACAAATTGGGAAATTCTGTTAAAGAGACACAACAGTCTTATTTTTAACAGTTTTTATTTCGAAATCGAAAATTTGTCCATCTTTGTAGGTCTTTCCAGCAGTCTTTGCAACGGTCTGCATTTCGAAAATCGAAAATCTATCTGCATAGTTTTCCACCCCGTAGGCAAAGTTGTGTCCTTTCTAGATAATCCGGGACTTGGGTGTGTTTATGGCATGGACCTATGTATATAATATTTAGGTGAATTATAGAGCAAGCTGATCTCTGTATACTTACTCTCTTAATATTTGCTTGTGTTTTTGGTTCATATGTATGTAAAATATTGAAAAAAAGACACATTTAGGATAGCGGTTACTACTGGTTCGGGTTGTAAAAAGCTTTAATGCGAAATTCTAGCTTTTTGGCTTAAAATTCAAGATGTAATATTCACAATAGGAGGTGAGATATTCACAATAAGACTTAACCATTCTAGTAAATAGCTTTGAAAAAGCAATATATGTTCTTTTTTTTAAAGAAATTGCCCCGAAAAAGTGGGCGTGGACATGTGTACTCGTAATGAGTGGACAAAATGTAGAGGAAGTCAACGTCTACGCATCTCTTCTTCCTGGGCAATGTTTTTCTGTTTCTAGCAAAAAATATTGCGAAAAACGATATTTCATAAAAAGTGGGCGAATTCGATCGACATGACTAGATCGAAATAAATGTTGATGCCGATCACAAATTTACCTTTGGGGGTCTACTGTTATTATTTCTCTATGTCCCAAATACTAATGGGTGATTCAAATCGAATTACCATTTCAAGTCATTAATCATATAATTGCAATTATGGAATATAATTAAAATCACGTAATTTAAGTTGTGATTCAATTTTTTTTTTCATTTTAATGAATCTAAAATTTCATAAGTCATAAAAGCAAAAACAAGGGAAAGAGGCTAATAAAGGGTGACCAGATATCAATGATAGTTTTTTCAATCGTTATGTTTCAGCAGCTGTCAAAGTTACCAATGACATCCAGCTGTCAAAATATTCAGTAAGGCTTGCCATTTCATCATGCATATCTGACGCTTCCCGAACGTGTGGAAATTATTAATAAAATATTGTCGAAATTCAGGCTCTGTTGTAAATACGCAACATGAATGTCGTCGTGAGGTTGGTCGTCATAATGGCCTCAGTGAGCAGGCAATTCGTCGCACCGTGGAAAAGTTTGACCATGAGTACACTCTTTTCGACCTTAAGCCACCAGCCAGACAGAGATCGGTGGGAAGTGAAGAATCATAGCCGCCGTAGCGGCCAGTATCGAAGAAAACCCAGAAATGTCGATTCGGCTCCGATCAGCTGAATTGGTCATCGCCAGAGAGTCAACCAGGCTTATTTTGCGGTTGGATTTGGGCCTACATCCGTAGGCCGTAAGATTGTGCTGACGTAAGAATTGAAGCCGGACGACCATAGACAATGCCGTGAGTACGTTAATTGGGTGTTGGAAATGTTTCCTGGAGACCTGAATTTTGGCCAAAAAATCGTCTTCTCGGACGAGGCCTATTGCCATTATTGGAGCAACCACAATCCACAAGTGTTCGACCAATCAATGCATCCACAAATATTGACTGTTTGGTGCGGTTTATGGCACGGCGGCATCATCGGACCTTATTTCTTTCGAAATGAGGAAGGAGACACCATTACCGTCAATGATCCTCGGTATAGAGCGATGTTAACCAACTTTCTGTGGTCAGAACTCGACAACATCAATATATCCGAGTTGTGGTTCCAACAAGACGGAGCTTCCAGAAATTTGGTGACTGGGTCATCTCACGACTTGACACCACTCGATTGTTTTCCCTGGCGCTACGTCAAGTCCTCAATCTACGCTAACAAACCAACCACTTTGGACAAGCTCGAGGCCAACATTCGAGACGCTATTGCCGGAATAACGCAGCAGATATTGGACCGAATCATCAAAAATTGGACCGACCGCTTGAAGCACTACCAGCGAAGCCGAGGCGGCGATTTAAGTGATGTGCTATTCCATGCATAATGGCATGAATGTTGCTTTAAAATAATGCTAGAATCAATTTGATATCTCACACCGTTGTTGTTTTATTTAAATTATCATCCTATATATTGTTTTAGCCTTTAACAAGACAAGTTTCTCAAATTTCTCATCAGAGAATTTTTTTTTCAGCCAGCAAATGAAAACTCTCTTTCTACTGCTTCTCTCAAGTCTCTCTGTCTGTCTATATGCACGACTGCAGCCTAAACGGCTGGACAGATTTTCTTCAAACTCCAAATCTGAGGTACATATATGGACACAACATATAGGTCCAAGTACGTGCGACCCAGCCGTGTACTTTATTTTTATCGAAATAGTTATAGTCGTTTTCGTGAAAATTGGAATTTTAAATATTTGCAATAAGTAAAGAACAGTAAATTTTGACGGGATAGATGAGATCAACACCGACAGCAGCTCTGGAAACAATACTGAATCTTCTTCCACTTGATATATATTGCAGGAACACGGCAGCTAAAACTACACTAAGACTAAGGGGAGCCGGTCTATGGAAAGCTAAACCCTACGGTCATGCCTCAATTCTAAACTGATGGAATACATTGAGACTCCGTTGAGAAGCGGACTACATCATCCCCATGCCAAACTGCAACAGAAAGTTTTCTATTAAAATTCCTAGCAGGGAGGAATGTTATGAGGGGAAGAGTCTGTTTCGAAAATGAACTGGCCATCTTTACCGACGTCTACTGTGGATCTCGAAATATACATCACTTGTTTAGACTTAAGGATGGTTGCAGTGTCTTCCAAGCCGAAATTACTGCAATAAAACAAGCTATGGATATGATTATTGAGGAAGATATTTCAGGGCAAATAGTCAATATCTATGTTGATAGCCAAGCGGTCATTAAGGCGTTAGAGTCAACATCAGTAAGATAAATGCTCGAAAAATTTGTTAAAAAACGATTCTCAGTGGCGAAAACGGTGATCCTGTGCTAGGTACTGGGCCACATTCTTACCGGAAGGCTGGAGTAGGCTCCATCATTGACATCACCATTGCGAGCAACTCCATCCTGAAAACCATAAAGTGGAGGGTCAGTGAGGAATATTCACACAGCAACCATCAGGTGATAATACTGGAAAAAAAAGGGAAAAAACCAGTCCAGCTAACAAAACTTACTGGCCCAAAATGGAATGACAGATCTTTCGATAAGGATGCATTCGAAGAGATGTTGAACGGTGATCAAACTCAAAGCGGAACAGCGGAGACCCTCGCGCACCACCTCGCAGGCACCATCAGCACAGCGTGCGACGCATCAATGCCTAGGAGAGCAAACACCAGGAAGGCATCACCGTGTTACAGGTGGAACAAGGAAAAAGGCGTACTTCGGGCAAAATGTCTACAAGCCCGGCGCAAAGTCCAACGATCAAGAAGGAGGGCGGATTTCCCATAATGCCTGGACACCCTTAGACTGGCAAGACGTAGCTAAAATGGAGCCATTAAGCAAAACTGCACGTTTTAAACGTCTCTGTCGAGAAGCCGACATTAACCCATGGGGTTCGGCATACAGAATGGTGATGACGAAATTAAAGGGCTATAGGACTCCTCAAATAACATGTCCGATAGAGTCCGGTAGAGCACCTCTTCCCTCAAAGGCCTGCTGCTATTTGCAATATTATACGAGAAGTCAATCCAGAAGATATTCCTTTAATTACTCACGAGGAACTGCTAAGGGCATGCAGCAAGATAGGTGACAACAAGGCTCCGGGACCCGACTGCATCCCGAACAAGGCAGTAAAGGCAGCTGTAACAAAAAGACCAGACCTCTTCATAACAACAAAGTGCCTTGAAGAAGGAACCTTTCCCGAAAAATGGAAAACGCAGCATTTGGTCCTACTGCCAAAAGGAAATAAGCCTCCAAGAGAACCATCATCCTATCGCCTAATATGCCTATTAGACACCATGGGAAAGATCCTCGAGAAAATAATCTATAATAGATTACTCGCAGTAGCAGAAGAGAAAGGAGCCCTCTCAGATCACCAATTTGGCTTCAGAAGAGCACGATCTACTGTTGATGCCATAAGAGCAGTAGTCGATATCGCAAAAGGTGCCATCGAAGGAGAAAGATGGTTCTACAGCACAAAGGAGTATTGTGCAGTAGTAACGCTGGACGTTAAAAACGCTTTTAACTCTGCGAACTGGTCGTTTACTAGAAGGTCACTTGCCAGGATTGATACGCCATATTACCTGCTACGGATAGTGACGAACTACTTCAACAACAGGAAGCTGAGGTACAATACCGATGAAGGGGTAAAATACTACAACGTAACTGCGGGAGTTCCACAGGGATCGGTTTTAGGGCCACTATTGTGGAACATCATGTACGACGGAGTCCTACGATTAGCGCTACCTGTGGGAGTAACGATAATTGGATTCGCCGATGACATTGTGACAGTAGCTAAACAGATCCGTGCAGTAGAATCAGCTGCAAATTAAGCAATTGCCCGGATAAAAGATTGGCTAGTATCCGTCGGACTAGAACTAGCTGACCATAAAACAGAAGCTGTTCTTATAACCAGCCGGAAAACTTTCGAATTTGCCAACTTTCAGGTTGGTAATCAAACCATCAGGTCGAAAGAGGCAGTTAAATACCTTGAAGTGATGCTGGACAACAGGCTACGGTTTAAAAGGCATGTTGATTTTGTTACCAAAAAAGCATCGCAAATGCAGGGAGCTCTCTCGCGTACCATGCCTAACATCGGTGGACCTGGATACGCTCGAAGGATTCTACTCTCTAGAGTTATCACCTCAGTTCTGTTATATGCCGCCCCAGTCTGGGCGGAGGCACTGAGGACGAAGGAGACCAAAAGGAAACTATCGTCATCATACAGACTCTGTGCGCTACGGACAATCAGCGGCTTTCGAACCATCTCTGACGAAGCTGCATTTGTCATAGCTGGAATGGTCCCCATCGATATTCTCGCAGATGAAATGCTGAGGATATATAACAGAAGAGCATTAAGTCATCACGACACCACTGGTATCAAGGTGATAAAAATTGAAGAAAGGGCAGCGTCAGCATCTATGTGTCAAGCTCGTTAGGCTAATACAACAAAAGTCAGATGGACATACAAACTTATACCGATAATCCAAGACTGAATAAGTCGAAAGCATGGAGACTGCAACTACCATCTAACGCAGTTCCTGTCTGGCCACGGTGACTACCGCAAATATCTATAAAAATTTGGACACGACAACTCACCATCTTGCCCGGAATGCCCAGGTGAAGATGAAGATATGGAGCACGCAGTGTTTTACTGCACACGTTTCACGGCATGGAGAATTACTCTGAAGAGAATCGGATGGCAATATGTTCCTTCGTAATAACTCTACAAAAAGAGCTGCGGAGAATAGAAAAGCTAAGAAGAGCAAGAAATGGAAGAACCTGAAACAAGAAGCATAGCATAAACTGCTAACCAGCCCCGCGAATAATACCTAACGGCAGTTCCGCGGGGAGAGTGGTTGAAGTGTGTAGGGTGTGTGTTTAGTACGTAGGCGTATTCCTGGCATCGATAACTAAGTTTTGCGAATCGTGCATTCTAGTAGCACTCGGGTTAGTATCTATGAAGATTGCACATCCCTGGTTTCCAAAAAAAAAAATGTGTACCGGGCCACATGGATATATCCGGTAACGAAAAATAGGACGAACTAGCCCGAGAAGTTTCGCTTATAAGCCATTCGCGGGCCATTTCCGAGGCTAGTGTACCGCTTATACAGGGAGATTAGACATCGAGTCTAATGAGGAAGGTAATGAACGCTGGTGTCGATTAGATACTTGCGCTATAGCCAAATCATTATGGCCAGTCTATGGCAAAAAGAAATCTATCAAACTTATAGAACTAAGTCGAAGAGATATCCGCATAGCTGTTGGCGTCGTGACAGGACACTGTGTGATGGGTAATCACGCAGCACGTCTAGGGTCTACTATTGTAGAAGCTGCAGGGACGTAGAGGAAATATAATGTGTTTATCATCTCCTGTGTGACTGTCTAGCTCTGGCCAGCAAAAACCGTGCTTTTCGCAGATATTTCTTTTCAGAGCTGGATGAGCTAGGTAGCATTGAGCTAAGAAAAATCCTCAGATTCATACATTTATCTGGATTGTTCAGCCTAGCGGTAGAAGATTGAAATTTTTTAGGTTCCCAGCGTTCTAAATATTGGGCACAATGGACTCATAGTGGTCTAAGTGAGCTGTTGACAACCCTGACAACAGGGGCACCCAGTTATCTAACCTAACCTATACAGCAAGAAGTGCCTTCATTCGGTATAAACAGAATGATAGTTTCACAATTAGTATTTTCAAGATGTATGATAGGAGCACTATCACCAAAGAATCTTAATTACAATCGAATTACAGAGATTTAGTTACATTTTTAATACCTTCTGTAATTGCATTTATAAAATTAATTACTTTTAATGGTAACTAGAAATTTTAATTGCAATTACTCGATAATTGCAATGAAATCAAATTATATTTTAAATTATATATAAACACACCAGACACCTTGTGCTAGTAGCAATTCGTTCTACATGAACTAAATTAACCAAAGAAGTACTCGTATGTACAGGGTTATTCATTTTGTGCCTTGGGATTTTAATTTAAATAAAATAAAAAGTATTAAAAATGTAAACAATTTTTTTATTGTTTTATATTTTGAATGAAATACAACAACGATTCGTATGACTTTTCGGCACATTTCTGGCTATAACTTCACGGATGTTGGTTTTTAAGTGCTCCAAAGTTTGGGGATTGTCTGCGTAGACGCGATCTATAGCATAACCCCACAAAAAAATCCAACGGGATCAGATCACACGGTCTTGGTGTGATCTTGATGTTGCCAAATCTACTAGCTAAACGGCCGATGACTTTTTCGTGACCCACGCAGACCCGTCCGGTTGGAACCAGATGTTGTTCATATTAATGACTTAAATCTCATGACAAAAAAAATTGGTTATCATTTAATTATAGCGCTGTGAATTCACCATAATAGTGGAGCCTTCGTCGTTTTCAAAAAAAAATACGGTCCGATCACGTCCCTGGTCCACAGCGCATACCAAACTGTCACCCATGGTGGATGCAAGGGCATCTCTCAACGATCACATTTGGATTCTTAGAATCCCAAATTCTGCAATTTTGTTTACTTACGTAGCTGTTGAGATAGAGATGGGCCTAATCGCTGAAGATTTCGTTCTAAAAATCGGCGTCAATTTGTTTATTTTCCACCACCCAATCCGGGTATGTTCTGTACATTCAGCAGGCTTTAGTTGTTATGTAAGTTAGATTTTATAGGAATGAAGATGCAAATCCAAGCGCAAAATATGCAAAACGGAGTTGTAGGAAACGTTCAATTGCTGAGCACGGCGTGAAATTAACAATTCCGGGTTTACGGCCACTGAGGCATTCACAGACCATTTCGTTACAGAACTGTTATTTTTCTAGTAATATGTATGTAAAAATGTTAATACATTGAACGGTGGTTAAACGATCCATATTGTAAAATGGCAATGCAAGAACTGTCACTATGGATGAGAGATAGATTTGACAGATGCCATATGGCAGGGATGTTAAATCCCAACCTCGAAATGTATAACTTTTTACATACATACGAGGGTGGGTCAATAAGACCCTGAAAATGAAATAAGGAACACTCTTTCCGGTATAAAAACATTTTATTTTTCAACATAGCCTCCTTTTTTTGCCATTGCGACTGCGGACTTGTCTGCCGGTGCGTTGTCCTGGTAAAAAAGAACTTTTTTCTTCGCCAAATGAGGCCGTTTTTGCTTCAAATCGGCTGCGTAATATGCGCCAGTGGTCGTTTTACCCTTTTCAAGTTAATCGATGTGAATAACACCGCGCGCATCCCAAAAAACTGTCGCTATGATCTTGTTTGCTGACAAACCCGCCTTGGCCTTCTTCGGCTTCGATTCACCAGGAGAAGTCCATTGTTTTGACTGTTTCTTGGTTTCTGGTGTGTTGTTGTGAATCCAGGTTTCATTCACGGTTATGAAACGGCTCAAAAACTCAGTAGAATTTTTCTAGAACATCGCCAAACACACCTTTGAAGTTGTCAAACGAATGCGTTTGTTGTCGATTGTGAGCAAACACGGCACCCAACTTGCGAGAAAGCTTCTTCATGTCCAAATATTTATGTAAAATCGAAATGACTGAGCCATATGATAAGCCTGTGGCCTTTTCAAGCTAGCGCACTTTCACTCGCCGATCGTCCATTATCAAACCATGGATTTTGTCGACCATTTCTGGTGTGGTGACCTCAGTTGGGCGACCAGAACGTTCGGTGTCACTTGTGCTTGAACGACCGAACCGAAATTGAGTAAACCAGTGGTGAATGGTTCCAATCGATGGTGAAGAGTCCCCATAATATTTGTCAAGCTTTTGTTTGGTTTGCGTGATAGTTTTTTCTTGCAAAAAATAGTGTTTAATGAGCACTCGAAATTCACTTTTTTCGATTTTAACGAAAATACTAGTTGGCGTCTATATAAAATGGCTGCCACAACAAAACTATTTGACAGATCTGTCTGAAAATTTGGGTGCGTTCTTTTGAAAGATGATGCTTGACAAAGAAAAAAAATTTAAGGTGACGACACAATTTGTGTTAATTTTCAGGGACTTATTGACCCACCGTCGTATGCACCTACACGATTGTAGATATAGTTGAATCGTAACCGTTATCATCTTAGAAATGAATACATCATTTATATAAAAGTAGAAAGGAAAATAAATAAGACTATAACAGTAATGTTAAAGTCACCAGTTTCTTTTCATTAAGTTTCACTTTAATCCTTTGTACAAAAAGAAATCAACATATGTAACAAAAAAAACTTCCTCGAACTAATTGCTCTTTTATTTCCTGGAAGCAATTGCAAGAGCAACAATGCTTACGCAAGTATTAACTCGTAAGTGTACATTTTCAAATCCTATTACTTCTTCGGGGTTTACACTGCTTCAATTTAACGTATCGCCCAGTCTCTTCGGCACCTTCTAAGTTTCTTGCACTGGTGCACCTGTGGAAATTACTTCACCCATTTAGGATGCACAAAAACACCTTTTTTGTTCTTCTTGGCGTGGCGATAATTGCATTCACCCATTATCCGGAAAATAATTTCTCATACTCGTATAATCTTCACAAAAGGTCCTTCGCATTGCACTCCACGAAGAACAGGACTAAGAAAAATAAATAAATGGAAAAAAGAAATAACAACAACACCATGTGCGGCGACAACTATGTTATTAAATCATAATTCATTTTCTACTTCATTCTGTACTTCATATTGCACTCCAATTGCAATAGAAATTCGCTAGCGACGCTAATAGGAACACGGTCGGTGGACTTCTCTGGTTGTTGTCGTGGTATTTCTTCAATTTGTACGCTCTGTCGTGTAGGGCAGAATGATTTGAATTTTGAAAGTAAAATACACAGTATTGGATATAATTGACTAAAATCATTTGCTTTTGTATTTACCACTTCATAAAAGCTTGATTAGGAAAAGGTTAGATACGGGTATGGACTTTTAGTTACGTAGAGAGTCCTGTCATGTAAGCACATGAATCCAGTTTTGCAATGAGAACTCGACTGCTCCACACAATGGGCCGTATGCATAAAAATTAGTAAATGCTTTTACTAGACGATTTTTAAGTAAATACTTGATTTTCGTATGCATAAAACTTAACTTAAAGAACAAGCATTTAGTAGGGGACAAAGTACTTACTAGTTTCGGATGAATTTCACTAGTAAATACTTAACCCTTTCGCACCTATTGGGACATATGTATCCCACTGTTCATAAAGCCCTAAGATCTACAATTTTCACTTTAAATGGGTAAAATATGTCCCATTCGGTTTCGTATAAATTTTATAACGGTTCTTGGAAATTTTATTGCACATTTTTCTCATGCTTGACATTTAGTCTTGTGTAAAATGTTTTACATTCAGGTCGCTTGAAGTGTTTTTTCCAGAAAAAGTTAAAATTTATATATAAAAGTGCTATCAAGTAGATAAAATACATTTGTGAAGTCATCGAATATTGTTCTGTGATGTTTTCGTCTAGTTTTTGTAGAAGTAAGTATAAGATTTTATTTCTTTTTCTTGTTTTTATTTTAGTGGGACGTATATGTCCCATTCGGCTTTTGCAGTGGAACATATGTATCCCAATAGGGCTACAGCGTTACTAAAGTGAAAATATTATTTCAGCCAAAATGTCGAAACGACTTTCAAATTTGTCTATAGAAAAAAGTTTGAGAGAGTTATCTGATGATGATGACTTTTCATCTGGAAGCGGAGATGATTACGAGCAATCAGACTCCGAATGAAAGATGTAAAATGAAGATGTAAATTCAGAATCTAATTCAGAACGTGATTCGTCAGATGAAGATAAAAATCAGGAAGTGGTTGATGTCTCTGTATTGGCACCCGTAGCTGAAACATCAAATTTTGAAGCTAACATATGGTCAACACCGGAAGAATGCTTTACACCTAGAAAAGTACCTAGCAGCCATCGAGAACCCGCTTTAGGACTAAACTATAACGTTTCCTCCGAGCCTTATAATGTATATCTCGCAATGGACAAATGAAAGAATTGAAATTCTTCGTACTTTCAAGAAAAAGCATCAACATATATAACGTACAGATGTTGGAGAGATAAAAATTAATCTAGGTTGCATGATTATCATGAGCTATAACCACGTTCCTTTCACTAAGCACTATTGGTCAAATCATCAGTCATGAAGCAATCAAATCTGCTATAGCACATGATCGCTACTTATTTCTTTCTTCTAAGTTGTATTGTGCTCCCCCAGACAAGCCTGCAAACGCTTCGAAGACGTATTATTCGGATGATATTATCGAGTGCTTGAAGGCCCGTTTCCAGGATTCTCGTGAAGATAGCCCATTTCAGTCAATAGATGAGTCTATGACTAAGTTCAAAGGTCGTTCTTCACTAAAGCAATACATGCCACTAAAACCTACGAAACGTGGCATAAAGATGTGGATGCGTTGTGATTCCTTGAGTGGCTACGTTTACGATTTTTGTATATACTGTGGTAAAGAAGATGGACCTACCATCGGCACCCTTGGAGAACGTGTAGTACATAACCTAGCCAAGACCATCAGGCATCCAGACGTTATGCTTTGATTCGACCGTTTTTTTACCAGTGTTCATTTACTTGAAACTTTGGAATATCCGGCATTGGGAACAGTGATGATGAATCGAAACTTGACGAATAAACTTGCCAAAGTTATCTGCAAAACTACACAAGGGTGATTATGTATACAAAATGGCATGATACCAGGGAAGTAGCAGCTATAAGCAATTGTCATAAATCTTCAATGTCAACTATAGAAAAAAAGCTAAAGAACGGTGAAAAAGTAGTTGTACCATGTCCTGAAATAATAAAATTCTACAGGTCAATAATGGGAGGCGTAGATCGAGCCGATCAGTTATCCGGAATGTATGAACTAGACCGTAAATCACAGAAGTGGTGGAAGAAAGTATTATATAGGTTGCTGATGATGTCAACTGTTTATTCGTGGATCATATATATGAATTTGCATCGTAAAAAGGAACCATTCCTTAATTTTTTAGTTCAGCTAGCAGAAGGTCTCATTGCGGAAGGACAGCAAACTGCGGTCGTAAGGAGAAGCCTAAAACATGTTGGCTACCATTCTAAAAAGAAGAGAATCTATGGACAATCTGCTAGTCACTTGCCAATCGAGGGAACTTCGAGGCGTCGTTGCACGGGTTGCCAGAAAAAGAAAATCGAAAAGCGCACTAAAACTATATGCCAAGAATGTCAACTTCCGTTGTGCAAGGACTGTTTTGCACCATTTCATCAATAATTTTAATTTATAATTGTTGCCCTTTATTTTCTTTTTGTTTTTTAAATGATTAAAATGAATTTCTATAATAATAAAAATACATAAAATATATAATAAAATAAATACCATTTTTTTATACCTGCATGCTAAGGACTGATGGGACTTATGTGTTTTTTTTTTTTTTTTGGATTGCGCCAGGGATGTGTAATCTTCATAGATACTAGTAGCCCGAGTGCTACTAGCATGCACGATTCGCAAACCTGAGTACTCGATGCCAGGAATACGCCTACGTACTAAACACACACCCTACACACTTCAACCACTCTCCTCGCGGGACTGCCGTTAGGTATTTCTTCGCGGGGCTGGTTAGCAATTCATGCTATGCTTCTTGTATTGCTGCTTCTGATGCTTCTGTTGCTTCTGCTGCTCTTCTTAGCTTTTCTATTCTCCGCAACTCTTTTTGTAGAGTTGTTACGAAAGAACATATTGCCATCCAATTTTCTTCCAACCGTAACATATGGTCGAGGAGTAATGACGGACTTGGCAGAGTAATTCTCCATGCCGTGAAACGTGTGCAGTAAAACACTGCGTGCTCCGTATCCTCATCTTCACCTGGGCATTCCGGGCAGGATGGTGAGTTGTCGTGTCCGAATCGGTGTAGATATTTGCGGTAGTCACCGTGGCCAGACAGGAACTGCGTTAGATGGTAGTTGCAGTCTCCATGCTTTCGACTTATTCAGTCTTGGATTATCGGTATAAGTTTGTATGTCCATCTGACTTTTGTTGTATTAGCCTAACGAGCTTGCCACATAGCTGCTGACGCTGCCCTTTCTTCAATTTTTATCACCTTGATACCAGTGGTGTCGTGATGACTTAATGCTCTTCTGTTATATATCCTCAGCATTTCATCTGCGAGAATATCGATGGGGACCATTCCAGCTATGACAAATGCAGCTTCGTCAGAGATGGTTCGAAAGCCGCTGATTGTCCGTAGCGCACAGAGTCTGTATGATGACGATAGTTTCCTTTTGGTCTCCTTCGTCCTCAGTGCCTCCGCCCAGACTGGGGCGGCATATAACAGAACTGAGGTGATAACTCTAGAGAGTAGAATCCTTCTAGCGTATCCAAATCCACCGATGTTAGGCATGGTACGCGAGAGAGCTCCCTGCATTTGCGATGCTTTTTTGGTAACAAAATCAACATGCCTTTTAAACCGTAGCCTGTTGTCCAGCATTACTTCAAGGTATTTAACTGCCTCTTTCGACCTGATGGTTTGATTACCAACCTGAAAGTTGGCAAATTCGACAGTTTTCCGGCTGGTTATAAGAACAGCTTCTGTTTTATGGTCAGCTAGTTCTAGTCCGGCAGATACTAGCCAATCTTTTATCCGGGCAATTGCTTAATTTGCAGCTGATTCTACTGCACGGATCTGTTTAGCTGCTGTCACAATGTCATCGGCGAATCCAATTATCGTTACTCCCACAGGTAGCGCTAATCGTAGGACTCCGTCGTACATGATGTTCCACAATAGTGGCCCTAAAACCGATCCCTGTGGAACTCCCGCAGTTACGTTGTAGTATTTTACATCGGTATTGTACCTCAGGTTCCTGTTGTTGAAGTAGTTCGTCACTATCCGTAGCAGGTAATATGGCGTATCAATCCTGGCAAGTGACCTTCTAGTAAACGACCAGTTCGCAGAGTTAAAAGCGTTTTTAACGTCCAGCGTTACTACTGCACAATACTCCTTTGTGCTGTAGAACCATCTTTCTCCTTCGATGGCACCTTTTGCGATATCGACTACTGCTCTTATGGCATCAACAGTAGATCGTGCTCTTCTGAAGCCAAATTGGTGATCTGAGAGGGCTCCTTTCTCTTCTGCTACTGCGAGTAATCTATTATAGATTATTTTCTCGAGGATCTTTCCCATGGTGTCTAATAGGCATATTAGGCGATAGGATGATGGTTCTCTTGGGGGCTTATTTCCTTTTGGCAGTAGGACCAAATGCTGCGTTTTCCATTTTTCGGGAAAGGTTCCTTCTTCAAGGCACTTTGTTGTTATGAAGAGGTCTGGTCTTTTTGTTACAGCTGCCTTTACTGCCGGGATGCCGTCGGGTCCCGGTGCCTTGTTGTCGCCTATCTTGCTGCATGCCCTTAGCAGCTCCTTGTGAGTAATTAAAGGAATATCTTCTGGATTGACTTCTCGTATAATATTGCAAATAGCAGCAGGCCTTTGAGGGAAGAGGTGCTCTACTATGGATCTCAGCATTATCGGACATGTTATTTGAGGAGTCCTATAGCCCTTTAATTTCGTCATCACCATTCTGTATGCCGAACCCCATGGGTTAATGCCGGCTTCTCGACAGAGACGTTTAAAACGTGCAGTTTTGCTTAATGGCTCCATTTTAGGGTGTCCAGTCTAAGGGTGTCCAGGCATTATGGGAAATCCGCCCTCCTTCTTGATCGTTGGACTTTGCGCCGGGCTTGTAGACATTTTGCCCGAAGTACGCCTTTTTCCTTGTTCCACCAGTAACACGGTGGTTTGCTCTCCTAGGCATTGATGCGTCGCACGCTGTGGTGATGGTGCCTGTGAGGTGGTGAGCGAGGGTCTCCGCTGTTCCGCTTGAAGCTTGATCACAGTTCAACATCTCTTCGAATGCATCCTTATCGAAAGATCTGTCATTCCATTTTGGGCCAGTAAGTTTTGGGAGCTGGACTGGTTTTTTCCCTTTTATTTCCAGTATTATCACCTGATGGTCGCTGTGTGAATATTCCTCACTGACCCTCCACTTTATGGTTTTCAGGATGGAGTTGCTCGCAAAGGTGATGTCAATAATGCACCCTGCTCCAGCCTTCCGGTAAGTATTTGTCCGGCCCTTATTAGCAATGCCTATCGCTAGCGGAGCGAATGTCTCCAATAAGACCTGTCCTCTGGTGTTGGTGAGCCTGCTGCCCCATTCTGTTGCCCACGCGTTGAAGTCTCCTCCTATAACCACTGGGGCTCTCTGGAGCGCATCCGTGGTTAGATTATCCAGCATTAGTTGGTACTCGCTGGCCGTCAAACTGGGTCGGGCATAGCAGCTATAAAAATGGATCCCATTTTTTTTCGCCCGATGATGGGACTTATGTGTCCCTGTACAATTGCGTACATATGCACCTTACGGGAAACAGACACCGCGGGAAACTCTTTATCATTGATATCAGTTTTGTTCAGCGCCGCCGAGTCAGCAGCAGTTCCCACGTATTTTAAATTTTATGTAATAAGAGATCAGGTAATATTAGTATGCGTGTCAGCATAATTTATACTATAAAAATGTGTGAAATAAAATTTTACGGGGGATTTGAATACGACAACTCCAACAGAAAGGTGTATTAATTTTAAACTATAATCACCCCCCACCAGTGGTAAGGTGGTCTTAGTTAGACATAGTAATATATCAACAGTCCCACTACCCGATCTTGTTCAGGACTAATGGGACTTATATGTCCCACCCCCCCAATCTGTTCCCTGGCAAGGGGCAAGCCAAAAGAGGCTATAGTATTAGTTAATATGCATGTCTCCATTAGATTAACTCATTATAAACATTTTAAACTTATTATTCGTCTCCCGTATCGAAAGGGTTAATACCGTATGCATAAAAACTAGTAGGTACTTATACTTTTGTAGCATTTACTTGACTTTTTTCAAGTTGGTGAATAGTAACTTGAAAATTCGCTAGTATATACTTTTCTGCTTCTGCAGCTATAATAAATAGGATTATAGTCGTGCGTCACACTTTGAAGCGATCTGGTCGCTATATTTATTAAAATGGCTGAATTTTTACGAATTAATTCCGAAAAAGTATACAAGAAGCGAAGGATTATGGAGTCTAATTTTAAAATGCTTTACCGTTTTGAGAAGGAAAATGTAGAGTGGTTAAGTGAATACTTTATTGGTAAGTAATTACTGTATGACTTTACTCGAATGTTTCGTAAATTCATATATTTTAAGGCATTCAAACTGAAACAAGAGGAGGGGCAGTATCACCTCAAGAAAAGATGAGGATCTTTTTAAGATACGTTGGGGATCCTGGGTTCCAAGTTGGCGTTGGTGAAGATATTGGCGTACATCAGAGTACTGTTTCTAGAACAGTAAATTCTGTTGCAAAACTTATAACGGATAAAGCCTCTCATTGGATAAAGTTTCCTTCCAATTCTGAGGAACACTTGAAAGCAAAACATGATTGGCTTAGCAAATACAGATCCCATCATGTATAGGAGCTTTGGACTGCACTCATGTAGAAATAATGAAACCTCACTTCCATTCAGAAAAATATATTAATCGAAAAGGATATGCCTCCATCAATATTCAAGCAACATGTGATGCAATGGAATACTTTCCAAGTGTGGATTGCCAATGGCCAGGCTCAGTTCACGATTCTAGAATTTGGAGGAACAGTTTTCTTGAACCTGTAATGCGAAATTCCACTAACAGCGTTTTGTTGGGAGGTGAAGGGTATGGAATTGCACTTTGGTTAATGACGCCTTTTAAGAATCCAACAAGTAATCAAGAAAAGGCATTCAATAAATTGCATTCAAAAGATAGGGTAATAATTGAAAGATGTTTTGGCCAAGTGAAGAGGAGATTTCCAATTCTACAAAACTGCATACGTCTCAATTTAGAAAATATTCCAAATATAATTGTGGCATGTTTCTTTTTGCACAAAGTTACAAAGCATTTAGATGATAACAACGATTTCCAATTGCATCCGAATGGGATTATTTGCTCCCACAGATAAACCACCTTTAGGTAAACAATGTTCGTAAAAGTATAATAATTAGCTTTATAAAGCAACACGTACCAGGAATGCAAGAGATAAATGGGTTTTTATTAGCATTTAGGAGTTCTAAAAAAAATACTTCCCATTCTTTGAGCTTTATGGGCTTACAGTTGTGAACACGAAAATAGCAGTAGTTGAAAAAAAGTCGTTATGATGGAATATGTTTAAAACTCTATTTTATTTTCAAACTTCAAACTGATTTTTTAAAAAGTATTCCATAAGGCAATAAATTACAGTAATTCATTTATTTGCAGCTAATTTTTTTAACTCAAAAATATAAGAAATTTAATTTGTATACTTAACACGAAAATAATAGCAGTGCTAGTTTCGAATTATCGTTTTTCGCTTCTACTTTATTATACAAAGCTTAATTAATATAAAAATTAGTTTAACCTTGTTAGTACTTTGTTGCTGCCCCTGAATTATTTATCACAGCTTGACATCTTCGCGGCATAGAATCCACTAAACGCTTGCAACGCTCCGGTGGTATAGCAGACCAGGCACTTTGGACTACTTCCCAAAGTTGGGAATTATTTGTAGGTTTGGCGTTGTAGACAGCCTTTTTAATATCTCCCCAAAGATTTTCAATGGGATTCAGGTCAGGGGACTGAGCTGGCCAGTCCATAACCTGAGTCCCATTGACCCGAAACCAGTCTTTTGCTTTTCGACTAGTGTGTTTCGGGTCGTCATCTTGCTGTAAGACCCATATTAGTGGCATTTCTTCATAGCAGTAGGGCAACATGATATTTGTCAAGATGTCTACGTAAACATTTTGGTCCATAATAAGGTCAATTTTATGTATTGGGCCAACGCCTTCGTACGAAAAACATCCAAATATCATGATTTTTTAACCACCATGTTTAACGGTTTTTGTTGTATACTGAAGCCGGTATTCGGTTTTCGGAGGACGTCGTACATACTGGCGTGAACCAGTGCCACCATATAACACTATTTTGGATTCATCTGTCCATAAAATATTTCGCCATTTTTGCA
Organism: Pocota personata; assembly: GCA_963082735.1. NCBI lineage: Eukaryota > Metazoa > Arthropoda > Insecta > Diptera > Syrphidae > Pocota > Pocota personata. Next base: position 46,590,980 of record OY720429.1, on the reverse strand, counting down.
CAGGAAGTCCAACAAATTTGTTGGCAAACTTTAAACGTTTTTCCTTATGTCGCTTAGTTAATAGTGGCTTTTTTCTCAGACTTCGTGCTGCTAAATTTGCCTCCAGAAGTCTCCTCCGTACAGTCATATCACTTACTGCCAAATTTAATTCCTTTCGTATTTGGATTGCTGAATTCATTGGGTCTTGTTTGGACAATCGTACGATCCTCCTATCATCTTGTTCCGTTGTTTTTCTTTTCCTGCCACTTGTTTCTGCAGTTTGAACATATTTTATTGCATTTGAAATCATTTTGGATGAACATGAACAAATACGCTCTATATCTGCGTATGTCTTGCCCTCTCTTCGTAGCGTTATTATCATTTTTCTCTGTTCGTCTGTGCAATATTTACCACGACCCACTTTTCCACAGAAAAAGAAAGTAAACGCATGTATATTAGTTAAATTATCCTTAGAAATGTATTTATATACTAACTGATTTTTTTCACGAAAGAAATTTCACTTTGCTTTATTAAAAAACACTATTTAACACGGTACTGCTATTTCAGTGTTTACTTCAAATTCGATGCTCAAATTAAAAATTTACTTTTATCTTCGTAAATGACACGTTTTGTACAGTTTTCTCTTTTTTTTCTAATGCACGATCCTCAGCCATTCACTGAATGTATTCATTCTTAATGGTCAAGTTTAGATCCAAGAACAAGAAAATTTTTAATTATTTTAGTAAAGCTACTGCTATTTTCGTGTTCACAGCTGTATTCCCGTTTTTCTTAATGTCTGCCTTCTTCTTAACCTCTGTCCTACAATTATTTAGCCTCTTTCTAATTTGCTCTTCCGTTATTTGAATACCGGACATAGCCTTATATTCACTTATAAATAATTGTATAGCTTCGGACTTCTCCTTTTTAATGCACGGTTGTTGTGACTTGTTCAAAAGAGCGGTATGCTCTTTTACAATTCGCACAAAAGCTAGTTGCAATTGTTTCTTTTAATTATGCTTTACGAACTGAACATTCCAACGAGATCGTTTACAAAGCGAACATTAAAGAAGCAGTAAATGACGATAAGACCTAACGGTATAGTTTTCGAAACAATTTTTTTGCAAAGAAATTGGGAAATAATACAAAATAAGTATATACTACCAATTGTTCGATGAACTGGTAGTATTTACTTGAATGAATTCAGTATTTACTAGAAGTATTTGCTGGCAAGTCAAAACTCATGTTTATGTATACCAAATCTAGTAAATACTTAAAATATAAGCTTCTACTAGTGGTACTAGTGCTTACTTAGACCTTTTACTACTAGTAAATACTTAATTTTTATGCATACGGCCCAATATGTTGGAGAATATCACCCTTTACTTTAAATAATCGTTAAATCGAGCCTACTATAAATTGTTCAAAAACTGAACACGGTTGTAGCGCAAGTAATTAAGATTTTAAGTAATATTTAAACATAAATACAATTTTAACGGCAATAACTTGCATATTCAAGCCTCATTTCCGACATTATGTATACTTTCGAAAAAATAAGTCCCTGAAAATTAACACAAATTGTGTCGTCACCTTAAATTTAACTTTTTTTTTTGTCAAGAATCATCTTTCAAAAGAACGCACCCAAATTTCAGACAGATCTGTCAAATAGTTTACTTGTGGCAGCCATTTTATATACTCGTAGATGCCTACTAGCATTTGATATTTTGATGAAATTTAATTTATACCTAGTCTAGTAATAAATACTGAAACAAAGAAAAATTTATTCCAAATGAAAACGCGCTGATATTTTTAAAAACAAATTTATACTTTTTATTTGTGAAATTCTTAGCTACAAGTTATGGAAGACTTCATTCGAAATGGCCGCCATTTGCCTTAAAGCGCGACCTGAGACGCACTGGCCAATCATCAATCGCATTACGGACCTCAAAGACTCAATATTTCGGTGATGAGTAAAGTAGGCCCTTCCCTCTAAAACGGACCACAAATTGTAATCCAAAGGGTTGAGGTACGGACTACCAGCTGGCCAATCATCCCGTGATATGAAGTCGGGTACATCTTTTTTAACCACTTTTGAATGGTTTTCTCTTTTTGGGCTGGAGCAGAATCTTGTTGGAATGTCCAGTGCTTGTTTGCGAAAATTGTTCGGCTTAGAGGCTTAATGTCATTCCAAAACAGTGTCTTGGTAAACTTTCGATGAAGACTTGACTCCTTTTTCACAAAAATGGAGGTTGGTTATGCCATCGTAGCTCACTCCCCACTATACCATTACATTTGGGGGGTGGTGGCCTCTTTCAACCCTTGGAATAAGTTCTGAAGCTTCTTTTGATGTCCGAGCATGCACTTGATCATTTTGTTTATTAAAAGTTTCGATGGTAAACATTTTCTCGTCGGTGAACAGAATTTGTCTGTGAGCATTTTCAGCGTACCGCTTTAAGAGAGCTTTTGATTTTTGCTTAAGTTTTTGCTTCAATGCGACTGTTAGCAGGTGTCCAGTGTGTCTTTTGTAGGCCATTAAGTCCCAAGCCATCTTTGATGATGCGAGACATGGATTTTTGCGAAATTTATGCCTTGTTGCTGGTCGTTTAGTAAAAATCAGATCAAGTAAGAGTGGGATATATGGGACGGGTCTTTACTATTTTTAAATGGTCTTTTAGTATTTTTATTAAAAAAAAGTATTTCTTTTCATATTCATATATATGTACATCTTTATACATCGAAAAGTCAATCTCTAGAACAAAATTTATAAGGTACTTTGGCAATCGGCATCACAATGGATCCACATTGATCTAAGTGTGGTGTAGTAGGTCTTCTAACCTCTACGTCAACCCATCAAACCTAACCTAACCTAAAGTACTTTGGTAGCCTCCAAGGGTGATACATATGCATCAGTGCTGCCACTGATGTAGTAGTAGCCAACAGGTTATCATATATAAGAATAAAATTGTTGAATGCAGTAGTATTCAGATCTGAAAACCTTAACATTTTTTTGGTACACACCCTTTGGTTGACCTGTCAGGCAAAACTATTCACATTAAGGCAGGTCTCAGGGAGGTCTATGCATATACTTATATAGTTCACTTTTTAACTTATTTTCTGTTCTTGTTTCTAAGTTATTGACATCATATGATCAAAAACTACAGGTTCGGAAAACCTTCATCACGAATCTAAGTGCAAAGAGAGAGGACCAAGGAATCTACCATTCATACCCACAAATATCACACAATGGTATATATAAGTAGATTAAGGAAAAAAAAAAATACTGTGAATCATAAGCAACGACAATAATAGCGAAAATAAACAAAATACTCCCAAGTTATCTGGACTTGGAGTTCATTGAAACTTAACTACAACCTGAGTTTTAAACCAACTACACCAATCTGTCTTTCTCTCTATGTCTTCCCCTTTCCACAAAAAAACGCCTGTGTCCTAAAAATTAGTATAAGGGTATTCATATCCCCTTTAACACGTGCAAATTATAAAAAAAGGACAGTTAAAAGGACTGTTGCAGAATTGTTTGAGCTAAGAATCAAAAGCTCGCAAGCAATGGACAAACTCTGCAGCACGCGGTCAGAAAGTGTGCCCAATTTATCTTCGACAGAACTATGCCAGACACCCAAGCTGCCATCACAGTAGTGAACTGATATGAAATAAGCTTCAGAATGGTATGAGAATGCCTGCACAAACTTAATAACCCCACACTGGGTGCCAGCCCACCTTGCTAGGGGTGGTAATGAGGAGGCGGATAGACTCACGAAGGAGGGGAGCACACATGGATACATCATTTGATAAGACCCAAACCTTTTAGAAACTCCCTTAAAATAACACAAACAAACCCATTCCAATGGAATTTTAAATGAAAACATCGAAAACCTGCATCAGCTTAAGTAGGAATGGGCAACGGATTATTCAAATTCTATGATGAAGCGGAGGAAACTCTGGGCCATACGAGTATTCTAAGAAATTTTCGGGAATTAAATCACAATAGAGTAAGCTGCCTTATAAATGAGAGATCTTCCATCTGTAGTTGCAATACCGTATATCAAATTCCTAGGGGAAATCGGATTAAACAAAAAAGACCTCAGTTAACACCGGAAGGGGCACAATAGATCTTTTAGGTCTCGGTGCTTCTAATCTACAGATAGTAAATTTAAAAATGGGAAATATCTATTTAAGTACTTAACGATTGCGAGGAAAGTAAAGTAAAAGTATCTAAAACTGAGGGAAAGTCTAAAACGAGGCAAAATCTATGAATTTGATGAGAGCAAAAGTGGAAAATAAATTTACTTCTTTAAAAATGCAGCAAATTTGCTATGATCGTAGCAAAGTAGCAGTGCTGATAGGCATTCAAAACACCGGTATGGAAAAGGTAGAAGCAGCTGTGGTGATGAAACAAATGAGAAAAAGGAGTCTTCGATAAATTCGAAAGGTGGCCTTCACCACTGTAGCGAAGAAGAATGAGAAGAACCTGACAGATAACCAGATTTCAGACTTTCAATATCTTTTTGGCAGCATTAAGTCAGCTAACGAGAAGATCTTTTCCTTGGGTTCTCGTGGAAGCACGTACAGAGGAAATCTTTCTGATTCTGGTGTTAGCGTTATTGTCTTAACCACAGAATCCTCCTATATCGTTGTAGGATGCTCCCTTTTACCTTTTTAAAATACGCGTGGAAATTTCACTGTGCAATACCTCGAATTAAAGTGCTATTGCCTAAGCTTTCTCGATTGTAATCTAACTGCATGGAACGAGTGTATCAAAGTGCTCTACTTCATGGAGGTTCGAACAAAATGAGGGTTAAAATGCTCACCCGCATGAAGGCTAGAAATCTTCAAGAAAGACAAATTTCACAATGCAAAAGAAAGTTTTTTTTACAACCATTGGTGGATTTTCGAGATAAGCAGCATTTGGCGGGGCAATTAGGTAAATAAGTAACCAGGATAATTCAACAACAATTAGCAATCAACTATCAATTATAAAATTAAAGACTTGCTCCATGCCAACAAAGAGAGAAAAAGAAAAATACTGGGGTAGGTCGATAATTAAGAATCGCACAAAACGGTATGTGCAAACAAACGCTTTCCCCTACCGTCTTATTTGACAACGTACACGGATTGCAGAATATTCGAAATTCTTGCGAGAAAAAACTATCACGCAAACCAAACAAAAGCTTGACAAATATTACGGAGACTCTTCACCATCGATTGGAACCATTCACCACTGGTTTACTCAATTTCGGTTCGGTCGTTCAAGCACAAGTGACACCGAACGTTCTGGTCGCCCAACTGAGGTCACCACACCAGAAATGGTCGACAAAATCCATGGTTTGATAATGGATGATCGGCGAGTGAAAGTGCGCGAGCTTGAAAAGGCTACAGGCTTATCACATGGCTCAGTGATTTCGATTTTACATAAATATTTGGACACGAAAAAGCTTTCCACAAGATGGGTGCCGCGTTTGCTCACAATCGACAACAAACGCATTCGTTTGACAACTTCAAAGGTGTGTTTGGCGATGTTCCAGAAAAATTCGGCTGAGTTTCTGCGCCGTTTCGTAACCGTGGATGAAACCTGGATTCACCACAACACACCAGAAACCAAGGAACAGTCAAAACAATGGACTTCTCCTGGTGAATCGAAGCCGAAGAAAGCCAAGGCGGGTTTGTCAGCAAACAAAGTCATGGCGACAGTTTTTTTGGGATGCGCGCGGTGTTATTCACATCGATTACCTTGAAAAGTGTAAAACGATCACCGGCGCATATTTCGCAGAGCTGCTGGATCGATTCCAAGCCGATTTGAAGCAAAAACGACCGCATTTGGCGAAGAAAAATTTTCTTTTTCACCAGGACAACGCACCGGCGCACAAGTCCGCAGTCGCAATGTCAAAATTCCATGAGTTAGGCTACGAACTCCTCCCTCATTCAGCATATTCCCCAGATTTAGTCCCCTGCGACTATTTCTTGCTTCCAAACATGAAGAAATGGCTCGGAGGTAAGAGATTTGGGTCGAATGAAAAGGTCATCGCTGAAACAAACGCTTATTTTGAGGGGCTCAAGAAATCGTATTATTTGGAGGACATTAAAAAATTGGGGAAACGTTGGATGAAGTGCATAGAGCTAGAAGGAGACTATGTTGAAAAATGAAATGTTTTTATACCGAAAAGAGTATTCCTTATTTCATTTTTCAGGGACTTATTGACCCACCCTCGTATATGGTCAGCAAACTTCATTTAAATTGTAATACTTCTGAGCTCATCCGTATGTATAAGGCAGAAAATAAGACTTTTTTTTGTATCTTAAGTATTTATATACATCTCTCTAAGCGACACTAAGTACACATATTTTAAAGACATATATTTGACTTCTAACAAGGAACATCTAAACATGTTTATGTTAACATTCAGTGCAGAAGAAGAGATAGAAAAGGTTTATCAAATCAAAAACATCCTCGGAGGCAGAGTTGAAATTGAACATCCTAAAATATCAAAATTAGTACCCCAATGCAAACAATGCCAGGCATATGGGGCATACGCAAAAATATTGCAATAGATAGGCAAGATGTGTGAAATGCGCTGGAAAACACCACACAACAGATTGCACTCTAAGTGGGTGCACTGCGGGGAACCCCACCCCGCAAGCTATCGGGGGTGCACTGTTGCCATGGAACTGCAGAATATCTTAAATAAAAACTAAACACCGAAACAAAATTCTTGATAAAAAAAACAAGAATCACCAGATAAGATTAATAAAGTAGATGTGGAACTATCAAAACTAGAGATTAAAAATTCATTGCAAAAGAAAACAAAACCACCGAACGCTAAAGAAACCAGCTCGGGTATAATGTCATATGCTCAAGTGGTTGCACATAAAAAACAGCATCCTATGCAGAAAAAGGACCAACCTGAGTGTAACCAACAAAAGACTCAACCAAGCAATGACATGAACCAAACACTACAAATGATCCTAACCAAACTTAATGCACTAGATATGCGACTTAAAAATTTAGAAAATACCAACGACAAAGTATCTAAGCATAATCATGTGATATGTTGGAATGCAAATGGTCTCCTGCAACATCAACAGGAATTGCAGGTGATTCTTGAAACAAATAACGTAGACATTTGTCTTATTTCAGAAACCCATTTTACAAAACACACGCAAACAAAATTTAAAAACTACAAAATCTACCACACCGTTCACCCTGAAAACACAGCTAAGGGTGGAAGCGCAGTAATAGTAATAAATAATATTCCAGCAATATGAGGAGTTGAAGTATATTACAGAGAAAATACAAGCTACAGCAGTGTGTATAAAAGCTAAGCATAAAAAAATTAGCATCGCTGCTATTTACTATCCTCCGAAACATTCAATTAAAAAAGAAGAATATTCAGATTTTTTTTGAAAAACTAGGAAACCGATACATAATAGGTGGAGATTTTAATGCCAAAAACCTTAACTGGGGATCCAGATTGACAACAACGAGAGGAAAAGAACTTTATGCTGCTATTCAAAAACATCAGTACGAAATTCTCTCAACAGGAAGGCCCACGTTCTGGCCTACAGACAAAAATAAGATACCAGATCTAATTGATTTTTTCATAATCAAAAATTTGTCAAGCAGTTATAT